>OX451739.1:166515586-167115586 GCA_948472305.1 Vicia faba
TCCATAACAATCATCACAACATTATTTTGCACAATTTGTATGCAATGCAATGCTGATCCTAACTCAACTTATTTACAATGCACCGACTCAACAAATGGTTCTTCATACGAACCAGGTCTCCACATCTGAATCCCAACCCCCACATGTGAGCTCCAAGCCCCCACATCTGAGTTTGGGACAAGTCACTAGCCCCACACCTGAACTCGTGACTCGCCTCTTTCACAACAATAACATATGATGCATGGTATATTTCTATGCAACAACAATAGCTCAACAAGTAAATTACAGTCCAAAAACTAAATGTAATTAGTTTTGCATAACAATAGCAAAGTAGTCCCCACATATGAACTACATACAACAGTAGCTCAATTATGAACATCACATAATTACCACACAATTATCACAACATCAGCATCAATTCACAACAATCATTTAATTATATAATAATAATTAAACAACATCAAAACGTCTCCATACAATGGCCAAGTTGTAGCCAAATGATAGCACAGCATCAAAATATCAGAACTGACACTTAATTTCAAGCCACTGAGTAAAGAACACTCACTTTGGCAACATGACGAGTTAACCGTCATCATGGTGACACCTGCCACCAACCCCAAACCCATGACAGACTATCCATCAGGAAGTTGACGCATGTCAACACCCTAAAAGGCCAGGACGACCTGGACGCCATGGTGATAACGCCCTTCATCGACCTGCAGATTGCAAAATTTCATTGTATAGTATGGAGTTCAATTCAAATCTCCAATATTTCCATCCTTGACACTCAAATCGATCTAAAAATAACAAGAAATCAATGTATTAACATTAATCAACATATACATATCAATTAACATGCATAGTCATCAATTATTCACCACTTTTGACAATTTAATCCCCCTACTCATATTACTCTCATGAACACAACAATGCCCAACAATTCATCAACAATAACACATAATTTTCATGGTAACATCAGTGCACAAAAATCAATACAATCATAGCAATTATATCATGTCATCACAACAACCAACTCATATGGTCAATCATTCTTCAAGAGAACGAAACTAAGAAAAACCTAGTGGAGGTTAAGGAATCCTCCCTAACCAATCATGCATTTGACACCTTATTTAGAGTAATTTCTCCTCCCTCTTACCTCAATTTCCAGTAATTTAACCTTAAGCTTTTAATTAAACGACTCTTCTCTCTCACCCCTTTCTCTTCTAGCCTCTTTTCTCTTCTTTCTCTCTAATCTCAATTCACGTACTGACAAAACCCTCTAATTACCTTAACTCCTCTTTTTATAATAACAAAAATTCCTAATTTAGTTTTCTTTATTCTATCATCATTTACTCCCAAAATTTCTACTTTGCCCTTTTCCTTAAATTTCTGTTTTATTATAATTATTTAATTTAATAATCAAATATTCTACCAATTTCCCCTATTTTCTCATTTTTATTTAATTAATTAAAATACTACTAACTTTAATTATTCAAATAAACTTTCACTAATAATCTAGTCTTAATACACCCCACAACACCCACTACATCCCACATGGCATAAAACAATTAAACAATTAATTTAATTAAACACATACAAAATAAAATAAACACACAAATAATTTAATTGAATTTCTTAATCAAATTTGGGGTGTTACAACTCTCCCCCACTTATAGAATTTTCTCCCTCGAAAATTACCTGAAGAGAACAAAGTTGGATACGACTCTCTCATCTGACTCTCCAGCTCCCAAGTCATGCTTCCACCAGCTGGTCCTCCGTACACGACCTTCACCAATGTAATCTCCTTTCCTCTCAATTGTTTCACATCATGATACTTTACTTTCAAGCGAGATGTCTCAGCAGTCGAGTTCTCTCTATCTTGCACGCCGTCCACTTAAATCACATGAGACGAATCAAGAATGTATTCCCTCAATTGTGACACATGAAATACATCTGAAGATTGGATAGAAACGGAATTAATGCAACTCTGTAGGTCACTTCCCCTACTCTTTGCAAAATCTGATAAGAACTAATGAAATGCGGCATAAGCTTTCAAGATTTCAAAGCTCGACCAATTCCAGTTACTGGAGTAACTCTCAAGAAGACAAGATCTCCCTCTCATAACTCAAGTTTATTCCTCCTCTTATTGTGGTAACTCTTCTGGAGACTCTGTGAAGCTTTCATCTTCTCTTGGATCATCTTGATCTTCTTAGAAGTCTGTTGAACAGTTTCATGTTCGAGCACAGCGCTCTCACCCAACTCATACCAACATAAAGGAGTCATACATCTCCTACCATACAATTACTTGAATGGTTCCATCCCAATACTCGAATCAACGACAAATAGTTATCCCAAGCACCTCTTTGATCCAAAACACAAGCTCTCAGAGAATCCTCCAAAGACAGGATAGTTCTCTCTGTGTGATCGTTCGTCTGCAGATGATAAGTCAAACTCAACCGTAACTTAGTACCTAAAGCTTCCTGCAAACTCTACCAAAACCTTGCTGTAAACCCTGGATCTATATATGACACAATACTTGAAGGAATATTGTGCAAACTGAAAATCTTATCGATATACAACTCTGCCAACTTCTGTAAAAGATAATTGATCTTAATCGAAACAAAATGAGTTGATTTAGTCGGCCTATCAACAATAACCCAAATAGAACCACATCCCTTCGTCTTCTTCGAAAAAATCGTCACAAAATCCATAGAAATGTTGTCCCATTTCCACTCAGAAATATTCAACGGTTGCATCAGGCCCAACAGTTTATGATGTTAAATCTTTGACTTCTGACAAGTTAAACAAGCATAAACAAAGTCGGATACTTCCTTCTTTATTCCTGACCACCAAAACATCTTCTTTAAATCTTGATACATTTTAGTAGCACTAGGATGAATACTCAGACCACTTCTATGACCCTCCTCAAGAATACTTTTCTTAATTTATGGTATATATGGTACGCAAAATCTGTCTCTAAATCTCATAACACCATTCTCGTTAATTCTAAAATCGTCGCCTTTACCTTGATTCATTAGCATAAGTCAGTCGACCAATCCAAAATTGATCTTCTGACCTTCCCCGATCTCATCAAGGATACCACTAGTCAGATTCAACATACCCAACTTAACATTGTCACGAGTCCTTTCACATACCAAACTGAAATCTCTAAATTGTTCAATCAACTCCAACTCTCGAACCATCAGCGTCAACATATGCAATGACTTTCTGCTCAAAGTGTCAGCTACAACATTTGCTTCACCCAAATGGTAACTCAAACCAAATCATAGTCTTTCATAAATTCGAGCCAACTCCTCTGCCTCATATTCAATTCCTCCTGATTAAATAGATACTTCAAACTTTTATGGTTACTAAACACTTCAAATCTGGAACCGAACAAATAATGTCTCCAAATTTTTAGAACTGAGATCACGGAGGCCAACTCTATATCATGTGTTGGATTGTTCCTTACATGAATTCTCAATTGTCTAGAAGCATAAACCATCACTTGACCATTCTGAATTAACACACCATCTAGACCCATCTTCAAAGCATCACAATATACTACAAAGGGCTCATTCGGATTTGACGAAATCAAAAGTGACGCAGTCGTTAACTTGTTCTTGAGCTCTATAAAACTCCCATCACACTCTACACTCCATACAAAATATTAACCCTTTCGAGTCAACTGATTCAAAGGCAACACTAACTTCGAAAAGCCTTAGATGAATCTCATATAATAACAAGTCAATCCCAAAAAACTTCTGATTTCGATAACATGATTCGATGCCTCCCACTGCAATACATCATCAACCTTCGACTGATCAATAATAATACCACCACTAGAAATCACGTGACCAAGGAAACTCACTTCCTTCAACCAGAATTCACACTTGGATAACTTCGCATATATCTTTTTATCTTTCAACATCTGTAACACAACCCTGAACTGCTCTACGTGATCTACATCTGATTTTGAATAAATCATAATATTGTTGATAAACATAACAAAAATTTGATCTAGGTACAGACGGAATATTATATTCATGTACTCCATGAACATTTCATATGCATTAGACACTCCAAATGGCATCATTGAATACTCGTAGTGACCATACTTTTTCTGAACGCATTCTTTGAAATACCTTCAGGCTTCACGCAGATCTGATGATACCCTAACCTCAAATCAATTTTTGGAAGAAGATACTTAGTCTTGATCGTCACCTTTTTCAGCTGTCGATAGTCAACACATAACCTCATGCTACCATCTTTCTTTTTAACCAACAGCATCGGCGCTCCCCACGGTGAAACACTCGATCAAACAAACTTCTTCTCAAGCATCTCCTCTAAATGTTTCTTCAGCTCACTCAACTCAGAAGAAGGCATCCAATACAACACAATCGACACATGACTAGTACCAGGTACTAAGTCTACAACAAACTCAACTCCGTGCTCTGGTGGCAAATCACTAATGTCATTAGGGAACACCTCTGGAAACTCACACACCACAGGTAGATCAATAATCACTCTCTCGCTTCCCCTCTCAAAGATGCGAACACCATGAATACTCAAGCACTATCACTCAAGGATGCCTTTACATATCTTGCGATCATGAAGCTTAACTCGATACTCTCCCCGGATTCAAGAAACTCCACCAATTTCGCAAAAAAATTGATATACACATGGTTGAAATCCTACCAATTCATTCCCAGAATAACATCAACATCGAGTTGACTTATAGGAAAACCGAGTAAATCAATTCCAAAGTCTCAATATTTTTACACACCCGACGAATATAAATGAAGTTGTTGTACACATGTCAATAATAGTAATCAAAGGTATACCATTAATAAAACACATACCTTGAATCAGATTATCTGATCTAGTCGTCTTTGCTCCAAAAAAAGCAAAAACTTTCCCCTTCTTCTTCTCCTTCTGTGGCTTCTGACATTGAGTGCTAATATGGCCATGTTCTCCATAATTATAACATGTCACAGTATTACTTTTACATTCAACAGCTCGGTGATCTGGCTTACCACATTTAAAGCAGTTCATAGTTATGCTCTTGCACTCAAAAACACAATGTCCAAACTCACCACATTTTAAACATCTCACGGAGGCAAGAGTCTGTCCACCCACCCTTGTATTTTTCTCACTAGAAGCCTTCTGCTTCCCTCTGTCAGCTGGAGCACTATACAGTTTTCCACGATTCTGATCTTTCCCTTTCTTCTCATTGATACTATTATAGTAAGCACATCGGGCCCTACTATCTTTATCATATATTATGTACTTATTCACTAGCATAATACCATGCTTCATCTCAGGTCATAAGACGCTTTCGAACTTGATACACTTTGATCCCTCAGTTGCTGCACTATTATAGTTTGGACAAAATTTCACCGGTTCTTCAAACTTAGTAGCATACTCAATGTTGTACCCCAAAATTTTCCCTCTCATTTATCAAGTATAAGATCTCCTTTGGTTCAAGACTGCACTAGGGTTGATCAGCTCAAGACATCTCCTTAAGCACTGATGACTGAAAATTAGGGTTTGAGATTACAAAAGGATAAATGGACTTTTAATGCCCCATATGACTTTCATGGATCATTATGGACCCTCAAGATTGCTCGTGTCAAGTTTCAAGTCTTGGATCACATTTTTGCTCAGTTAATTGATTAGTTGACCTAAATATCAGTTGTATTGGGGGAAAAATCAATTGTGGTCAATTTACAGTCAAACTTCATAATTTTTATCTATATCAACATTATGAACTCATATATGTCATTTGATCCAGTTTGGACCATAATTCCTCAAGAAATTTGATCAGATCATCAAAAGGGCAAAATGGTCAAAATTAGGGTTTTGACTGAGGAAGTGCAATTTCTGATTTTTGACTTAGAAATTGGTTGATTGGTTGGAGACTTAATCTCAAGGGTTCAATTGCATCATTTTTACCTAATGGCTTGACTCAAAACTTCCCTCAAGATCAATTGAGTGATAGTTAATTTTTAGTCAACTGATTAAAAGTCAACTGTACACTGAAAAGTCAAACTTTGACTTTTTGATCAAAATCAAGTGTCAAAGATCATAATTCATCAAAACATGTCAAAATATGAAACTTGTTCATCAAGAAATAAAAAAGTCAAGATTTCATTTTGAAAAGTCAAAATTTCTAAACTTAGAAATTTTTCTAAGTATTGGAAACTTCATATTTTTTCACAACTTTGAGCCAATTTTTCACCATGATGCAAGATGATTCAAAGGAAACTTTCAACATGAAAGTTGTAGATCTCAATGATATCTAAAACATTTTAGAACACAAATTCTCCTAGAAATGCATGGATTTCAAGTTATGATTTTTTGAATACATGTTCATGAAACTTGGAAACATATTGAAATTTTGCCCTAATTTAGGCAGGATTTTCACCTAACATCATGGCAATTTTTCACATAGTTCCAAGAGGAATTTTAAAAAATGACCAACATAGAGGTTGTATAGGATGTTACAATCTTTCCAAAATGTCCAAGAACTCATTGAGATCATGCTTGAGCTAAGAGAATCGAAGAGATAAAGTTAGGGTTTCATTCTTGATTTACAAGGCAGAATTTGTGATGAACACTTGACCAATTCATAGCTAGGCTGCATAATCTTTGCTTTGCAGACCTCAAACTTGTTTGTCACTTCATAATTAAATGTTTACACAACTGTTAGAGCTTTGATCCAAGCATTTAAGCCATTATCCAAGTTGCATTTCCATTTATGGCACAAAGTTACCATTCCATTATTGTAAAGAGGCTTTAATCACAAAGTCAATGCATAGATATTTGCACTTGTTCCTTCTGATCACAAGCAATTTCAAAGGCAAAAGCAACAGGTCTAGAGCCTCTCATAAACTCAGGTCATGCTTGTACTATGCCTTGAAACCATGTTTTCACTTTTCTTCAAAATCAAGTAACATAGCCATAATTTTATATCTTGTGCTTCTGACCGTCTCAAGTGCTACAACCTTTTCCATATAATCATACAAGTTTTTTGCAAGCTAACACACTAATACACAAGCTCTCAAAAGTACCCAAACTTAGAACTACATCACAAACCACCATTGTTGCACATTCTGACCAAGAACCTCAAACTTCCATTCCCCTCATGCGTTTCTTGGCCTTTTAGTTTCAAAAGCTTCCTCACATCAAATATAAGCCATACCTGTCCCTGTTTGCAGACTGTAACACCATCTTCACCAACTTCCAAGTTTAAAAACAGAGCATTACAGTTGGACTTCTCCAGACCATTCCAACCACTTTCAGTTCAAGCCAGCCATTGCATTAGATTCCTGGAGATTCAAGGAAACTAACTTGATCATCACCATCACTTGAAACAAGTTCAAACTCATTTCACGATTTCCATTTTTGAGGTATTTTTCTTGAACTTCTATCTCATTATTTAGGCATTGTTAGGCTTGAATTTGTGAAGATAAAATATAGACATTATTGCCCTGAAGCTATACATGTCCATAGATTTCATTTATGTTGCTTGAGTAGGGAGAATTTTGAGTTTGAACTTATGAAAATATTTAGGTCAGAATTTGGTACTATTAGAAATTCATGCTAATCTTTGAGAATTAGATTAAGTTGTTTACATATTCAGAATCTTGAGGAAATTTCTAACAAGTTTGATGTTGGAAGTTTTGTGAATGAATGAGAATTGAGTAAGTTACAGATCCTTTGGCTGGAGGTTGAAGATGAAGTACAGTCAAGGCAAAACTTGTATAATATATTTATTGTTTTGTTTAAGTTAACGGATGTATCACCACCCCAGTGGTTAAAACGCGCGCTTGTTACCTTAGAGACCTAGGTTCGAGCCCCAGTGATACCCTTTTGTTCATTTTTCATATTTCTCTCTCTTTTTTTGTTTGAACAGGCACCTGGACCCCAAACATTGGGCTTTTTGTTTTTTTTGCCAGACTCTAACCCCCCTGACTATGTTTACACTCCTGGCCCATTTTATTTTTTTATTGTTTATTTTCTATTTTTTCTATTTCATATTTTCTTCATATTTGTATTACTATTCTTATTATTATCATTATTATTATTATTATTATTATTATTTTACTAAAAAATATAAAATATATTTTTTTTTATTTTATTATTTATATTTATTTAGTTTATTTTTCTTCATAAAACAAAAGAATAAAAAACATTTTCTTTTAGTAAATTAATTTCTTTTTTTTAACACTTAGATAATTAAGTTTAATTATTATATCATTATTTTCTTGTAAATTAAATTAATTTAGAACTTAGATTTCTTTTTAATTAATCAATTCTCATGTTATTTTCATTATTTAAAACCTTTTCATAAAAAACCCTAAAAAATCATTTTTAAATTAATTTCTTTGCTTAATTAGTTTAAGTTCATTTTAGATAATTTTTTATTAATTATTTTCTCAATTAGGTTTAAGATAAAACCTTTCATAAAAATACAAACAAAAATTATGTTTCTTTTCCATTTGCATTGGTATCAATTCATGCACGTTTATTCAATATGGTTGTAATAGTTAATTAGATTTCCCTAATGATGTAATAGCTTAGTATTTTTATTTTCCGCAATTTAATGATTTATATATAAATGCTAGTAAATTAGGGTTTGTATGGAAAGATTAAAATCAACAAGTTAGCAAACCCTAATTCAAGACAAAACAATGCATGTAAATCAACACATTTACACACTTGCACCCTTAGGGTAAATCCACTTTGTTGCCTTATAAAAATGGCCATGTTATGTATGTGGGATATCTTAGCAAAAAGCAATCAAAAAATACAAGATCATAGTCCCTCGATGACGCTATCAAAGTTGCCTTTCAAAATGATCTTAGTCCCTCAAAGAGAATTGCTAAGATATTTCACAACATCGATATCATGGCTATACGATGACCCACGCCCGTCCCTTTACATCTAAAGATAGGGCTTCTTACCAAATCAATGGTAAGATAGAAATATCAAAGAAAAGGTAGAAATGAACTAAGACTTTTGAGTAGGTAGATTATTCCTAGTTGCTTGCTCAATCTAAAATCAAACACTCTTGCTTATCTTCAAAACAAACACAAACACTTTCAAAACATCTTCCAAACTTGAAACATTTTCAAAAAGCTCAACACTTTGTATACGTTCTTATGAACGAGAACTATTACAAAGTTTTCCTAAATGATGGCGCCTTTTCAAAATACTTTCAAAAACTACACAAAGCACATTTTCAAACAAAAGCAAGTGATCTAGCAAGCAACTAAGAGCCCATAGATAACTATGGATGGAAAGGGTACTAACACCTTCCCTTTTCATAATCTACCCTCCGAACTCAAGAAATAATCTCAAAGGTCTTTCCTGTTCTTTTCCACCTTTCCTTTTGGATGAAAGAAAAGTCAGTGGCGACTCTTGCTAACCGCAACATTTTGCGATAAAACAAAAAACACCCAAGTCAGTTCTCCCACCGTATCACACTCAACAACATTCATCTTTCCCTACTTTAGATCTAAGAACTTGATCTCCTTCTTATTATGCACATGCACTGGAAATTACTTCTCCAAGAAGTTATTCCTAAACACAACTCAAGTAACTTCAGTACCACCAACTTCCGATCTATGGTGCACATTATCCCATCAGTTTTCGGCCTCTTCTAACAACATATGTGTACCAAACTGCATCTTATGAGCTTTAGTGCAAGCCATCACTGGAAAAATATTTTCAATCTCTCTGAACCATGTATGTGCACCATCTAAATCATATCTTCCCTTGAATCATATCTTCCCTTGAAAGTCGGGGGATTATTTCGTTGAAACTTCCCCAATCCTTGGAACTCATCAAATGGTTGATTTTGCTGAGCTTGCAGGGCTTGAGCCATCACTCTCAAAGCCTTAGAAATCGTCATATCATTTCTTCCACCAACCATAATTTGCATATGGGAAAACAACATTAGAATAAACAAAGTATCGACAATGTCCACACACTAGTTAATTACCAGGGAATAGACGACATTACAAAAACCTAGCCAGACGGACTGACCTACTCTGATACCACTATGTAACACCCTAAATTCCTCACACGTTAAATTATAAAATAAATAAAGTACGTATCACATATACACATTTAGGATGTCACTCATTATTAACAACACATGTTCCATAACACTTATCAATTAAATTAAAACATTCAAGTATGTATGACATTGCATACTCTCCTTCACTTAGAGTATCATCGCAGTAAAACTCATCAACTTAGCATGCTTCACAAGTATTAAGTCTCATAAAAATACTTTATTTAAAATTGAAACAAATATGTAAAAGGCCTCCACAATCAACATAAGCTCAAAAAATCAATAGTATAACATCAAACTCTCAATAAACGAAACATAATAAAAAAATAGCATCGTTCTCCCGCTCATTGTTACAGATCAGAGCAACAGAATCTAAACGCATAAAAATAGGAAATAGAAGAACACCATCAATACCATCCTTCGGCTCTGAGCAACTACTCATTAAGCTGCTCGTCTGTACCCCCAAAGGAGCAGAAAACCACACAAATAACAAAGGGTGAAAATATGCTCGAAATTATTAATGGTGCCAAAGTATAAAATGGGTAAACTAAACAAGAAATCATCATTCATATGCATCGATCACACCAATCGACATAACTCATCTGCATTAGCCATTCAACGCACTTCCACAAAAATCATCACAACACTATTTTGCACCATTTGTATACAATGCAATCCAGATCCTAACTCAACTTAGGCATGATGTACTAACTCAACAAATAGTTCTTCATATGATATTGGGACAAGTCACTAGTCTACACATCTGAAATCGTGACTTGCCTCTTTCACAATAATAACAAAAACATATGATGCATGACATATTTATATGCAACAACAACAACTCGGCAAGTAAATTACCGTCCAACGTCTAACTGAAATTAACTATGCACAACAACAATAGAGTAGCTCCCACATCTGAACTACGTACAACGGTAGCTCAATTATGAACATCACTTAATTATCACACAATTATCACAACATCATCATTAATCCGCCATAATCGATTAATTATACAATAATAATTAAACAACACCAAAATGTCTCTAAACAGTGGCCAAACAGTATCCAAATGACAACACAACATTGAAAAATCGGAACCGACACTCAATTCCAAGCCATGAGTGAATAACACTCACTCTGGAAGAATGAAGGGTTATCCGTCATCATGGTGACGCTCGTCATCAATCCCAAACCAATGAAGTTATATCCCTCAGGCAGCTGACACATGTCAGTGCCCTCAAAGGCCACGATTTCCTAGTCTCCATGGAGATGGCGCCCGCCATCGACCTGCAGATTGTAGAATTTCGTTATCTGCTATGGAGTTTAATTCAGAACTTTTATTTTTCCATCCCATGAACTCAAATCGATCAGAAAATAATAGGGAATCAACGTATTAACATCAATAAACCTATACCTATTGATTAACATGCATAATCATCAATGATTCACTACTTTTCACAACTTAATCCCCCTAATCATATTACTCTCATGAACACAACAACACCCAAAAATTCATCAACAACAACAAATAATTTCCATGGTAACATCGGTGCACAAAATAAATAAAATCATAGAAATTATATCATGTTATCACAGCATCCAACTCATGTTGCCAATCATTCATCAATGAAGGAAATTAGGAAAAACCTAACGGAGGTTAAGGAATCCTCCCTACCCAATCATACATTTGACACCTTATTTAGAGTAATCCATCACCACCTTACCTCAATTTCCAACAATTGAACCTTATGCTTTTGATTGAAAGACTTATCTCTCTTAGCCCTTTCTCTTCTAGCCTCTTTTCTCTTCTTTCTCTCCAATCTCAATTCATGTACTAACAAAACCCTCTAATTACCTCAACTCCTCTTTTTATAATAACAAAATTTTCTAATTTGATTTTCTTTATTCTATTCTCATTTACTCCCAAAATCCATATTTTTCCCTTTTCCTTAAATATCTATTTCATGTTAATCATTTAATCTAATAATCAAATATTCTACCAAATACTCTTATTTTCTCTTTTTATATAATTAATTAAAATACTACTAACTTTAATTATTCAAATAAATTCTCACTAATACTTAGTCTCAATACACCCCATAACATCCACCACACCCCACATGACATAAAACAATTAAACAATTTATTTAATTAAACACATATAAAATCAAATAAACTCACAAATAATCGGATTAAATCGTTTAATCGAATTTGGGGTGTTACATATTACAATTGATCTCATATGGCACCACCCTCTAATTTGTGACTCCATAAAAAATATTTATTTTGTAGCATCTCATATGACTCTTAAGTACCGACATTGATTTCTACATCTAAAATTATTCTTTTCAGTATGCTTTTTCCTAACTCGCATACTTCATGAAAAATTTCCAAAATAGTTGCCCATGCCAAGAGTTCTCTAAGTTGGGCACGAAAATTATGGAGTCCTCATGATATGGTTTCCAAAAAAAGATGCATTCCTTGTGAAGGATTTGTTGTGAAAAATGATACCTCAAAACAAAGTATAAACTTGTTTCTTTATGATCAAGAAACAGATAAGGGTAGAAAAGATCGAAAAACAAGAAGAACACAAATAATTGGTTATTAATTGTTATTCTTTACTTTCTCTTTAAATTAGATTACAAGTACTAAAGAATAACAAATAATCCTCTCACCCTAAATTAGGATTTGCAGTATGCAATGATGAGAGACTAGTATGCTATTTATAATAAACCTAACATACTAAACTAATGGGATTTTTCACAAATACCCATTACAAGATAACTTAGGGTACAAGCTAACTTAAACAATTTGACCTAGTAAATAGGCCAAATTCAATGCTAACAATCCTAGCATTCTTCGACCACTGCATGCTTGATCCTCTTTTGACTACAGCATACAATGCTTCGACACCAACATATGAGCAACCTTCGACTGCATGCTACAACTTTGTCGAATTGTCGAAACCAGGAAACTATCCTTCGACTCAATAGAGTTTGATCCAATATCTCACAGATCTCCACCTTGGAACAAAATCTAGCATCAAAGAAAAAAACTATCTTTCTTCATGCAGCTTTACTAATTGCATACAGTGGAAAAACTTACAACTGAGCAATGTCTTGGTGATCATATCAGCAACATTATGATCTGTCGAAACCTTCAGCTCTTAGACTTGTCCATGCTCGATTACCCCTCTGAAGAAATGCAACCTCGCATCAATGTGCTTGGTTTTCTCATGATAAGCTGAATTATTCGGCAGGTGTATTGCACTTTGACTATCACATTTAACTGGGATAACTTGACCTTGAAGTTTCAGCTCCTAAGCAAAACCTTCAAGCCATAATACTTCTTTCACAACTTCAATAAGGGCAATATATTCTGCTTTAGTGATTGATAAGGCAACAACCTTTGGAAGTGTCGATTTCTAACTAATTGATGTTCCAAGCATAGTGAAAACATATCTAGAAATGGATTTCCTGGAATCCATACAACCTGCATAATTAGAGTCGTCATATCCTTCAATTACTGCTTTACTATCTTTGCCCAAAGCTCCAACATAAATAAGGACTTTATTTAAAGATCCATTTATGTACCTTAGAATCCACTTTAATGCTTACCAGTGAGCCTTTCCAGGATTCGCCATGTACCTTCTTACAAGACTTATTGCATATGTTATGCTGTGTCTAGTACAGAACATAACATATATCAAAGAACCTACTATATTAGCATATGGGATGCTATTCATATAAGCTCTTTCGATATCAGTACTGGGACACTGATCTATACTCAAATTGAATTGAGGGTTTGTTGGAGTTAAAACAAGCTTTGAATTCAACATACCAAACTTCTCAAGAATCTTCTGTAGGTATTCCTCTTGAGATAAGAATAATTGCGACAACTTTTTATCTCTTTGAATTTCAATCCCAAGAATCCTGGATGCAGCTCCAGATCCTTCATTTCGAACTCCTTATTGAGTTCAGCCTTCACCCTCATTACATCTTCAACATTGTTGCTTTCTATGAGAATATGATCAACATAAAAGCAACAAAATAACAAATGAATTACCAGGTCAAAATCTGAAGTAAACACAGTGGTCGAACTGACTTCTAATGAAACTTATGTGTGTCATGAACTTGTCGAATCTCCTATTCCACTGTCGAGGAGATTGTTTCAGCCCATATAATGATCTTTTCAACTTGCACACATAATCTTATTTTCCCTTTTTGACATACCCTTCAGGTTTCCTCATCGGGATTGTTTCATCTAGATCACCATACAAGAATGCAGTCTTCATATCCATTTGTTCCAGTTCAATGTCGAACTGTGCCACCATGGAAAGCAACATTCGAATGGACATGTGCTCCGCAACATGAGAAAAAATATCATTGAAGTCGACACCTTCTTTCTGAGTGAAACCCCTTGCAAGTGACTAACTTGGATCCAACAGGTTTCTTAATCAGCTCCCAAGTGTTGTTATCATGAAGAGATTTCATCTCATCATCCATGGCCTTCAGCCATTCAGTCTTATTTCAACTCCTCATAAATTCCTTATGGTCTCTGGGTTCTTCATCTAGAACCTCACTTGCAGAGATTAAGGCATAAGCTACAAGATCTGCATATCCAAGTCTCTGAGGTGGCTTAATGACTATTTTCTTCCTATTTCTTGCCAATAGGTAGTCATCAACAGTTTCCTCAACTTCCTTTATGTCTTCTACTTCTTTGACTCCATCTGGGATATGCAATTCAGCATCAACATGCTCCACCTTAACAGGAATCTCTACCTGTTCCAGCTCTTCGTCAGATATTTTTTCACTTCAATCAACATCATCAATTTTCTTGAAAGCCATTTCAGCTTCATTAAAAACTACATCTCGACTGGTGATACACCTCTTATGACCTGGCTCTAGGCACCATATCCTATAAGCTTTGATTCCTTTAGGGTATCCCATGAACATGCATTTCAGAACTCTATGTTCAACCTTGTCTTTCCTAATGTGAGCATAGGCTACACAGCAAAAAATTCTTAGTTTGTCGAGATCTGGTGGATGTCCCGACCAAACTTCTTCAGGTGTCTTAATATCTAACACAGTCGAAGGACATCTATTTATCAGATATGTTGTTGTCAAAACAGCTTCATCCCAAAACACCTTCTTTAATCCAGCACTAGTCAACATGCATCTAACTCTCTCCAAAATAGTTCGATTAAACCTTTCAGCCAAACCATTTTGTTGTAGAGTACCTGCAGTAGTTTTGTGCCTTGCAATACCAGAGGCAACACAAAAACTGTCGAAAGCCTCATTGCAAAATTCAAGGCTATTGTCTATTCTCAACCTCTTGACCTTTCTTCCAACTTTTAAAATTCTTAAAAGTTTCACCCTTAGTCTTCTGGATAAATACCTATAACTTTCTGGAATAATCGTCTACTATGGATAGAAAATACCTTATTCCTGAATGTGATGTACACCTTGCAGGCCCCTAAAGATCAGCATGGTTGTAATCAAGGGATCCACATGTTCTTTATTTTCCTTTGTTGAACTTCACTCTGTAAGATTTTCCAAGTACACATGGTTCACAAAACTTCATCTTTTCGACTTTGTCTCCACCAAGCAAGTTTTGTTTCCTCAATTCGATCAGATCCCTTTCACTGACATGGCTCAATCTAATGTGCCAAATTTCAGTCTTCGACAAAATTTTCGTGGATGCAATATTTGTCGAACCACTTACAACTTCAGCCTCAAGGGTATACAAGCTTTGCTTCTTCACATCTCTCAAGACTTCCTTCGACCCCTTCATGACTCTTAGGATACTTTTCTCTCCTTGGAAAATATACCCTTTCTTGTCGAATTCACCAAGAGAAGTCAAATTTCTCTTCAAATCAGGTACATGTCTGACTTCAGTTAATAAGCTTATTGACTCATCATAGAGCTTGAATCTCACAGATCCAACACCGACAATCTTGCAAGCTTTGTTGTTTCACAATAATACAGATCCACCATCTTGGTCATATAATTCTTCGAACAAGTCTTTGTTTGGAGTCATTTGCCAAGTACACTCAGAATCCATAATCCACTCCTTCGACGGGTTGCTGCTGGAAACCACAAGAACATCAGACGAGTCGAAATCATCTTGAACAATAGTTGTGTTGCCATTATCCTTTCCTCCATGATCTTTTAGGCGTTCAGGACACTCTTTTCTTATATTACCTCCTTCTTACAATGATATCATCATATACCAGATTCCTCGCAACTATAAGACTTTGACTGACTTTTACTCTTCTTATAAAACTTACCATCCTTTCGTAAAAAATTTCACTTAACGGCCAAACTTTCACCAACCATCGAAGGTTTATGCTCATTTCGTTCGTTCAAGTCCTTAGAATACAAGGTTGATTGAACTTCTTCAAAGGTCAGGGACACCCTTCCATACAAGAGAGTTTCTTTGAAGTGAGCATGTGTTCTGGGAAAAGCACACAACAACAACAACGCTTAATCTTCATCATCGATCTTCACATCAATATTTTCAAGATCAAGAATCAGCTTATTGAACATATCCAACTGCTCAACCAACACTTTATCTTCAATCATCTTGAATGAATACAAAGCTTGCTTCAGGTAGAGTCGATTTACCAGCGATTTGGTCATGTACAAACTTTCAAGTTTCACCCATAACCCTGTCGTCATCGTCTCCTTTGATACCTGTCAAAGAACCTTATCACCAATACTCAACAAGATTGTGTTGTGGGATTTTTCTATCATTGTCGTCTTCTTATTTGTCGTTAATGCATCGTTAATGGTTCTCTCTCTCTCTCTCTCTCTCTCTCTCTCTCTCTCTCTCTCTCTCTCTCTCTCTCTCTCTCTCTCTCTCTCTCTCTCTCTCTTCAATGCTTCCAAATAACCTTGTTGAACCAGTAAGGACTTCATCTTCAAGCGCCACAGACTGAAATCGTTCACTCCGGTGAACTTTTCAGACTCATACTTTGTTGAAGGCATTTTCTCCACGCTCACTGCACCAATTTGTTGTGAAAAATGATACCTTGAAACAAAGTATAAACTTGTTTCTTTATGATCAAGAAACAAATAATGGTAGAAAAGATGGAAAAACAAGAAGAACACAAGAAATTGGTTATTAACTGCTATTCTTTACTTTCTCATTAAATCAGATTACAAGTACCCAAGAATAACAAATAACTCTCTCATCCTAAATTAGATTTTGCAGTATGCAATGATGAGAGACTAGTATGCTATTTATAATAAATCTAACATACTAAACTAATGAGTTTTTTCACAAATATCCATTACAAGTTAACTTAAACAATTGGACATAACAAACAAGCTCAATTCGATGCTAACAATCCTAGCATTCTTCAACCACTGCATGCTTGATCCTTCTTCGACTACAACATAATACTTTGACACCAGCATGTAAGCAACCTTTGACTGCATGCTACAACTTTGTCGAACTGTCGAAATCAAGAAATTATCCTTCGACCCAATAGAGTTCGATTCAATATCTCACAGGATTATATATGTCAACTTTTATATTCCTTCCATAATGAGATGTGTCATTAAACTTTAGATTCTATAATTTGAACCTGTAATTAGAGATCTCATTTCACTATAGATTCTATAATCTAGACCCATGTTGAGGGAATTTTTGTATGGTTCAGATTCTATATTGTGAAAGTTGTCAAGCTATTGATTTCTATTGAAGGAATTAGCAGCTTTTTACTACCACAAAAGAACTTCTCTTCCATTTTTTAGGATCAACGATGATGTTATATTGTCTGATCTGAATGACCAATTTGATCAACTGAATCATCGTCTCAAGCCCCACAATACAAGAAGCGTGATAAGCGTTGAGTATCATTGCCTATCAATCTTTAATGATGGATGTGTTTGCTTCACCAACATTTAACTTCAAAACGACAATGATGTGAGAACCATATTATCAATATTTGATTAGTGTGATCGGTGGAAATAGAATTGACTATTTTGGAATGCTGGTTCGCGAAATATCGCGGTAAGCAAGAGTCGCCACTGTCTTTTATGTTCTCCAACAAGGAAAGGACAAAAGCACAACAAAATTCCTTTTCGAGATGTTTCTCGGTTCGGGAGGTAGATTATAGAAAGGGAAGGTGTTAGCACCCTTTCTATCCGTGGTTATCCACGGGCTCTTAGGTACTTGCTCACTATGTTTTCAAAAATTGTTTGCTTTTCTTGTGTATGTGGGTTTTGAAAAAGTTCCGTTTTGAAAACTTCTAGGTAACTCTTGTATCAGTCCTCAAGAGTGTATGAAGTATTTGTTTGAAAACTTTTTGAAAGTGTAGGTGCGAAAAGTTGTTTTTTTGTTTTTGAAAGAGCAAGTACCCAGGAGAAATCTACCTACTCTAAGGAATTAAGCTGTGTAAGAGTCCTTTAGACAGTACTATCCCACTATTGAGAAGTAGGTAGCACCGTCGTTGGAGTTTGTCGGGTCAATTCGATTATAGGGACATGTGGTCACCAAAGCAATAGTAGGACACCTTAGCGGTAACCCTAATGTCCTAGATCCTTTTTTATCCAAGGCAACCGTTTCGAGGCAACTGGATCTTTAGACAGGAGGGCGACCTCTAAAACACCCTATACTTGATGACCACCTCGAGGCAACCAAGTGAGGCGTACCCTAGGAGTGGCATGTGCGAGTGTGTCAGGATTCATTTATATTATCTTTGCACATGTTATGGTGAGCTACGGGTTGATTTTAATTTCAGAGATAAGTCTTGTCATGCATAGCCTAATTAGCATACATCTAACAGTTAATAGTTGCGTAATTTAAATTGCGGAAATTAAATCTAAACTATTACAAGGCGTCGGGTATTTACATCGCCAAAAACAAACCCTTTAATTTAAATTGCGGAAAGTAAAATAAAGCAATAAATAAATAAAGTCCTAATTAAAGTTATTACATTCCGGAAGCAAGTACAATAATATGGAAAAATGGATCGCGTGCGGGAAATTAAATTGGATGCGAGTTTTTTTGGGTTTTGACCCTTTTTTGAAAGAAAGTGATTTTTTTGGTTATTTTTGAATTAAATGGAATTAAATTAAATGAACAATTAAATTAAATTAAATAATGAACATATTTTTGGATTTTTGAGTTTTTAAAGAAATAAAATAAATTGAATTAATGCTAATAAAAACTTAATATTCTAAATTGATTTTAAATATTGCAAAAAATATCAAAAGTTAAATCTAATTAAAGCTAAATTGATTAAATTAATTTATTTACAAAAATAAAAGTGATGAAGTTAATTTTAATAAATAAAATATTTTTTTGTGTTTTTGATTTTATTAGGAAAAATGTTAATTGGTTAGTGATTAATAAAAAGAATAACGATTAATTAATTAAAGGAACATAATACAAATAGAGAGAAAGTTTAGGAGTATACGAGTCTGATTGGAGGGGTGAAACAGCTATTGGCGTCATGTGTAAACTGTTTTGTTTTGGTCATTTATGTTTTGTTTTGGCCATTTATATTTTGCCTTTTGGCCATTTGTGTTTTGGCTTTTGGCCATCTGTGTTCTGGCTTTTGGCCATTTGTGTTCTGGCCTCAACGTTCCTTAACCTTCTCAGGATGTCTGTCTCGCCATGTATTGGTGTCATGTGTAAACTGTTCTGTTTTGGCCATTTGGCTTTTGGCTTTTGTTCATTTGTGTTTTGGCCTCAATGTTCCTTAATGAACCTGCATGGGATCCTGTCTAAATCTGCAGTGTTGAATCTCATGAACACATTAAATAAATTACTATATATCATAAAATACAAATAAAGCCAATATATGAAGAAATTTAATGTTTAGGCCAATATGACATGTATGAATGATTATATCCTTTTGATCATGGAGATCAATTCAATCTTACCCTTACTGGAAAAGTAGTGACATGAATGTTTTTATGCCCTTTTGATCATGGAGATCAAGTCAGCCTTACCCTTACTGAAGAAGTAGTGAGATGTTGGTTTGTAACTGAGATGACTTGTTTGTAGTGAGATTTGGTTTGTAACTGGGATGGCTTGTTTGTAGTGAGAGAGGGATTTGTAATAAGGATTTCAAGGTTTTAGGGTTCTTGAAAGAATTTGATACTCTGACAGTATTGTGGCAAGGTTTTTTCTCTCTCTTTGTTTATGTGAAAAGAATGTGATTATATAATGGAAATTAAGGTAAAGAAAATGGGCTTTGAATGTGCAATTGGGCCTCCAATGTTCACTTGAGTTCGTCACTTTCCAGGCTAAATCGCAGGGACTTAAGTGCAATTTTTGAAGTTGAAATGTGAAAACAAAATGTAGCCGACATCAATAACTAACTCCTTTCCGAAAATCGGCTCAATCAGATAAACGGTGAATTAGTTATGAATTTTTTAAGTTTCAGCTCAGACAAACTTATTTTGGGCTCCAGTGTCGACTCTGACACGTTCTTCAATAAAAAAATGGTATTGATCGGAGCATAATCCGGTCTCGACTTTTGAAGCAAAGTTGTAGATCTATGAGTCAGTGACCTTGTGTAAAAATATGAGCCCAATCCGATAAAAATTGACCGAGTTATGAATTTTCGAAGTTTCGGCCCAGATGAAATAATATTCAGCATTCAGGATTTTCGGCGTGTCACGCACTCTGAGCAAAAAACGAAGGCCTTTTGAATACCGTTTGAACTCAATACCTTCTGTGAAAATGTAGCCAACTTAATTTGTGAAATTTTGGCGCCAGAACCAGCTCGATACGATGAAAATCGACCAAGTTATGATTTTCTGAACATGACGCAAATAAACTTCTGTCACAAATTTTCTGTACGAAAATACTTGATAAATCCACATTTTTGAAGACCTTATGATCGAAATTGGCTTCCAGCCGTGAGAGATGAAAACGTAGATAATGTCAAGACGGAATTTTGGCCACCGGAACGGGTTCAAAACGAGTCACGATCTTCAAGTTATGAATTTTTTAGCGCGTAAAAACTGTACTTTCAGCACACTTTTTCACCATATTTCTTCAAGAAAACTCACACATTCGGATACCTTCTTTAAAGAATTGACTCTTGAGCCGAACCTGAATTTGAGAATACGTTATCAGAGATATCTTGGCGAAATAACACCTGAATATGACGCGCCGGGTTGGACTTGTGAATTTTTCTTGAAATGTTTTGAGAAATATGAGAGGGCAAATTTTGGGGTACAACAATTAGTATAGTACCTAGTGACTGATCAAGTTAAATGTTACCTTATTTATATATGTTTGTTATTTATTCAAGTTTGATTCATCCTAGGATATCTAATGAAATTGCAGCATTCATAGTTAACCCTGATGAAAAATATATAGTTTGTCTGACCTATAAACTTATTTGTGCTTAATTGATGTTTTTAAATATTCATAATATATTGTTGGTGTTTGGCATGTAACATGTTGAATTTCATTTGATAACATGTTAGAATTCTAGAATCCAAGAGTTACAAAAACCTATTCCCAATTTTAACACGTTAGAATTCTAGAATCTAAGAGTTACAAAAACCTATTCCCAATTTTAAAATTCAAATGACAAAATTTGTATCAAAACAAATCATTTCTTAAAGATTTAAGGAGAAGAAAAATAACTAGTCAAAGTTTTGTGTTGAATGAAAAAGAAATTTCTAGTAAATAACTAATGTCAAGATTTTCAGTAAAATGTAATGTCCAAATCACATGTGTGATTACTAGACATTTGTGATGATGAAATGGCTCCTCTCATATTTGATTTTAGAAATTCTATTTGGTTCAATGGTTCTCCATTATTCAATACATACCCATGTGCATCCAATAAATTCTTGTGTCCCATCAAATATAGTGTATAGTAGACATGGTACATAATTGTGAGACATAAGCCTAACAACCTAAAATTCCACAATGTCATTAGTGTTATACAAAAATATAGCCATCATCATATTCATCCAACCAAATTACTACATAGTCAATGGCTGGCTTACATAACAAAAACTAGTTGGTGTCTACAAAATTAGCCAAAGCATCATACAAAAGGGTGGTAAAGAAAAGCTTCATTCCAAGAAGCTCATGTCATTGTTAGAAGGAAAATCCAACAAAAGCTGCAATGCAGTATCAGAAGAGTCTTCAAGATCATTAGAGCTTGATGAATCATCACAACCTACATGATTAAATAATTTGTAGTTTCTCCATTCAAAATCTTCCTTCACATTGCTTGCAGGAGTTGCAGAAACAGATCCACATTTGTTGTTATTACAAGATGACCCTTCTTGAGACATTGAACTTATGCACCTAGTTTTATCGTCGTCGTCTTCGTCTGATTTACGAACCACGCGAAAAGATTCTCCAACATCAGAGTTCCATATCTTAAGGAAATAGTCTGAATCAGATTTGTTGCTTGCTAAAGGAGTGTTGTTGTTATTGAATAGAGGTGAGTCTTTTGAGAGCCTTGCTTCTGCTTCAAGTCTTGCACTTTCCCATTGAGCCATGTGGCGTGTGGCGATAGACGAATTTGATTTGGAAATTGGGTAGTAGTGTGATGAGGATATTGGTTCATGAGTTTGTGGATCAATTCCCTTGCTTATCAGACGTTTCTTTAAGTGCGTGTTCCATAAATTCTTGATCTCGTTGTCTGTTCTTCCTGGTAACTGAGAAGCTATTGCAGCCCACCTGTGAAATTGTTTCATTTTATTGAAAATTCTTAAAGTATACCCTTAGAAATTAGAAAATCGACATGAAACTTATTACCATAAGATATTAATGCAATGAAATTTGAAAACACTAGTCAGAGGATATGAAACACTGAAGCATGGACATCAAACACGACACTCACACATAGACATTAGTACCGTGCTGGTGTCTTCTATGACACTAACACGCGATAGACACTGACATGCTTTTCAATACGAGGTACTAGACAGAAAATAATAGTGAAATTTGAAAATATTAGTTGGATGCTAAGAACCATGAATCTATAAGTACAGACACCAGACACGATAGTAACACTGACATATAAACACCAGTAATACACCGGTAAACACTTATATACTGAAGTAAAGTCTAAAAAGAGAACTCAACAAGGTACCTATTTCCAAGGATGGCATGAAGCTGTATGACTAGTTTTTCTTCGTCGGGTTTAAAGGGACCGCGTTTAATATCGGGTCTCAGGTAGTTCGTCCATCTTAGTCTGCAACTCTTACCACAACGAAGAAGGCCTAAAGGAAGGGAAAAAAAAAAACTTACAATCGTCGATTAAACAAAGACAAAATGCATCGAGCGAAAAGACAAGTTATACGGCCAATAAATTCTATATCACAGTTGTAGTCGCAATCTTTGATATTGTAGAAAATCATGGTCAAATACATTATAACTCTTAACTAATTAAAAGTTATAATGTATAAGAAAATAGCTTTAGAACCATGAAAAGTAGCATGTGTTACAAAAGCAGCAAAACATCATGAATGTTGAATACAAACAAACATAGCCTAGATTGGAACTTCCTCTTCTCAGTATTAGTAACTTGTTAGGTAAAAAGTAGAAACCAAAAAAGGGTCATAAAAAAATCAATCAAACTCATCTGTTTAACAAACACTTAACCTATTCCATAGAAAAATCACTTCAAATACACAAAATCAGAAGAGAAAGAACCATATTTAACAAAGATATTCATGCTTTATGTGAATGAAAAGTTAGATTCAGAAACATCTTACCATAAGGGTTTGTCATATAAGTTATAAGTTGTTTATTTAAGCTATCTTACTCTTACTGTGCTTTTAAAATAAGTTGAAAACAGCTTATAGACATGCATGTCATAAGCCATTTTCTTCAAAAAAAAAGGAAGCTATACAAAACCTGCTAACTTAGGGAGAGAACGCCAGCTTCCATGGCCACCATTTTTCTTGATATAACTGACAAGAACTTCATCTTCTTCACTAGTCCAAGGACCTTTCTTCAAGCCCATCTTGTCACAACAAGGTGTCCTTCCCATTTTTCTTGTGTCCAAACACCAAAATGCAGCAACAAACAAAGCAATAAATATGTTACAAAAAGGAAAATGGTTTTATCTAAAACTTTAAACCTTTGGAACAATCACATTATTATTGTTTTGTTTTGTAGCATACTTGAAAAGACTCTGGAGGACACTTGGAAGGTCTCAAAGTGAGGATGACATAAAAAAGGGAAGGAAATAAATGTTGAGAAATGAAGTTTGTATGATATTTGTCTGAGTGTGAAGCTATTTTGAGGAGAGTGAGGCATTATTTATTGATTCATACGGCGTTGTGTAAAGACTGTAACTTGTGTAAGCTAGTCTCAAGCTGGCTTTGTGCATTTATTGTGTGTGCAGTAGAAAATAATATTGAGAAATTTAAACCAGGGATAGGGTACGGATATATTTATTTCATATAGAATACAATCTTATATTATAATTATAATAGATTGTAGATACCAACAACATTAGTCCTAGTGGAACATGATTTAGTTAGATCCTTTGAAGTGATCTTCTAAACTACTATTCTACTAACTATTTGTGATTAGCAGGCATGTAAAATCACTTTGCATCTCATGTCTTTGACATTCATTTGATGGAGTATGGCAATTCTTTGTATTTGAATGTGGTAAATATTACATTTAAATAGTAAATTGTAACATTAATTTTATTGTTATACAATTTGGCAATAACATTTACTGATGTTCATCTTTACTTGTCTTTTCGTTGCACTTTTATATATTTTCATAGGTTTGATACGAAATCTTAAAATGTTTTTTTTTTTGTTTTTGGAGATATTTATTTGGACGTATCAAATTTCATATTTTTGAAATTAAAATTCAGAAATGCACGACCGAAGTCATTTTAAGGGTGTGTTCAGAGATACATCTTCGAATACACCTTTTTTTTAATTCAAAAAAATATTTCAGAGATACATCTCCGAAATAGATGAGCTTATTTAAAGCTCGTGCCAAACTCTCGTTCTCTTTGTTCATTTTTCAGAATACACAACTTTCTTTCTACCTCACTCTTCCCATTCTAATTTCCCACTCATGATCAAGATTTGAAGCAACATTTCCTTGTTTCTTACTATTTTCAAATCCCTCTAACAACTACATTCAACATCAGAGTACTTTACACCTTCGTCAATATGTTTTTGAGTAAGTTTCTCATATAGTTTATTTTGATTTTTAATTAATGTATTAGTTCAAATAGGTTACTTTTAATATATTAGATTGCTCAAATAGATTAGTGTTCAAGTTTGGAGACTTTGTTTATATGATTTGGATGAGTTTGGATGTTAGGGCAGTTATAGAAGAAAAAAATTTAGCCATTGAAGCAAAACGAAGCTTTTTTTCTTCAGATTTACATCTCTGAACTTTGTTGTTTCAGGTTTTTGGAGATGCATATCTGAACTATTTCCTTCATCATAATTTGTTATATTTTTTCAGGGCTATGGCTGAAAATCAAGAAAGATTGAGACTCGGGTGATCCATCCTAACTGCATCTGCTTGTCGCGAGAGGGATCGTCAACACGAACAGGCTAGAGCCGTCCCACCTTTGCCTCACGATAGAGAGACGTCGACCTCTAGGAGTCAACTATCAAAGGAGTTGGGATCTCAGAGTCATGCGCACTATGATGAGGATGTCCCACTTGGACCCTAGATCCCAGTTACTGAGGATACCCTCATAGCATACCTGTTTTCAAGAAGGTCCACATACACCTCTTTTTACTGATATACTTTGGAGAGCATGTGGCTCTGAATGTCTGGGACGGAGAAATATACTTTTGAACTTCCTCTATTCTTGGTTGGCACGTTCATGTTTGTGGACAAAATTACAAACTACGTGGATGTGACTTACCTTAAATATTTCATCGAATTGGAGTTCATTCACGAGTGGAATTGGGGGCAGCGTTTTTGGTTTATGTTGTATCCCAAAATTTACCCTCTCATTTTACTCAAGACATGCTCATTGAGGTCCTCAATTGCTCAAGGTTGACCAAAGAATTAATCAGACAAATTCTCCTCCTAAGCAATGAACCTTTTGTTGTACCCCAAAATTTGTTCTCTCATTTTCTCAAGATTTCTCTCGCATGTGTGATTACAAAAACATGTTTAAAGAAATAAAGAAAATGTAAAATTTTGAAGATGTTAATGTGCCTTTCGATTAGGTAAAAAAACAAGTTGGCTTCGATTTAACAAGTTTCAAACTGGCCATATGTTTTTCTTCGAAGTAACCCCCTTCGATCCACAAGCTGGGCAGCCTCCTTCGATTTACAAGTTGGGCAGCCTCTTTCGATTTACAGGCTGGGAAGCTTCCTTCGATTTACAAGCTGGGCAGCCTCTTTTGACTTACAAGCTGGGCAGCTTCCTTCGATTTACAAGTTGGGAAATCTCTTTCAATTTACAAGTTGGGCAGCTTCCTTCGATTTACAAGCTGGGCAGCCTCTTTCAATTTATAAGTTGGGCAATTAAACCCTTCGAAGCAACGTACTTAGATTACACCTCTAAAACTCTTCAACACTATGGATCATAGTTGGTGGATTCGAAGGACCTATAATGGGTCCATTCGAAGAACACACATTGTTGGAAACGAACGTTGTTGTATGATGATGAGTCTGGTCGAAGTGATCAAAACGAAAGGGTGGAGTATTCGAGGTGTTTGTTGACCAAAGTCTTATATACTGCCAAACCCAAGCCAAATGTGCTATTATGCAACAGTCCTGCACCAACCTACCATAACACTCCAAATATTGTTGAGCCTGCCTTGTCTCAGTCCCATACTTACACAAAAAACGGTACATAAGAGCTGCATCGAAGAAAACAGGGGAACAATATATCCAAAAAGTCCAAATGTTATTTGTTTTCCCCCCCAAATCCACAGCAAAGCTCCTACATAAATAAACTATTCTTCACAACACCAATGGGGGATGGAGACGCTGAGAGGAGAGAAAAGGGAGCTGGGAAACGAAACAGAAACCTTTGTAATTTTTTCTCACTCAAAAATCAACTCTACTTTCACCTACAAACACAAAATCAAAATCCATTATCTCATCTTTCCAACTCTCATAAATCAACTACCCAGAACACCCCACACATCAAAGTTTATTCAAACTCAAGCACAATCTTCTGTGACAACTCTTCGAACCAAAAGCAAACCCCCTGTGACAACTCTTCGAATTCCAGAACCGTCCAGGCAGTAGTTCAAGTTCGAAAAGCTCCACACTAGCTTTGAGTCTAAGGAGGTAGAAAGGCAGATTGCATCTTTGATGGGTTTAATCTGTAACGTATAGCCTAAATGTAGTACTGCAAGTGTACAGCCTATCGAAGTAATATATAAGATTATCGAACCACAGAGACCAATTGTCAATCTATCAACTCTATTGCTAAGGTGCTTATCTAAGGCGAACAAGAATATTGATGTGAGTGCAGTGCACAAAGTAAATGAGCGAGGTAAATAACAGTTTAAAAGACAGGTTGGAATGTAAATCATGTAATCAGATATTGGTCCGGTCATGCGTAGATAAAACCACTTATGGGGCAGTATTTTCTATTGATAGCAAAGAATCAATTTAACGGGAACTTGTAGCTTTTGACTACTAAGAACCGAGTTTACTCTTTAAATTAAATTCCTTTATTGTCACATATAAAGGGTGCCTTCCGCGTTAAAGAGGTAAACCTATTTTTAAGAAATTGATAGTTTTGACTTAACAGAAAAGTGATTTTACTTGGAAAGATTAACTTAAAGAGACTTTTGGCTTTTGACCAAGAGTCAGATTTCAAACCTACAAACGCGTCCGAAAATAGTTTCAAAATCGTTTTCTAAAAAGGTCAATGATTCCTATTTAACCAATCAACGGCTTTCGCTCTTTTTGTTTGGTTAAATAATAATCAAGTCGTATCATTAGTTTGGACGGCTTTCGATCTTACCCAATAAACATTTAAACATAATTGACTTAAGTTAGAAGCAAAACATCCCCAGAGTATTTTCACTAGCATGATAATTGGAACACGACCATGATGACAATCATTACATCCAAACCTTTATAGTTTAGCCAGACATAATAAGTGCGAGTCTATAAAACGTGTAGACTATGATAAGAGCGTTTAAAGTCTATAAAACGTGTAGACTATGGTAAGAGCATTTAAAGTCTATAAAACGTGTAGACTATGGTAAGAGCATTTAAAGTCTATAAAACGTGTAGACTATGGTAAGAGCATTTAAAGTCTATAAAACGTGTAGACTATGGTAAGAGCAATTATAAGTAAAGAAATGCAATAAAATAGAACCTTGCTCCAGTCGGAGACTTGAATCTGATACAAATCTACGGAATGGTAAGGCTGGTATGATGAACTTCAACCAAAGTGCTCCAAGACTCGATTACAACTCAATCTACACCGCAATAACTCCCCGATGTGAAGAGATTATCACTTTACAGAAACTGATAGTATATGGCTTAAGATTGTACTAAGCTTGGATGAAACTAAAGAATGAAAATCGAAAACTATTTATAGAGGATCCTTGAGGTGCGTAAAGACCAGCATGCCCCTTAACTTCTTTTGAGCGGGAAGCTTTTTGTGAAGGCCGCGGGCGCGGTGGGGGTGGCCGCGGGCGCGGTGGCTGGAACTGCCACATCATGGGAACGTGGCAGTTGGTCTCTGGGTGAAAGTGGGCCACGTCATCGCGTTCCCTGTAGCCAGCGCGGCGCTGAACGCCATAAGTGCAAAATATCTTGAAAAACCCTAATTTCTTGGCGTTTTGGCTCGTTTCTTCACAGAAGGCTCTGAAATGACAAGAATCCTGAAAACAAAGGAAAAAGGAACATAATACGAGAAAATGATAATAAAAACTAAGGAAAACATGTGATATTTGAGTCAGAAACATAGTGCGATTTAAGTGCGATCAATCTTGCATTGGTTCCATACCCAATCGAAAGTTATTACCTGCTGACCCTCTAGGCCCCAATTGAAAGACACGCCTACACTGGTGCCAGCCACCAATTGAAGGAAGCCAAAAAGTGCACAATCGAAGGGTTTTCTACCTCAATCGAAAGACCTTCATTTTTCTTGCTTTTATCTTATTTTTGCATTTATATTTTCATGCAATTTAATATGGTTGTAATAGTGTATGATTTTATCTTTCTGCATTTTATTACTTTTGTATGCTTGCTAGTAAATAGGGCATGTATGGCAAGATAAAACCAACAAGTAGACAACCCAAAAATAAAAGACAAAAGGCATGCAATCAAAAACACTTTGCACCTATGCACCTCTAGGGTAATCTCACTTGTTGCCTCAGAAAAATAGTCATGTCCCTCGAACATGGGCGTTTTAGCAAAGACCCTCGATAAAAGATTGTAGTCCCTCGATGACCCTCAATGTTGCCTTCGGTTAACGATCTAGTCCCTAAATTATATTGCTAAAACGTTCCATAGGTTGCCTTCTATGACTATACAAACGTCCCACGCCTGTCCCTTCACATCCAATGATGGTGTTTCTTACCAAATCAATGGTAAGATAGCAACATCTAAAGGAGGAGGAAAAGAACACTAAATACCTTTTGAGTAGGTAGGATGCTCCTAGTTGCTCGCTTGCTCACAACAAAGACATTTTATACACCAACACTCTCATTTTGAAACATTTTCAAAAGATAACACTTTGTACGCGTTCTTATAGAAACGAGAGCCATTACAAAGACACCTTTTTAAAATCACTTTCAAAAACACATTCCACAAACACCTCTTTGAACTATTTTCCAAACAACACTTTGTACGCGTTCTTATAGAAACGAGAACCATTACAAAGACGTTTTTAAAATACTTTAAAAACTCACACCACAAGCACATTTTCAAACAAAAGCAAGTGATCTAGCAAGCAACTAAGAGCCCGTAGATAACTACGGATGAAAAGGGTGCTAATACCTTCCCTTTTCATAACCTATCCCCTGAACTCAAGAAATAATCTCTAAATGTCTTTCCTGTTATTTTCAACCTTTCCTTATTGGATAAAATAAAATTCGGTGGTGACTCTTGCTATCTGCAACAATTACGATAAAATGCAAAACAACCAAGTCAGTTCTACCACCGCGTTACACCTTCCAACTAGGTTTTCACTTTTCACAAAGAATTTTGAGTTGCAAAGGATTCAAGTGATTTCTAAGGTCCCTAATATGTCCTCAAGAATTTCCATGACAAGTTTCATGCCTTGCACTACAAGCTTGCCCAGTCAATGGCTCAAATGTTTGAAAATCAATTGTACTAGGTCAAAAGTCAATTGTGGCCAATATACAGTCAAAATTCAAGATTTTTTGTCATCATCAACATTTCGAAGTGATAATCATCATTTTATCAAGGGTTGATCATGATTCCTCAATGAATGCTCTTAATTTGTCAAAAGTCAAGAATTGCTAAATTAGGGTTTCTATAGAGAAAGTCAACTGAACTTTGACCAGGCATAACTTTCACATACTTCATCCATTTTTCCCCAACCAAAGCTCATTTTAAAGAGAATCCAATTCCCTACAACTTCTACTTTATCCTCAAATTCAAGAAATGTATCATTTGGAAGATATAAACTCATACATTACAGGTCATTTTTAAAAGGTCAACAAAAGATACTCTTTGTCAAGACCATTTACATCAAGATAAAATATTCAAATGCAAAATTGATAAATAGAGAGATTGAAGGAGACATCTTGGGCTTTCCAAAAAGTCAAAGATCATTTTCCTTGGATAAAAATTGAGCAAGTTATGGCTTGCACAAGTTGGGGAATTTTGAGAAATTTCAAGAAACATGCATTGGGCAAACATGAAATTCTAGGTCAATGGCCTAACTTTTTGGGCTTCAAGCATCTTCATGACATTATAAAGGACCACTAAAATCATTTTTACCTTGCCTTTCCATTTCTATCTATTTTGTTCATATTTATTTTGTTTTATTCAAATAAAAACAAAATAAAATTGCATAGAATATTAAAAATGGATTTTGGCATTTGGGCTGATGTTTTATTTGTATTAAGGCCCAAGAAGCGTGCAAGAAGCGTCCAGGTTCATTGTTGTCCAAAAATGGCATGAAATATTCACAAATATGGCAAAAATTCAAATTTTGATCATGGCTTTAAATAACATGTTTATGACCAAATTCTTTCCTTGTTTCCTCATTACCTTCACCTCCTCTATTTATACATCACGTTTGCAAGCCAACCAGAGATATACAAGACACCAGCAAACCACACGAAAATTGCAAAAAAATTCACAAAGTTGTCAAAACTCAAAAGGCATTTTGCAAGCTTCCTCCATCCAAACAAACATCTGAATCTTGCTCCTGAGATTCCCAGGAAGGTGTCCAGATCCCTACATGAGCCTTTACACGTCCTATAGCACAGATCCATACATCATTGTTGGTAAGAATTTTCAAAAATTAAAACTGCATTTTCATGTCCTATTAACGCTTTTCATTGTTTGATTCGTGTTCAGGGTTGCTCATAGTACATGTCTAACGTGTAATATGTAAGCTTAAGGGTCGGAATGAGATCTTCCCATTCTAGGGCATAATCTGTAGTTTCCTTTGTATCTCAAAATCTAGATCGTTTCAGGCCAAACAGGTCATAGATTTGGAATCAGGGTGACCGGTTAGTGACTCTGATCTCAAGTGATGGGATTCTGGTACAAGAGTTGGTTTAATCCCTTTTTATTTTACCCATTTGCAGTTGCGGGGGATCGGACCGTAGTCCGCCCTACCAAGTCCAGCACCAGATACCTCTGGACCAACTACAACGGATATGCCTTATATATTTTTTTCTTTGCTTTTATTAGTGCTTACAACTTTCTTGAGTTGAGTAATCTTTGTGAGGATCACCCAACTCGTAGTCGTATTCATACTTTATTTTATAACTTTTAAGGCAAAAATAGAGATCGTCCACTTATATTCATCGATCCTACACTTAGAGCATGCTTAGGCCGGAGCTGACTGCTAAGATAAACTACTTGAAGACCTATTTGTACAGTTTTATTCAAAATCATAGCATATTGGGAAGAAAGGATCTAATCTAGATGTTCAAAAAGGCTTACGGTGTTAAAACGATAACGAATTTTTCAAAAAGTGAGTGCCCAAGAAATAGACCCTATCTAGGACCTGTCTCATAGCCCAAATCCTTAAAAAAAAATAACCACAATTCTTTGAAAAAGAAAAATTTTGTAAGGCTAAAAAGTGGGGGAAATGAAGGGGTACACTACGCAGAAAGACTCGCCTATCACATGCATTTTATTAACTACGAATATAACATACCCAAAAGGAAAAATGCGGAAGGGAAATAAAAGCAGGAAAAACGGGAAATAAAAGCGAAAACGGGAAATAAAAGCGATAAATGCTCCTCCCACACTTAAATCAGACATTGTCCTCAATGTTCTAAAATAAGGTAGGAGGAGGTACCTGAAAACACTAGTGGGGGCCACTAGGACCTTCACCATCCTGGTTGGTACGACCGGAACGGCGGCTACGGCTGCGACGACGGCTATCTCGGTCCAAAACAAGCTGCTCCAATCTCTCTGTCAAGGCGGCATTTGCCGCTTGTAGCTCTTGGGTCCTACCAATGAGGGTGCCTTGGGTTGCCTCCATCAATTGGAAGTGACGAGCGTATGTGGTCTGGTGTAGGTGTTGTTCTCTCTGGAAAGCCAGCTGACTTTCCATAATAGTGCGCAGAGAGCTAGCATTTTGCTCTTGGGATGCTTACATGAAGGCCATGTTATCGGCCGCCTGTTGCTGCAAAGTAGCAAGGAGGGTGTCCCTCTGGGCCTCTCGGGCCATATGCTCACGCCACATGTCCTCAGTGACATGGAAACTAAGAGCTGTACCTGCATGTGGGTTAGAAGTAGATGGTGTCGTGTGTGGTGGTGAAAAGTGGGGTGGTTCCTCTGTTTGGAAATCGTACTCATCATCAGTGTTGTTACCCTCATTTAAAGGTAGATTTGGGGGCAACGGACCAATAAAAGCAGGAGCGTTGAGATCGTAGGTCCAGTTACGCTCAAATCTAATATCAGTACGACGGGTGCAAGGAATAACAACACTGGGTACAGCAGCACCTCCAACCATGAGGAAGTAACCACCTTCCTTCCTCGTCTTGCATAAACGCATATCCCTGAAAAATTTAAGATTTGCAATACGAGGAGGAAGTGGCTCAAGGGTGGCAAGTTCCGTATCCAATCCTATGGCACGGGCAATAGTAGTAATCAGTCCACCAAAGGAAATCGGCCCACCTTTTCTTAAAACATGGTGCATGTGGGCAATCATGAATGGGACTGGATTAACTTTGGTGTCTGTGAGGCAGCTCTGCATGATAATTAATTCTTTAGCATTCACCTTGTTTGGGTTTTCCCGAGCAAAGATGGTGGATGCTAAAAGAAATCTAAAGACACGAAGGGCAGGATTGTGGATGTGAGAAGCAAGTAGGCCATCAAAAGATGTTGCATTTTGTTTAGTAATTCTGGCCCAAAATGCTTCAAATGCCCAATCCGTGTCTAAAGGTGCTTCACAAATGGGACCATCCCCATAAGGCAATCCTAACATGGCGGCTAGAGCGTCAGTGGAGTAGTCATATTTAACATTAAACATTCTAAATTTGACTCCACCTACGGTGCTAGCAGTGTTAGGAGAGACGTTATAAATTAAAGAACTTAAAAATTCGAACGTCAGCCTAGGGTAGGTTGGTGCTTGAGTAGCAAAAATATCATGCATGCCTATTTTGTCGAGAAGGAAAAATACACTATGGTATATACCTAATGAATATAGACAGTTTTCATCGATATACCTGGTAGAGTGTATTGGTGTTGTCAGCAATTTCTCAAGCCGCTTTTGTTGTCTTTCTCCGGCTTGGCCACCTCGCAAAATGTAGCCGTGATACTCCATAGGATTTTCTTGGGGATGAATAAAGAGAAAGAATGGGATGTAGAAGTAATGAAGGTGTGAGGAAGAAAATGAAATAGTGGGGGTATTTATAGGTAGGGAAGAAAAAATGGTGGTTGTAAATATTTAAGATGGGAATAATGGGAATAAATGTAATGGGGTTGGTATGGGTAATAAAGGAAGTTATGGTGGGTTAAGAATGGAAGAAAATGGGATTGGAAATGGAAAAAGTGGTAAAATGGGGGGGGGGGGGAAACGAGCAACTAGCCGTTAGGTGACCGTTGCGTCACCGCGGGCGCAGCAGGGCTTACCGCGGGCGCGGTGAGGTCGAGGCAAGTTGGGCCGGTCTGGCTTCCTTTCCATTGGGCTTTTCCTTCCTTGCCATTAGCTTCAATTTTTTTGAAGGTGTACCTATTTTTCTTATGAATGTGCATATATGTATGTGAATACATATATAAATGTATATTTATTTATTTTTATATTAAAATTATGGTGACCAGAAAAACAAAAACATTAGTAAATGAATGAAACACATGCATATATATAAATAGGTACGGACGTCGGGTCACCAAAATAATTATTAATAATGCAGGAAATAGATAATGCAAATAAAAATGAGTCTGAAAAGGAAATCAACATAATACTAATAATACTGGAACTAGATATCTTGTGAACAACACAGATCTATTGCCAACCGGTAGGATGCTTTGCAGGAGTGTCTGGGCCACGCAGCTCAGTCAGCTGGCGTCGAATCTCTGCCACCTCGTGAGCTAATTCATCTAACTCACCAGCAAAGGTAACATCATTCACTTCCAACTGTAAATGAAGGTCAGCCACCTCATTGCGGAGAGTGGTTATCTCAGTGCGCATAGCAGTCAACAGAGTGCGAATATCAGGTTCCTGCAAGCTGAGGTTATTAGTAAGAACAGTAGTGTGTGTAACCTCGGGTCGGGATGTGTGATCTGGAGTAGAGTCCTCGGGAGCAGGAGTGTATTCTTGAGTGGGATCTTCGGAAGCAGGAGTGTATTCTGGAGTGAGATCTTCGGAAGCAGGAGTGTATTCTGGAGTGTACTCTGATATCTCACCCCAACCTTCTACAGAATAGTTCCAATTAGCAGGGTTGGAAACAAAAGTCATCTGAGGGTCTGGCATTGTGAAGGTGTAAACTGTCTGGTCATCGATGGGCAATCTGTACTGATATGGGTGGAAAGAGGCCCTCCTCATGAGCCCACGATCCATGCAAAAGTCTAAATCCAGGAAAGTATATCCACAGTATGGGGTCAGCTGTGCTATCATACTGTCCAAACCCAAAGCAGAAGCTATCTGTGTCACATTCCCTCCGGAATGAATGAGTCCTACAGCGGATCGAGCAGTCTGCTCGAGGCTCTCTATCAGAAAACCTCCACTAGCTATATGTCTGGACTGACTGGCACAGTATAGGAAAAGGATCTCCTCAGCGGTGACCAAGTGGTCACAGTAACTCCTCCCAAAGAAAGTGTGGCACAGAACCATCTCGAAGTATCGGAAAGCCGGGTTATGGATCTTCCTGGACAGCTGGGTAGAGGGGTCAAGGCTGGCTCTATCAGTAATGTCCTGCCAAAATTTATCAATATCTCTGTCCATGTAGTAACTCAATGGAAACTCAGTGATAGCGGTCGGTCCAGTTTGGAAACCAAGCAAATCCACAAATTCTTTGGTAGTCAGGGTATACTCGGTACCAAACAATCTGAAACTTAGGCATCCTCGCTCATCTCCTTCACCCACCCATGGGTTATAATCCATAGAGCTAAGAAACTCCAGAGTAAGGTTCCTGTAGGTTTTGTGGACATCATCAGCATAAGAATCCCAGCCAAGTTGGTTGCACAGATACCTAATACTTGGCTCAATCCCGAGTGCCTCCATGCAGCTCTGATCGGGGTACCTAGTGGGTACCATAGGTCTAGCAGATAAGGTAGCAAATCGGGCTTTTTGTGCTTCATCTCTGAAAATCACAACCATACCATCGGGGTAATGCATCCTGAAAATATAAACACAAGAAATTAGTCCAGATAAAATATATAAATTACTAAAATAAAATAAAATAAAATTAAGAATAAACCATGGGTTGCCTCCCATGCAGCGCTTGTTTAACGTCGTTAGCTTGACGATTAGATCTTACTTTATGTGGGTATTGGTGGGTCTATAAGAATATGACTAGAGTAGTCAACAGGCAAATAGCCTCCTTTGTATAGCTTCAGTCTTTGTCCATTTACCACAAACGGAGCGCATGAATTGTTTTTGATTTCTACTGCTCCAGACTTTAGAACTTTTGACACTTCAAATGGACCTGTCCATCTTGAACGAAGCTTACCAGGAAAAAGTCGTAACCTTGAGTTAAATAGGAGAACAGGGTCACCAATGTTGAAATCTTTCTTGATGATTTTTTTATCATGCCACATCTTGGTTCTTTCCTTATATATGATGGCATTCTCATAGGCATTCAAGCGAAGCTCTTCCAGCTTGTGAATGTCCAGGATACGTTTTTCTCCGGCTTTTAGGTAATCTAGATTCAAGGATTTAATGGCCCAATAGGCTTTATGTTCTAGTTCGAAGGGTAAATGACAGGACTTTCCATAAACCAATTGATAAGGAGTTGTTCCAATAGGGGTTTTATAAGCCGTTCTATAAGCCCATAAGGCGTCTTTAAGTTTTCCAGACCAGTCTTTTCTAGATAATGATACAGTTTTTTCTAGGATCTGCTTAATCTCCCTATTCGATACTTCTACTTGGCCACTGGTTTGCGGGTGATATGGTGATGTTACTCTATGTTTTACTCCGTATTTGCTTAGAAGCTTGTCAAATATCTTAGATATAAAATGCGATCCTCCATCACTTATGACTAACCTCGGGGTTCCAAACCTAGGAAAAATAATATTCTTAAACAGTTTGATAACTACCTTGGTATCGTTTGTGGGTGCTGCAACAGCTTCTATCCACTTTGAGACATAATCGACAGCTACTAGGATATACTTGTTACCCATTGAGGAAGGAAAAGGTCCCATGAAATCTATACCCCAGACATCAAATATTTCCACTTCTTGGATGTTACTTAAAGGCAATTCATCACGTCTTGAGATGTTCCCAGTGCGTTGGCATCGGTCACATTTTGTAATGTAAGTGTGGACATCGCGCCATACAGTAGGCCAATAAAAACCTGCTTGAAATATTTTGGCGCATGTTTTAGATGTGCTTGCATGTCCACCATAAGGTAAAGCATGACAATGTTTAATGACGTTGCCTACTTCTTCTTCCGGCACACATCGTCTGAATATATTATCTATTCCTCTTTTGAATAGGAGGGGTTCATCCCAAAAAAAGTGTTTAACATCTCTAAAGAACTTCTTCTTCTGTTGGTAGCTTAAGTCAGGGGGTATGATATCAGCGGCCAGATAATTCACAATATCTGCGTACCATGGTATGTTGTTCATGGTTGAGATTTCCTCATAGGTCTCTTCTTCAGTTGAGTTTATCCCAGCTATTAATCTTTCATAAGTAGAGTGATCGTCTATAGGTATAAGTTCAGGTTTAAGGTGTTCTAACCTAGAGAGATGATCAGCTACTAAGTTTTCAGCTCCTTTTTTATCCTTAATATCCAAGTCAAATTCTTGGAGTAAAAGTACCCATCTGAGCAATCTAGGCTTAGCATCTTTCTTACTTAACAAGTACCGGATTGCTGCATGATCTGTGTATACTATTATTTTTGCTCCCACCAAATAAGATCGAAATTTATCAATAGCAAAAACTACGGCTAGCAATTCCTTTTCTGTGGTTGTATAATTTAGCTGGGCAGCGTCTAGTGTTCTACTAGCGTAGTAAATTGCATGCAGTTTCTTGTCTTTTCTTTGCCCTAGTACAGCTCCTACAGCGAAATCACTAGCATCGCACATGATTTCAAAGGGTTGTGTCCAATCAGGTGGTCTTATGATAGGTGCTGAAATAAGAGCTTGCTTTAAAACTTCAAAGGCCTCAAGACATTTTTGGTCGAATTCAAACTCGACATCCTTCATCAATAAGTTAGTTAAAGGTTTTGTTATTCCGGAAAAATTCTTGATGAAACGTCGGTAGAACCCGACATGTCCTAGAAAACTTCTTACTTCCCTAACGGTCTTAGGTGGGTTTAGGTTTTCTATAACTTCTATCTTGGCCTTATCGACTTCTATACCTCTTTCAGAAATAATGTGTCCCAAGACTATCCCTTCATTTACCATAAAGTGGCACTTTTCCCAATTCAACACAAGGTTTACTTCCACACATCTTTTTAAGATTTTCTCTAAGTTCGAGAGGCAGTTTTTGAAATCAAACCCACACACTGAAAAATCGTCCATAAATACTTCCATAATTCCATCTAGGTAGTCTGCGAAAATTGACATCATACAACGTTGGAAAGTGGCAGGTGCATTACAGAGTCCAAAGGGCATTCGTCTATAAGCGAATGTTCCATAAGGGTAGGTAAATGTGGTTTTTTCTTGGTCCTCTGGGTGAATAGGGATTTGGAAAAACCCCGAATACCCATCAAGATAGCAGAAACATGAGTGTCTTGCTAGACGTTCAAGCATCTGATATATAAATGGGAGAGGGAAATGGTCTTTTCTCGTTGCCTTATTCAACTTTCTGTAATCTATACACATACGCCATCCTCCTTCTGTTCGTTTTGCCACATGCTCACCTTTCTCATTTTTCAGAACAGTGATACCTCCTTTCTTGGGTACCACATGGACTGGGCTTACCCATTCACTATCCGAAATTTGGTATATGATACCAGCTTCTAATAACTTAAGAACTTCTTTCTTGACTACATCACTCATGATAGGGTTTATTCTTCTTTGATGTTCTCTTGAGGGTTTTGAATCTTCTTCTAGCATAATCCGATGCATGCATACGGATGGGCTTATACCTTTTAAATCTGAAACTTTATACCCTAAAGCTGAGGGATATTTTCGCAAGGTATCTAAGAGTTGATTTGTTTCTATTTGGTTTAGAGCGGCGCTAATTATAACAAGTCTATTCATCTCCTCATCCAAAAACTCATATCTTAGATTCTTGGGTAGTTCCTTAAGTTCTATAGTGGTTTTCTCAGTACGCGGCATAAGGTCAGGGGTAAGAGCTAAGCATTCGAAAAGGTTGTCGTCAATGTACGGTTCGATACTCTTAAATCCGTCATCCTCTAAAATAGGGTTTGATGGTAATTTGATTAAAGATTCGTTTAGTTCGAGCTCATTTACACATTCGTCAATGACGTCGATGGCATAACACGCATCTCCTATCACTGGTGCCATTAGAAATTTTGATAAAATGAACTCAATCTTTTCATCTCCCACCTCGAAAGTCAGTTTCCCTTTCTTAACATCTATTATAGCTCCGGCGGTCGATAGGAATGGTCTTCCTAAGAGGATTGGGATGTCTTCATCTTCTTTAATATCCATTACGACGAAGTCGGTCGGAATGTACAACTGACCAATCTTGACAAGTATGTCTTCTAAAATACCCATGGGATATTTGACAGATCTATCAGCTAGTTGTAAGGACATCTTAGTAGGTTGAAGTTCTCCTAATTTTAACCTCTTACAGACGGCCAGAGGCATCAGACTTACGCTTGCTCCTAAGTCTAAGAATGCTTTGTCTATCATATGGTTACCTAGGATGCAAGGGATAGAAAAACTTCCAGGGTCTTTATCTTTCTTGGCGAGTTTATTTTCGGATATAGAATGACATTCTAAAGGCTTGGGATCATCGAGTCGCCGTTTATTGGTCAAAATATCTTTCAAGAACTTAGCATATGATGGTATCTGGGTTATAGCTTCAGTAAAAGGAATCTCTACATGGAGTTTCTCTATTACCTTAATAAACTTTTGGTACTGGTTTTCTACTTTAGTGTTTTTCAGCCTCTGTGGGAACGGAATAGGTGGTTTATAAGGTTGTTGAGTGTTATTCCCTACTTCTGGTTTTGATTGCTTTTCTGGTTTCTCTGGTTCCTCTACCTGGTCTTTAGGTGTAGCATCTTCCATAGGATTTTCTGATGTGCTTAAGTTAGGATTTCTAGGCCCTTCATAAGCAGTTCCACTTCTTAAGGTGATAGAATTTGCTTGGCCTTTTGGATTTGGTTGAGTTTGTCCAGGGAATTGTCCTCCAGGTGCAACTTGTACAGAGGTGTTTTGTGCTACTTGGGAAATCTGAGTCTCAAGCATTTTGGTGTGGGTTATTATCTGGTCAAACTTGGTTGCCAGTTGAGTAACTAGTTCGTTTGTGTGAATGTGTTGGTTCATAAACTCCTTATTTTGCTGGGTTTGAGCCTGAATAAAGGTGTCTATGGTTTCTTTAAGGTTTGGTCTTGGGGGCACTATTTGCATAGGTTGGTTTTGTTTTTGCGTTTGGAATCCTTGAGGTCTCGAAGGTCCGGGATTTTGGATAGGGTTATTGTTTTTGTAAGAGAAATTCGGGTGGTTCCTCCATCCAGGATTGTAGGTATTCGAGAAAGGGTTCCCTTGGGTATAGTTAACTTGGTCTGAGCTAGATTCATTCAAAAGGTTACAGTCAACGGTTTGATGTCCTTGAGTTCCACAGAGTTCGCATTCCGATTGGATTGCTGCTACTGTGGTTGGGTTTTGAGACATGTTCTCGACTCTCAAAGCTAGGGCGTCCATCTTGGAATTAATCATGTCCATGCAACTTACCTCATGCTTTCCTCCATGGCTCTCCTTTTTCTCTACTGTCGCTCGTTCTAATCCCCATTGGGCGTGGTTTTGGGCCATGTCCTCTATTAGGGCACAAGCGTCAGGGTAAGGTTTGTTCATTAACGCTCCGCCAGCGGCAGCGTCTATGGACATCTTTGTGTTGTAATGGAGTCCATTATAGAAGGTATTTATGATTAACCATTGCTCCAGGCCATGGTGCGGACAAGCTCTTAAAAGTTCTTTATATCTCTCCCAGGCATCAAAAAGTGATTCGCCTTGGTTTTGGGTGAAACAAGTGATCAGGTTCCTAAGAACAGCGGTCTTGCTTGGTGGAAAATACCTCGCAAGAAAAGCTCTCCTAAGGTCTTACCAAGTTGTTATTGAGTTAGTTGGAAGGGCGTCTAACCAGTCGTGAGCTTTACCTCTAAGGGAAAAAGGAAACAGTCTTAAACGGATAGCTTCGGGTGTGGCTCCATTTGCCTTAAGGGTGTCAGCTAACTGGATAAATACCTTTAAATGTTGATTCAGGTTCTCGGTAGCGAGACCAGCGAATTGGTTTTGTTGTACTAATTGTAATAATGAGGGTTTTAGTTCAAAGTTGTTGGTAGTTATAGCAGGGTTTACTATACTAGAACTAGGTTCCTCGTTAGATGGTTGGGCGAATTCCTTGAGCGGTCTTTGGTTACGATCTTCTGCCATAGCTCTTCTTATCTTGCGTATAAAAAGACGGGCACGAGCGTAACGTTCAGGTTCTACTAAAGGATCTATTAGATTACCGGTGCTACGATTTCTACGCATCTACCGGCTAGAATAGCCTTAGTCTAAACGGGATAACAATAGGGTACGAAATTTGACGAAGTTGGTCCCCGGCAACGGCGCCAAAAACTTGATGGGTTTAATCTGTAACGTATAGCCTAAATGTAGTACTGCAAGTGTACAGCCTATCGAAGTAATATATAAGATTATCGAACCACAGAGACCAATTGTCAATCTATCAACTCTATTGCTAAGGTGCTTATCTAAGGCGAACAAGAATATTGATGTGAGTGCAGTGCACAAAGTAAATGAGCGAGGTAAATAACAGTTTAAAAGACAGGTTGGAATGTAAATCATGTAATCAGATATTGGTCCGGTCATGCGTAGATAAAACCACTTATGGGGCAGTATTTTCTATTGATAGCAAAGAATCAATTTAACGGGAACTTGTAGCTTTTGACTACTAAGAACCGAGTTTACTCTTTAAATTAAATTCCTTTATTGTCACATATAAAGGGTGCCTTCCGCGTTAAAGAGGTAAACCTATTTTTAAGAAATTGATAGTTTTGACTTAACAGAAAAGTGATTTTACTTGGAAAGATTAACTTAAAGAGACTTTTGGCTTTTGACCAAGAGTCAGATTTCAAACCTACAAACGCGTCCGAAAATAGTTTCAAAATCGTTTTCTAAAAAGGTCAATGATTCCTATTTAACCAACCAACGGCTTTCGCTCTTTTTGTTTGTTTAAATAATAATCAAGTCGTATCATTAGTTTGGACGGCTTTCGATCTTACCCAATAAACATTTAAACATAATTGACTTAAGTTAGAAGCAAAACATCCCCAGAGTATTTTCACTAGCATGATAATTGGAACACGACCATGATGACAATCATTACATCCAAACCTTTATAGTTTAGCCAGACATAATAAGTGCGAGTCTATAAAACGTGTAGACTATGATAAGAGCGTTTAAAGTCTATAAAACGTGTAGACTATGGTAAGAGCATTTAAAGTCTATAAAACGTGTAGACTATGGTAAGAGCATTTAAAGTCTATAAAACGTGTAGACTATGGTAAGAGCATTTAAAGTCTATAAAACGTGTAGACTATGGTAAGAGCAATTATAAGTAAAGAAATGCAATAAAATAGAACCTTGCTCCAGTCGGAGACTTGAATCTGATACAAATCTACGAAATGGTAAGGCTGGTATGATGAACTTCAACCAAAGTGCTCCAAGACTCGATTACAACTCAATCTACACCGCAATAACTCCCCGATGTGAAGAGATTATCACTTTACAGAAACTGATAGTATATGGCTTAAGATTGTACTAAGCTTGGATGAAACTAAAGAATGAAAATCGAAAACTATTTATAGAGGATCCTTGAGGTGCGTAAAGACCAGCATGCCCCTTAACTTCTTTTGAGCGGGAAGCTTTTTGTGAAGGCCGCGGGCGCGGTGGGGGTGGCCACGGGCGCGGTGGCTGGAACTGCCACATCATGGGAACGTGGCAGTTGGTCTCTGGGTGAAAGTGGGCCACGTCATCGCGTTCCCTGTAGCCAGCGCGGCGCTGAACGCCATAAGTGCAAAATATCTTGAAAAACCCTAATTTCTTGGCGTTTTGGCTCGTTTCTTCACAGAAGGCTCTGAAATGACAAGAATCCTGAAAACAAAGGAAAAAGGAACATAATACGAGAAAATGATAATAAAAACTAAGGAAAACATGTGATATTTGAGTCAGAAACATAGTGCGATTTAAGTGCGATCAATCTTGCATTGGTTCCATACCCAATCGAAAGTTATTACCTGCTGACCCTCTAGGCCCCAATTGAAAGACACGCCTACACTGGTGCCAGCCACCAATTGAAGGAAGCCAAAAAGTGCACAATCGAAGGGTTTTCTACCTCAATCGAAAGACCTTCATTTTTCTTGCTTTTATCTTATTTTTGCATTTATATTTTCATGCAATTTAATATGGTTGTAATAGTGTAGGATTTTATCTTTCTGCATTTTATTACTTTTGTATGCTTGCTAGTAAATAGGGCATGTATGGCAAGATAAAACCAACAAGTAGACAACCCAAAAATAAAAGACAAAAGGCATGCAATCAAAAACACTTTGCACCTATGCACCTCTAGGGTAATCTCACTTGTTGCCTCAGAAAAATAGTCATGTCCCTCGAACATGGGCGTTTTAGCAAAGACCCTCGATAAAAGATTGTAGTCCCTCGATGACCCTCAATGTTGCCTTCGGTTAACGATCTAGTCCCTAAATTATATTGCTAAAATGTTCCATAGGTTGCCTTCTATGACTATACAAACGTCCCACGCCTGTCCCTTCACATCCAATGATGGTGTTTCTTACCAAATCAATGGTAAGATAGCAACATCTAAAGGAGGAGGAAAAGAACACTAAATACCTTTTGAGTAGGTAGGATGCTCCTAGTTGCTCGCTTGCTCACAACAAAGACATTTTATACACCAACACTCTCATTTTGAAACATTTTCAAAAGATAACACTTTGTACGCGTTCTTATAGAAACGAGAGCCATTACAAAGACACCTTTTTAAAATCACTTTCAAAAACACATTCCACAAACACCTCTTTGAACTATTTTCCAAACAACACTTTGTACGCGTTCTTATAGAAACGAGAACCATTACAAAGACGTTTTTAAAATACTTTAAAAACTCACACCACAAGCACATTTTCAAACAAAAGCAAGTGATCTAGCAAGCAACTAAGAGCCCGTAGATAACTACGGATGAAAAGGGTGCTAATACCTTCCCTTTTCATAACCTATCCCCTGAACTCAAGAAATAATCTCTAAATGTCTTTCGTGTTATTTTCAACCTTTCCTTATTGGATAAAATAAAATTCGGTGGTGACTCTTGCTATCTGCAACAATTACGATAAAATGCAAAACAACCAAGTCAGTTCTACCACCGCGTTACACCTTCCAACTAGGTTTTCACTTTTCACAAAGAATTTTGAGTTGCAAAGGATTCAAGTGATTTCTAAGGTCCCTAATATGTCCTCAAGAATTTCCATGACAAGTTTCATGCCTTGCACTACAAGCTTGCTCAGTCAATGGCTCAAATGTTTGAAAATCAATTGTACTAGGTCAAAAGTCAATTGTGGCCAATATACAGTCAAAATTCAAGATTTTTTGTCATCATCAACATTTCGAAGTGATAATCATCATTTTATCAAGGGTTGATCATGATTCCTCAATGAATGCTCTTAATTTGTCAAAAGTCAAGAATTGCTAAATTAGGGTTTCTATAGAGAAAGTCAACTGAACTTTGACCAGGCATAACTTTCACATACTTCATCCATTTTTCCCCAACCAAAGCTCATTTTAAAGAGAATCCAATTCCCTACAACTTCTACTTTATCCTCAAATTCAAGAAATGTATCATTTGGAAGATATGAACTCATACATTACAGGTCATTTTTAAAAGGTCAACAAAAGATACTCTTTGTCAAGACCATTTACATCAAGATAAAATATTCAAATGCAAAATTGATAAATAGAGAGATTGAAGGAGACATCTTGGGCTTTCCAAAAAGTCAAAGATCATTTTCATTGGATAAAAATTGAGCAAGTTATGGCTTGCACAAGTTGGGGAATTTTGAGAAATTTCAAGAAACATGCATTGGGCAAACATGAAATTCTAGGTCAATGGCCTAACTTTTTGGGCTTCAAGCATCTTCATGACATTATAAAGGACCACTAAAATCATTTTTACCTTGCCTTTCCATTTCTATCTATTTTGTTCATATTTATTTTGTTTTATTCAAATAAAAACAAAATAAAATTGCATAGAATATTAAAAATGGATTTTGGCATTTGGGCTGATGTTTTATTTGTATTAAGGCCCAAGAAGCGTGCAAGAAGCGTCCAGGTTCATTGTTGTCCAAAAATGGCATGAAATATTCACAAATATGGCAAAAATTCAAATTTTGATCATGGCTTTAAATAACATGTTTATGACCAAATTCTTTCCTTGTTTCCTCATTACCTTCACCTCCTCTATTTATACATCACGTTTGCAAGCCAACCAGAGATATACAAGACACCAGCAAACCACACGAAAATTGCAAAAAAATTCACAAAGTTGTCAAAACTCAAAAGGCATTTTGCAAGCTTCCTCCATCCAAACAAACATCTGAATCTTGCTCCTGAGATTCCCAGGAAGGTGTCCAGATCCCTACATGAGCCTTTACACGTCCTATAGCACAGATCCATACATCATTGTTGGTAAGAATTTTCAAAAATTAAAACTGCATTTTCATGTCCTATTAACGCTTTTCATTGTTTGATTCGTGTTCAGGGTTGCTCATAGTACATGTCTAACGTGTAATATGTAAGCTTAAGGGTCGGAATAAGATCTTCCCATTCTAGGGCATAATCTGTAGTTTCCTTTGTATCTCAAAATCTAGATCGTTTCAGGCCAAACAGGTCATAGATTTGGAATCAGGGGACTTGAAAAAGAGGGTAGGGTAGGCCTTGATCCTTATATCTCTTTTGTTTAGCAGGTTTAACATTGGAGCCCACCGGAGAAGACAATCAGAGAGTTGACTCTGGTGAGCTGACTCTGACGCCACAAATGTCTCCCTCCCATTGGCTTGTACAACACGCGCGTTTCTGATTTTTGAATATATATATATATATATATATATATATATATATATATATATATATATATATATATATATATATATATATATATATATATATATATATATATATATATATATATATATATATATATATATATATAACTCATTTTTTAAAAATATAATGTTATCATTTCATTTGTAATAATGAATTGAAAGTAGCTCAGTTGGCAAAGGAGGCACGTGTAATGGAAAGGAACCGGGTTCAATACCCAGGTCTTACAAATTTTATTTTTCTAATGCTTTACATGCAGATTCAGTGTATTCAGCCAGCATGTACATACCATACACCACATGGTCAACACCAGGAGATCTCATCTGATCCAGATCAACGCATCCAAGCGCGCAGATCACCATGGGCACTCGGAGGTTGTCCTCACTAGATCACAAGGAAGAGTTGGGCTCCTTATATCTTGGGCATGTGTTTTGCAAGTCATACCCCCCCCCACCCCCCCCATATTTCTACTGATATCCTAGCCCATTTACTTTTTTTCTTTTTTTTCTTTCTATTTATTTGTTTAATTGTTTTTTTATTACAATATAACATCAGATAAAAATCACAAAAAAAATTAGGTTAGTTTTTTTTTAATTAAATCATTTTTTTGAAAATTAATTAATTAATCACCTTAACATTTTATTAAAATTTAAATTAAATAGACTTAAATTTTAATTTCTTTTCATAACAAAAATACCAAAAAAGCTTAGGTTTGTTTTCTTTATTTTAAATTTCACATTTTCTTCAATAATTAATATCTTTTTCTAGGTTAATTAATTAACTTGTTAACTTAAATATTTTTCTTAATAATATAAAACAAAAACAACAGATGTAAAACTTAAGTATTTTCAATTCGCGTGTTTACTTTTACTTTCGCACTTTTATATATCATTGTAATTGCTTATTGGGATGTAATAGTTTTATAACTAGGACTTTTACATCTTACTGCTTTATTCCTCCCAAGTTTCAGACTTGTAATTAATCCCCCTCCCCAAAGCCTTGTAATAGCTAGGATTTACATTTTCGCACTTTTAATCCCTGCAACTATTAACTGTTTAGATGCATGACTAATAGGATTGTATGGCAAGAACATAAAATCAAACGCTAGCAAACCTAACACAAAGACAAAGATAATTGAATACAACACAAATTTCACATGCGCACCTCTAAGGTTTCCCCACTTGTTGCATTCGGAAAATAGTCACAACTCCCAAAACGTGAGAGACTTTAGTGGTTACTGTGATCGGTGGAAATAGAACTGACTATTTTTTAAGCTGGTTCGCGAAATGTCGCGGTAAGCAAGAGTCGCCACCGTCTTTTATGTTCTCCAACATGGAAAGAACAAAAGCACAGCAAAATTCCTTATTCGAGAATGTTTCTCGGTTCGGGAGGTAGATTTATAGAAAGGGAAGGTGTTAGCACCCTTTCTATCCGTGGTTATCCATGGGCTCTTAGGTACTTGCTCTTATGTTTTCAAAAATTGTTTGCTTTTCAAGTGTGTGTGGGTTTCGAAAAAGTTTCGTTTGAAAAAATTTCTAAGTAACTCTTGTATCTGTCCTCAAGAGTGTATGAAATATTTGTTTGAAAACCTTTTGAAAGTGTAGGTGCGAAAAGTTGTTTTGTTTGTTTTAAAAGAGCAAGTACTTAAGAGAAATCTACCTACTCTAAGGAATTAGGCTGTGTAAGAGTCTTTTAGATAGTGTTATCCCACCATTGAGAGGTAGGTAGCACCATCGTTGGAGTTGTTCGGGTCAATTCGATTATAGGGATAATGTGTGGTCACCAAAGCAATGGTAGGACATCTTAGTGGTAACCCTAATGTCCTAGATCCTTTTATCCAAGGCAACCGTTTCGAGGCAACTGGATCTTAGACGGGAGGGCGACCTCTAAAACACCCTATACTTGACGACCACCTTCGAAGGCAACCGAGTGAGGCGTACCCTAAGAGTGGTATGTGCATGTGTGTTGAATTCATGTTATATTATCTTGTACATGTTATTTGTGAGTTACAGATTGGTTTTATTTGTCATACATTCTTGCAGGCATATTAACAGTTAAATGATTTGCAGGAAATAAAGTGCGGAAAGTTAAATCTAGCTATTACAAGGCGCGGGTCTATACATCGCCAAAAACAAAAACCCGTTTGGAAATAAAGTGCGAGAAAAGTAAATAAAACGCAATAAAATCCTAATTAACTATTACATTTCCGGAGCATATACAAAATAATGAATTAAAAAACAAAAAATACGCGCGAAAGATTGAATCGGGAACGTCCTTAGGGTTTTGGCCCCTTTTTTTGAATAAGAATTGAATTTGTCCCTTTTTATTAAATTAATAAAATTAAGCCTAATTACTAATTAATTAATTAATTAAAAAAAACGTTTTTGTGTTTTTTATGTTTTAATGAAATAAAATAAAAAAAGAATAAAAAATGTCAAAAGAAAAGCCTAAGTCTAAATTTGTTTTTATTTATTATAAAAGGATTAAAATTAAACCTAATTTAACTAAATTAATTTAATTTAATGTTTATTTACAAAATAATTACCTAAGTGAAATTAATAAAAATAAAATATTTACATTTTTAGTTTTTTTGAATTTTTATTGTGAAAATGTTAATTAATTAGTTTTAGTGATAATAACAATAATTATAAGAAAAAAGGTTAATAAATAAAATGGAAAATATAAAATAAAAGAAGAAAAAAAGGATGAACCAAAAAGGGGGGTTCTGGGCCCAAAATGGGGGTGAATTCTGGAATGGTGAGGCCCATTATCTCAAGCCTTGTTGACTTTTTGCAATTGGCTGCGTGTGCTTTGACCAAGGTGTATGGTGGTCATCATCTCTGGCCTTTGGATCTGAGCGTGTAGCCACCTGGCGCCTGATGGTTTGAGGTGCATGATGGAATCCTTGGCAAGCGCTGCATATGAATATGTTATGAAAAACAATAGAATTATTTTGGGGGACCTGGGATTCGAACCCAGGTCCCAGCGCTCACTACACAAACGCCTTAGCCAGCTGAGCTGCATGTTTCATTTGATATAATAATAGGCAGTTAGCATTATATGTAACAAAAGCAATATTCCTGGAAATAAAAAAAGCACACGCGTTTTAATTTGAATAGGCCAGTGATGTGAAGACACATCATCGTCTTCTCCAATAGCCCCTATGTTTCTTTCCTGCGGAATTTGGTTCCACAACAAAATTCGTTGCCTTCTCCTATACTGAGCTCTAGGCCACAAAAATGTCAGCCAAAGCCATCATCTTGTTCGTCTCAATCTCCTGAATCCGTCCATGGCTATGGCTTGTATCGATTATTCCTGTAAAACAAAACCCCAAATTGCAACCCCCAAAACCCTAGGTTCGGGTAGGGAGATCTAGGCTACAACAATGCAATTAAATAATACAGGATGCCTGGAATTTGGATGATGAATACAAATACGCTAAAATTTTAGAGAAAAGGCGCAAGAATTGGAGGTTGAGACTCCATGTTCAGAGCAAGGTTCGAGCCCACTTACAGTGCGTTGTAGGGGGTCTTAGGACGCGTTTGGGATCGCCTTAGCTTCAAGGTATGGCAAGGAAGAGAACCACGTGCTTATTTTGATCTGAAAATGCCTGTAACACAGTTTTTGATCTCTCACTTTTTTTGACAAATTTCAGTTTTGCTTTTGGCCGTTTCAGTGATGCTTGGGTCGTGTCTTAGGTCTGCAATGCTTGCTTATGTATGTTTCAATGAATTTAGGTCAGCAGCTGAGCTTGTATCTTGTGCAATTAAGTTTGGAGATTTTGTTTTAACACCATTGAAGAACTTTCCATTCTTGAAGCAAAACCATGATTTTATGCAAAAAAAATAGCCCTAGCACGAATTTGGTAGCTGACTCATGACACATAAGAGCTATTCAAGTCACCAAGATGACATTCCATTAATTCTTTGATTTTATTTGAATTATTATGGATTTAAAATGAATTAAATCAATAAAAATTAAATAAAATGGAAAAATTAATGTTTGATCTTGAAATTAATCATGGGACACATGTATGGCATGACAAGGCTGAATCAAGTGGAAGAAATTGGGCCTTTTTGTCAAAAATTAAAGTTTTAGGGATAGTTGACTTTTGCCATTTCACAAAATGTTCCCAACTTCTCCAATGCATATCTTGCTCAATTTTGATCATATGAACATGTTCTTGGACATTTTGGAAAGGTCTTGAATTCCTCTAACCAATGCCTTTGGTCCCATGTCATTTGGATTTACCAATCTCAAGTTATGGTCTTTGACTTAAAATGCCTTTTTGTTGACTTTTGAAAATGACCTATAATGTAGAAATTGATAACTTTTTGTGAGAGTATTTCTAGGACTTGGAATGTGAAGATGAGTTGTGGGAAATGTCATCCCCTTCAAAATGAGCATTGGATGGGATTTTTATGATGAACCATGAAAAAGTTATGCCTTGGTCAAGTTACAGTTGACTTTTCAACTGTCCAAAAATGGAAACTTTTGCATCTTGAAGATTTTTGAGCCATTCTTGTGGAATCATGATCAAGACTTGATCAAATGATGATTGTGGCCTCAAAATAAGATGTTGACCAAAAATTTTGACTTTTGACTGCCAAATGACCATTTTACCCCTATAGTTGATTGTGGAGCAACTAGGGCTTTTGACTGTGCAACTTGATGTTGTGAGCCTTGAAACTTGGCATGTAGATGCTTGACAATGTATATGAGCATATGGGACTTGATTGAGCCATTGAAAACCTCAACTTCCTTGAGAGAAACAAAACCCTAATTTTGACTGGCTTAGGAGGATGTTTGACTATGCAACCCTTGAGAGATTTTGAACCATTTGAAGATGATTCTTGCCAAAATTTGAAGAATATGGGAGGGAAAATTTTGGGGTACAACAGTTGCCCCTGTTCAATCTTCTTATACCTGAGGATGTAGATTGGCTTGTGTGCCTTTCGTGATCCGAAGGTGGAAGATGATTGAACACTAAAAAGTGCCCAGAAATTTGCACTCACATAGTAGAATATCAGTAGTGTGATGGCGGGAATGGGCTTATAGATGCCATTTGGAAATATGGTATGGGAGGATGGGCTTATAGATGCCATCTGGAGATGTAACAGAACCTTGTCGGGAATGGGCTTATAGATGCCATTTGGAATTGTGTGCCGATCGCGTAAGAGATTCCTTAGCGAGAACTTGCGTACTTGAGAAAGAAAGATGGTTTCCTGGCCTATTACAGGTGTTGATCTTCAAACTCTTCATGCAGATATGCCCTGGCTAGATACAGGTATCGAATCTACAATCAGTCACTCACAGATATGCCCTGGCTAGATACAGGAATCGAATCCGGAATTAGTCGTCTACAGATATGCCCTGGCTGGATACAGGTATCGAATCTCTAAACTCTTCATGCAGACATGCCCTGGCCGGATACAGGTGTCAAATCTACAATCAGTTACTCACAGATATGCCCTGGCTAGATACAGGAATCGAATCTGGAATTGGTCGTCTACAGATATGCCCTGGCTGGATACAGGAATCGAATCTCTAAACTCTTCATGCAGACATGCCCTGGCTGGATACAGGTATCGAATCTACAATCAATTACTCACAGATATGCCCTGGCTGGGTACAGGTATCGAATCTGGAATTGGTCGTCTACAGATATGCCCTGGCTGGATACAGGAATCGAATCTCTAAACTCTTCATGCAGACATGCCCTGGCTGGATACAGGTATCGAATCTACAATCAATTACTCACAGATATGCCCTAGCTAGATACAGGAATCGAATCTGGAATTGGTCATCTACAGATATGCCCTGGCTGGATACAGGAATCGAATCTCTAAACTCTTCATGCAGACATGCCCTGGCTGGATACAGGTATCGAATCTACAATCAATCGCTCACAGATATGCCCTGGCTAGATACAGGAATCGAATATGGAATTGCGATAGTTGATGGTAATAACTTTTGATTGACCTTTTCCTGAAAAGGCAAAATATTAGTCGTATGCAATGTCATGATGTATGAAATGCATGAAGTCATGATGTTCTCAAGAATAAATGTGATAGTGTGTTATGATGCGTATATGCATGCAAATAGGAGATGTGAAATGTGAAATGTCTATGAATGTATTTTCGTCTAGGAAAATAAATCCTTGACGAATGCCGGGAAGTTTGTTGAATCCTGGGCTGATGTTTGAAGAGTAAAGTTTTTCATTTCCGCTGGGGGTTATGAGTGCAAGAATAAACCGGTAGGAGGAGATGACTCTGTTGGGGAATAAACTTGTTGGAGAGATTACTCTGCGGGGAATACTCTGCGGGAAGAGATACTTCACTGAGATTTTGATGATAACTCCGCTGGGGATTCTGTTGATAAGTGATGCTGGGGAACTTGATGAACTCCGCTGGGGATAGAAAGAACTTCGCCGAGGACGATCTTTCTGTGGTAATTAGCTGAGGATAACCCAGTTATAAGCTCTGGTGGGGAATAACCTTTGAATAAAGTCGGGGAGAGACGTTCGTACTTTGTAGGGATAAGCTTCCAGAATCTACTGGGGATAAGCTTCCAGAATCTACTGGGGAGGATGATTCAACTCTCCTGGGGAAACTTTTGGACTGTACTGGAGATATTGATTCCACTGGGGTGTCTGTATTCCGCCGGGGAACAATCTTATGTTAAGACTGCCGGGGATGCTTGCTTAGGAACATCTGTATACTCCGCTGGGGAATATTGAGATTTTCTGGGGATACCCAACTTCCTTAAGGCTGACGGTAGACTAACTCTGCTTGGGGAGAGTGTTGCTGAGTTGCTGGAGATATTGTGCCTTTTTGGAGCTGATGGGAGATCAACTCTGCTTGGGGAGAGAGCATGGCTGACTCTTGATTTACTCTGCAGGGACTGAAGATATCTTGGTTACGTTCTTCAGCCGAACCCACCTTGGTACCTTGGTGGACAGAGCAACTAGATCGCTTAGATAACTCATTATTGCCCCTGCTTCTGATGTTACCTGTAATTAGTCCCTTGTTTCGTATGCAAATATTTATGATTAGCAATTAATGTCAAATGCATATATCAAAAATGAACATTGGACGTTCTTTGCAAAACAAAACAGAAAAAGGAAAAACAATTGGCAATTTTTCTGGAAAAGTGGATTTGTATTGATTTTTGAATTTTCCTGTAAATAGGCGTTTTTGTACAAGAGGCTGACGTCCTAGTAAGAGAACGCCGCCGAACAACATAGAGTTTATACAATTTTGTGAAAAGAAAACAAAACAGCTATGTGAAAAGAATAATCCCACTGGGTTCCAACTCTGCTATCGCCTTTATGTCTTCAAGCGTCTCATCACTTGGCTGCTCAGTTGAAGATGAAGCTGATTGATTGATGCCGTGTGAACCTGATAGTTGATACCGAATTCTGGATTCAAAGTGATCCAATGAGGCATAGTATTACGCTTTATCCCTAACTTTTGCCTGGACCACCCTTTCGGGTTTTCAGTCCACCGGGATACCCATTTTTGCCCAAGCCGCCTTTTCAGGTTTTCGACTTGCCGGGTGTACATATTTTTTCATTTCATCCCTTATTTTTGCCCGAACCCTTTTGGTTCGCCGGGAAGCCCTTATTTTTTCCTAGGTGTGTCAACCTAGCGGGTCTTTAATTCATGCGTAGTATCTTTTTACTATGTCTGCATTGGCAGGGTGAGGAAGGTCGTCACCTTCCATGGTAGTTAGAATCATAGCTCCTCCTGAGAAGATATGTTTAACCACAAATGGCCCTTCGTACGTGGGGGTCCATTTGCCCCTGGGATCAGTTTGAGGAAGAATGATACGCTTGATTACCAGGTCTCCGACTTGATATTCTTGTCGTCTGACTTTCTTGTTAAATGCCCTGATCATCCGTTTTTGGTACGTTTGACCATGACAAATAGAAGTGAGTCTCTTTTCGTCGATCAGGTTTAATTGATCAAGACGAGACTGGATCCAGTCATCTTTGCTCAAACCTGCATCCTTCATTATCCGGAGAGAGGGTATCTGGACTTCAATAGGCAAGACTGCCTCCATGCCATAGACCAAGGAAAAGGGAGTTGCCCCTGTTGACGTCCGTGCTGAGGTACGGTACCCATGAAGAGCAAACGGTAACATTTCGTGCCAATCTTTGTAGGTCACTGTCATCTTCTGCACAATCTTCTTGATATTCGTGTTCGCTGCTTCTACAACCCCATTCATCTTCGGCCGGTAAGGAGAAGAGTTGTGGTGTTGTATCTTGAATTGTTCGCAGAGCTCAGTGATCATCTTGTTGTTAAGATTGGTACCATTGTCCGTAATAATCCTTTTCGGGACGCCATATCGACAGATCAGGTTTTGCCGAATGAACCGTGCCACGACGTTCTTGGTTACAGTGGCATAGGAAGTCACTTCGACCCACTTCGTGAAGTAGTCAATTGCTACCAGGATGAAACGATGCCCGTTGGATGCCGTAGGTCTGATCTCGCCGATCATATCAATGCCCCACAATGCAAAAGGCCAAGGTGCTGTCAAGACGTTCAAGGGAACTGGAGGAATGTGCACCTTATCAGCATAGATCTGGCATTTATGGCATGTCCGAGAATGTTGGTAACAGTCGGCTTCCATTGTGGACCAGAAATATCCTGCCCAAAGGATTTTCTTTGCCATGGTATGTCCACTGGAATGTGTTCCGAAGGTACCTTCATGTAGCTCTGCCATGATCTTTTCTGCTTCCGTCTTATCCATACAACGCAGTAAAGTTGAATCATGGTTTCGCTTATATAGAATGCCATTGCTGAGGAAGAACTTTGCAGCGAACCTTCTCAGGAACTTCTTGTTATTAACAGATGCACCCTCGGGGTATTCTTGAGCTTCCAAGTACCTCTTTACTTCATGATACCAAGGTTTCTCAGTTACCTCTTCAGCCTCGAGATCACAGCAATGTGCAGGTTCATCTAATTACCATATAATGATCCGAGGAGCCTCGTTGTCCCATTTGACTTTGAACATAGAAGACACCGTAGCTAACGCGTCCGCCAACTGATTCTCCTCTCTTGGGAAATGTTCAAAGGTTATCTCTTCGAAATGGGGGGTCAGTGTCAGCACATACTCTTTGTAAGGAATAAGATTTGGGTGTCTCGTATCCCACTCGCCTTTGATCTGATTGATCACGAGAGCGGAATCTCCGAAGACACTTAGAAACCTAATCCTTAAGTCAATTGCAGCTTGAAGACCCATGATACATGCTTCATACTCCGCCATGTTGTTGGTGCAGTTGAAACATAGCCGGGCAGTGAGGGGAGTATGAGTGCCTTTAGGGGATATGATCACGGCGCCAATACCGTTACCCAAAGCGTTTGAGGCTCCGTCAAAGTGCATAGACCATCGGGATCCTTCCTCAGGTCCTTCGTCCGGTCCAGGTACTTCACAATCAGTCACTACCATGATATCCTCGTCTGGAAACTCAAAGTTCATGGACTGGTAGTCATCCACTGCCTGGTGTGCCAAATGGTCTGCCAATACACTTCCCTTGATTGCTTTCTGAGTCGTGTACTGGATGTCGTATTCCGTCAAGATCATCTGCCATCTTGCTATTCTTCCGGACAAGGCAGGCTTTTCGAATATGTACTTGATAGGATCCATTTTAGAAATCAACAGAGTAGTGTGAGTCAACATATACTATCTCAGCCGGTGAGCAGCCCATACCAAAGCGCAGCAAGTTTTCTCGAGCAGTGAGTATCGGGTCTCACAGTCGGTAAACTTTTTGCTAAGGTAATAAATAGCATGCTCTTTTCGGCCAGACTCGTCATGCTGCCCCAGCACACACCCCATCGAGCTGTCAAGTACTGTCAAGTATAAGATTAGAGGTCTCCCTTCAACCGGTGGCATAAGGATGGGTGGTTCTTAGAGATACTCTTTGATCCTTTCGAAAGAGGCCTGACATTCATCGTTCCAACGTACCACTTGATCTTTCTTCAGCAGCTTGAAGATTGGTTCACAGGTAGCAGTTAGATGTGAGATGAATCAGGCAATGTAGTTCAGCCGTCCTAGAAAGCCTCTGACTTCTTTCTCTGTTTTGGGAACTGGCATCTCTTGTATGGCTTTCACTTTGGCAGGGTCCACTTGAATACCTTTGTCACTCACGACGAAACCTAGCAGTTTTCCAGATCTCACCCCAAAGGTGCATTTGTTCGGGTTCAACCTCAGCTTGTACAACTTCAGACGGTCAAACAGTTTCTGCAGATGGTCAAGGTGTTCCTCCTCAGTTTGGGACCTTGCAATCATATCGTCGACATATACCTCGATCTCATGATGGATCATGTCATGAAATAAAGCAACCATGGCACGCTGGTAGGTTGCCCCAACATTTTTCAACCCAAAAGGCATGACCTTGTAGCAAAAGGTGCCCCACTGAGTAACAAAAGTGGTCTTCTCCATGTCTTCAGGAGCCATCTTGATTTGATTATAACCTGAGAACCCATCCATGAAGGAGAATACCTTATGCTGAGCAGTATTGTCAACTAGAACGTCGATGTGAGGCAGAGGGAAATCATCCTTGGGGCTTGCCCTGTTCAAATCCCTGTAATCAACACACATTCTGACCTTACCATCTTTCTTCGTCACTGGAACCACATTAGCAACCCACTGAGGGTAAGAAGTCACTTCTAGAAAACTGGCATCGAATTGTTTCATAACCTCAGCTTTGATTTTCTCGGACATCTCTGGACACATACGGAGGACCTTCTGTTTTACCGGAGGGCATTCTTCCTTGGTAGGCAAGTGATGAACCACAATGTCGGTATCCAACCCAGGCATGTCTTCGTAAGACCAGGCAAAGATTTCCACATAGTCATGCAACATCTGAATCAACCGTTGTTTCACACTGGCCTCCAGATTGGCACCAATCTTGACTTCCTTTCTGTCTGTCTCAGTACCCAGATTTACTGTTTCCACCGGCTCTTCATGTGGCTGAATGGCCCTCTCTTCCTGGAGTAACAGTCTTGCAAGCTCACCAGGCACTTCGCAATCATCTTCACCTTCGTCTTCGGCTAAGTTGATCGGATTTTCGAAGTCATAACTGGCAGTAGCAGAGTCGTTACCAGTGAGATCCAGAGTGGATTGGAACCTGTATGGGTGAGTGTGTGTAAATATAGCTGTTTTGCAATATATAGAAAAGGAGCGCAAGATTTGAAATGTAAAAAACGTCCAATGCTTTTATTAATGATATATGAAAGTGACACACAAAAGCCCTCACAAATGAGGCCACGGTGCCCCGAGTAAGACACCGGGCCATAAAGTTTAGTAATATTGTTTGTTACAAATTCAAAACAAAGGAGTTCATTATTGAGTGACAAAAGTAATAGGTATGAAATCTTTCGCCGTCCAGTTGCTTGGTCCACCGTTGGTCGTCGGGTAGATCCAGCTGTCGAATTCAGACTCCTCCGCTTCGTCTTCAATAGCATTTACTCCCGGGTTGGTGATGAATACGGGAGGTCTTCCAATCCTTGCCTTGCAAACAGCCCTCTGTGCCTCTGCAGTGAAACCCAAACCAAATTTGTCAGTCTTCGGAGTGAAATCAGGAAGTCAGCCCCAGTTTGCAGACTCACCCTTCTCAATCACAGCCCGGGCATCCTTTAAGGAAGCCATCTTCAAAGGAGAACCCTCTTCAGTCACAGTCTCTGCTGATGCCAGTGTTGGAGGCACCTCTTCAAAATGTTGAAAGGGGGTCTCAATGAACTCCCCATCCATCTCTATGTACCGGAACGAGTTGAGGTGGCTGACCATATATTCTTCCTCCCCCTGCACTGTAACAATCTTCCCTCTGACCGGGTACTTAAGCTTCTGATGTAATGTGGAGGTCACCGCTCCAGCCTTGTGGGTCCAAGGACGACCCAGTAAACAAGAGTAGGATGGTCGAATATCCATCACATAGAAAGTAGAATCAAAAACTTGAGAGCCAACCCTGATTGGAATGTCAACTTCCCCATGTACCATCCTTTTCGATCCGTCAAAGGCCCGGACAACAATGTTACTAGGCTTGAGCTCTAAACCTTCATAATCCAGCCTGTCTAAAGCTTTCTTGGGTAATACGTTCATCGAGGAACCAGTGTCAACCAGCATATGGGCAAGAGTAGTGCCCCTGCATTCAATGGAGACATGCAGGGCGTCGTTATGGTTCTTTCCATTGGCAGTCAGATCAGCGTCAGAGAAACCCAACCCATTATCAGCAGTCAAGTTGGCCACACAATCGGTAAATTGATCAGCAGACGTTTCTTGTGGCACATGGGCCGTCTTCAGGAAGGAAATCAGGGCCTTGGCATGGGCCTCTGAACACAACAACAGTGATAGCATAGAGATCTTAGAGGGGGTGTGCCCCAGCTGCTCAACTACATTGAAATCACTCTTCTTGATAATTTTGAGAATCTCTTCCATATCTTGCTTGGAAGCTTCAACATTGGTCTTCGGTGCCTCCGTCCGGGCAGGCACATCAGTAGCAATCCCTTTGCCCCAAGCGTCAGATGACTCGGCAGCAGGGGTAGAAACAGGAACTTGGTCAGGCAGGGAAGTGGGCACACTGGCAGGTGTGATGACAAGAGGTCTCTGAATTGTTGGTGGCGCAATATCTGGTGAGAACAGCCTAACACTACGAGTAACCTTGGTAGGCCCGGTGATGTTGCTGACACAGGTACTAGTATCAAACTCTTGTTTTACTCCCAGAACATAAACATTTTCCCCATAGTGCCACGGGACAGCTTTGTCAGATTTATATGGGATGGGCCCCGGAACAGTGATGATGATAGGAGCAATCTTCTGAATGGACATGATTTTGACAGGATTCTTTGAGGGAGCCTTAGGAGGGTTATTGAAAATAGTGACAATAGAAACTTCTTCGGTACGGGTAGCAGGAACAGCAATCTTCTTGAACAAGATTTCTTTGCTATCCATCAGGTTTTGGACGTCTGACTTCAGCAAAGGACAACCAGCAGGTGCAACAGAACATAGAAGGCAACCTTTACCACATCCCGGAAATAAACCGGCTAGCAACAGGTTCCTTTTGACAGTCAGTAACGGGGTAACAATATCTTCCACAAAGGCCAGATACGGATCTTCTTCCACAACATTCACTCCATGTCGGGACATGGGAGCAGTCACAACATTGGGCCTTTCGGGCGCCTCGAACTGTATTTCCTTAGCATCAATAAGGTCCTGAACCTTATTCCTTAGAGCCCAACAATCATCAGTAGAATGCCCCGGGCTACCAGAGTGATAAGCACAGCGGGCGTTAGGGTTGTACTTTGGAGAGGTTGTGTTTACAACCTTCGGAGCTTCCTTGACGGTTACCAGATTGGTTGACAGCAGTTGTGGCAATATCTGAGAGAGGGTCATACTGAGATGAGTGTACTGCCTTTTGGGCCTCTCACCTCTTGGCTGGTTGTATTGCTGAGGAGCAGCAACAGGCTTTGAAATTACCACCGCGTTGACAGCTTGGCGGCGTTCTGGTTTGTTCTGTCTTCTGGGACCATAAACAGCACTAGCTTCCTTCTTGAAGGGCTTCTTTTCAGTACTTGAGGAGGCACCTTTCTGTATCTTCCCCGATTTGATACCAGCTTCGATCCTCTCACCAGTCAGGATCAGGTCTGTAAACCCAGCAGAGGAATTACCAATCAGGTGATTAAAGAATGGACCAGACAGGGTCCCCAAGAACATGTCCACGAGTTCACGATCAGTCAACAGTGGCTCCACCCTGCCAGCCAGGTCTCTCCACTTCTGCGCGTACTCCTTAAAACCTTCACCCGTTCCTAGTGACATACCCTAGAGTTGGGTACGTGTAGGAGCGAGGTCGGAATTATACTGATACTGCTTATAAAAAGCAGTAGCCAAGTCCTCCCAGTTACGAATATTGGCTCCATCCAGCTGATAGAACCATTCGAGTTGAGCCCCTGAAAGGCTATCCTGGAAGAAATGGATCCATAGGTTCTTGTCTGCAGTGTAAGGTTGGATCTTCCTTACATATGAACGGAGGTGCAGCTTAGGACAGGAAGCCCCTTCGTACTTCGCAAAGGCAGGCGCCTTGAACTTGTGAGGGATCACCACCCCAGAAGATAAACCTAGATCTCCAAAATCTAACCCAGGCACGCGTTGGATCTCCATGGCATTTAACCGGTCCTCCAGTTTTTTGTACCTGTCCTCAGCAGGAGGATACTGTTCATCATTGAAGTCTGTCTCGTTGTCGGAGACCACAGGACTAGGAACCTCTCTCCCTGGTGGGCTGTCCTTCCCTGTAGAGGAAGTAGCCTGTTCAGCCTCATTCTGTAGTGTATTCCCAAACCTCCGTCCAGTGTTAAACAACACAATCCTCTTTTTCTTCTTCTTCTTCTCCTTCAAGAGCAGAGTCTTCAACTCCTGTTGCCCTTGGGCTAAGCTCATGACCAGCTCCTGGAACTGGGTGTTCTGGGCCTGGAGGGCCTTGATAGCTTGTTCGGTAGTAGGCTCGGAAGACATGATGATTGAGTAAGTGCTGAAATAAACAGCGAAGAAGATTAAGCAACCTGTAGAAAAAGAGTACATGTTATGCACATGATGCATGATATGCTATTTATGCAATGCATTCAAGGGTTCGAAAATTCAAATTTGTTGTAGACAAAAGGAACACACGTTATATTAAGAAATAAACTGTTCAGTACATCAGGGCCTCATGGGCAAAACATTACAACATAATTAATCCCAAAAGACACTGCGCATCCTCTTTGGAGCGATGTAAGTGTTGAGAGTCTTTTCCTCGTGAAGTAGACGGGTGAGCTCTAAGACCTTCTTCTCACTGTCATGTAGACTGGTTTCAAGAGAATTCCGTTCTTCCTTGAGTTGGATCCAGCTCTTCTGCATTTCTTCCCAGGATGTTGGCATGTCGGGATGTTGAATGGTGTATGGCACCTCTCCTTCCAAAACTGGCTCTTTGATCACGGGAGAACATGAGGATATGGCATCACAAGCTTCTGGGAGCGGGCTCGTACCCATTTGAGATAAGGTTCAAGGGGGATGGAGTTCTTGTGCCCCAATGTCTTGCTATCTACCCTGTTGGGCATCCTCCAAGCTCTGATGAATCTCTGGCGAAGTCCTTGTGCATCGTTGTCGAAGTCAAAAACTATGTCAGGAATCAACATGTCATGAGGGCCATCCCTCTGAGCATATCCAAACTGTCTCAAAGCCAGACATGGGTTGTAAGTAATGCCTCCTCTGATTCCAAGTAAAGGAACATTAGGGAACTCTCCGCAACGATCAATGATAGTGACATTTTCTCTGGACCGAGAACACCAATGTATATCAGAATGTGTAAGAGTCATCAATCGTTGTGACCATCTCAAACCCCGCTCGTTCTTCAAAACTGATTGTGGAAGGTGCGAAATAAACCACCTTGCCAGGAGAGGAGTGCAGCACATGAGAACACCTCTTTTTCTCATGGTTCGAGTGTAACATGAGTGAAGGATGTCCCCAAGCAATGTAGGTATAGGATTCCTGGACATGAAGATCTTGACAGCATTGATATCTATAAGCTGATCTGGATTCGGGAACAACACCAACCCATAGACAAGGAGTGCCACAACTTCTTCAAAGGCTTGTAGGTCAAGGGAATTCCAACATTCTTGGGCCTTCTCAAACAGGAACTTTGCCAAGAATCCTTTGATACCACTTCTAACTTCCCAATGTCCCTTGATGTCAGACGGTTGTAGGCATAATGCTTTAGCAACCTCTTCAAGTTTTGGCTCCTTTTCTGTACCGTTGTAGGGTAGTTGACTAAGGATAGGAATCTTCAGAAGCTGAGAAAACTCTTCCAAAGTAGGCACCAATTGATAATCCGGGAACGTAAAACAGTGGTGCAAAGGGTCAAAGAACTGGAAGAGAACTTTTATCATATCTTCTTCAATGTTGGTGTTGACCAAACTGATGAGTCTACCATGCCTTTCACTGAAGGAAGAGTTCTCGGGAATCCTGGATGTAAGCTCCTTAAGCTGAGGAGGGATCTTTACAAGGTTGACTTGAACTGTCTTTCTGCGGATAGTTTCCATGTCCTACAAAACAAGAACAAAGATGAAGATTCGAACCCTTGAAGTGGTTAGTAAATGCATATGATGCTGTATGATGTTATGATGTTATGATAAAAACACACCACAAGCAAACATGATAAGGCACACAAGTCACACAAGACATCCCTTAGAGTTTAGGCCAGCATGGGGTCTAGGTATTACCCTCTTGAAGTTGGTGGGCTCAAAACCTGTCCTATCAAAAGTAACCGGGTTCTAAGGAGCTCAATATCATTGGGTTGTTTTCTATGTTCATTGTTTTGATTTAGCCACTGAACTGGCGATCAAAATATTCCAAGAAAACAACCCTCAATGAGTGTAGTATCGAGTATCTACCAACTTCGGACTGCACCAAAGTCGGTCATCTCACTACCCCTAAAGAGGCCAGGATGGTCAAGTAAGGTTCCTAAGGTCAGTTGATGCTTCACGACACCACGCGGCGGCCCCGTACTCTCCTTGACTTGACTCAAAGGTTACCGGTACTCACCAAAGTGCCACATCAACGTAGCAAACTTCTTCAACCGCGTCGGTATACCCTGCACAGTTCCCTCACAGTTTTGATGCTACTTTCTAAAAGGTATCCCCCAGATCCAGGTTAGGATCTATGAAACTCCAAGACAGGCCCACAATTTTAAAGCAAACAAAACAAGCAATTGAAAACAAAGAGTGGTCTAATCCTAAGGTACACCTCACTTTATTAAATCCCCAGCAGAGTCGCCAGTTCTGTGATCGGTGGAAATAGAACTGACTGTTTTTTAAGCTGGTTTACGAAATGTCGCGGTAAGCAAGAGTCGCCACCGTCTTTTATGTTCTCCAACATGGAAAGGACAAAAGCACAGCAAAATTCCTTATTCGAGAATGTTTCTCGGTTCGGGAGGTAGATTTATAGAAAGGGAAGGTGTTAGCACCCTTTCTATCCGTGGTTATCCACGGGCTCTTAGGTACTTACTCTTATGTTTTCAAAAATTGTTTGCTTTTCAAGTGTGTGTGGGTTTCGAAAAAGTTTCGTTTGAAAAAATTTCTAAGTAACTCTTGTATCTATCCTCAAGAGTGTATGAAATATTTGTTTGAAAACCTTTTGAAAGTGTAGGTGCGAAAAGTTGTTTTGTTTGTTTGAAAAGAGCAAGTACTTAAGAGAAATCTACCTACTCTAAGGAATTAGGCTGTGTAAGAGTCCTTTAGATAGTGCTATCCCACCATTGAGAGGTAGGTAGCACCATCGTTGGATTTGTTCGGGTCAATTCGATTATAGGGACAATGTTTGGTCACCAAAGCAATGGTAGGACATCTTAGTGGTAACCCTAATGTCCTAGATCCTTTTATCCGAGGCAACCGTTTCGAGGCAACTGGATCTTAGACAGGAGGGCGACCTCTAAAACACCCTATACTTGACGACCACCTTCGAAGGCAACCGAGTAAGGCGTACCCTAAAAGTGGAATGTGCATGTGTGTTGAATTCATGTTATATTATCTTGTACATGTTATTTGTGAGTTACGGATTGGTTTTATTTGTCATACATTCTTGCAGGCATATTAACAGTTAAATGATTTGCAGGAAATAAAGTGCGGAAAGGTATATCTAGCTATTACAAGGAGCGGGTCTATACATCGCCAAAAAAAAACCCGTTTGGAAATAAAGTGCGAGAAAAGTAAATAAAACGCAATAAAATCCTAATTAACTATTACATTTCCGGAGCAGATACAAAATAATGAATTAAAAAATAAATAAATAAATACGCGCGAAAGATTGAATCGGGAACGTCCTTAGGGTTTTGGCCCCTTTTTTTGAATAAGAATTGAATTTGTCCTTTTTTATTAAATTAATGAAATTAAGCCTAATTACTAATTAATTAATTAATTAAAAAAAATGTTTTTGTGTTTTTTATGTTTTAATGAAATAAAAATAAAAAAAGAATTAAAAATGTCAAAAGAAAAGCCTAAGTCTAAATTTGTTTTTATTTATTATAAAAGGATTAAAATTAAACCTAATTTAACTAAATTAATTTAAGTTAATGTTTATTTACAAAATAATTACCTAAGTGAAATTAATAAAAATAAAATATTTACATTTTTAGTTTTTTTGAATTTTTATTGTGAAAATGTTAATTAATTAGTTTTAGTGATAATAACAATAATTATAAGAAAAAAGGTTAATAAATAAAATGGAAAATATAAATAAAAAAAAAGAAGAAAAAAAAGGATGAACCAAAAAGGGGGGTTCTGGGCCCAGAATGGGAGTGAATTCTGGAATGGTGAGGCCCATTATCTCAAGCCTTGTTGACTTTTTGCAATTGGCTGCGTGTGCTTTGACCAAGGTGTATGGTGGTCATCATCTCTGGCCTTTGGATCTGAGCGTGTAGCCACCTGGCGCCTGATGGTTTGAGGTGCATGATGGAATCCTTGGCAAGCGCTGCATATGAATATGTTATGAAAAACAATAGAATAATTTTGGGGGACCTGGGATTCGAACCCAGGTCCCAGCGCTCACTACACAAACGCCTTAGCCAGCTGAGCTGCATGTTTCATTTGATATAATAATAGGCAGTTAGCATTATATGTAACAAAAGCAATATTCCTGGAAATAAAAAAAAACACGCGCATTTTAATTTGAATAGGCCAGTGATGTGAAGACACATCATCGTCTTCTCCAATAGCCCCTGTGTTTCTTTCCTGCGGATTTTGGTTCCGCAACAAAATTCGTTGCCTTCTCCTATACTGAGCTCTAGGCCACGAAAATGTCAGCCAAAGCCATCATCATGTTCGTCTCAATCTCTTGAATCCGTCCATGGCTATGGCTTGTATCGATTATTCCTGTAAAACAAAACCCTAAATTGCAACCCACAAAACCCTAGGTTCGGGTAGGGAGATCTAGGCTACAACAATGCAATTAAATAATATAGGATGCCTGGAATTTGGATGATGAATACAAATACGCTAAAATTTTAGAGAAAAGGCGCAAGAATTGGAGGTTGAGACTCCATGTTCAGAGCAAGGTTCGAGCCCACTTACAGTGCGTTGTAGGGGGTCTTAGGACGCGTTTGGGATCGCCTTAGCTTTAGGGTATGGCAAGGAAGAGAACCACGTGCTTATTTTGATCTAAAAATGCCTGTAACACAGTTTTTGATCTCTCACTTTTTTTGACAAATTTCAGTTTTGCTTTTGGCCGTTTCAGTGATGCTTGGGTCGTGTCTTAGGTCTGCAATGCTTGCTTATGTATGTGTCAATGAATTTAGGTCAGCATCTGAGCTTGTATCTTGTGCAATTAAGTTTGGAGATTTTGTTTTAACACCATTGAAGAACTTTCCATTCTTGAAGCAAAACCATGATTTTATGCAAAAAAAATAGCCCTAGCATGAATTTGGTAGCTGGCTCGTGACACATAAGAGCTATTCAAGTCACCAAGATGCCATTCCATTAATTCTTTGATTTTATTTGAATTATTATGGATTTAAAATGAATTAAATCAATAAAAATTAAATAAAATGGAAAAATAAATGTTTGATCTTGAAATTAATCATGGGACACGTGTATGGCATGACAAGGCTGAATCAAGTGGAAGAAAGTGGGCCATTTTCTCAAAAATTGAAGTTTTAGGGATAGTTGACTTTTTCCATTTCACAAAAATTTCCCAACTTCTCCAATGCATATCTTGCTCAATTTTGATCATACGAACATGTTCTTTAACATTTTGGAAAGGTCTTGAAGTCCTCTAACCAATGCCTTTGGTCCCATGTCATTTGGATTTACCAATCTCAAGTTATGGTCTTTGACTTAAAATGCCTTTTTGTTGACTTTTGAAAATGACCTATAATGTAGAAATTGATAACTTTTTGTGAGAGCATTTATAGGACTTGGAATGTGAAGATGAGTTGTAGGAAATATCATCCCATTCAAAATGAGAATTGGATGGGATTTTTCTCATGAACCATGAAAAGGTTATGCCTTGGTCAAGTTACAGTTGACTTTTCAGCTGTCCAAAAATGGAAACTTTTGCATCTTGATGATTTTTGAGCCATTCTTGTGGAATCATGATCAAGACTTGATCAAATGATGATTGTGGCCTCAAAATAAGATGTTGACCAAAATTTTTGACTTTTGACTGCCAAATGACCATTTTACCCCTATAGTTGATTGTGGAGCAACTAGGGCTTTTGACTGTGCAACTTGATGTTGTGAGCCTTGAAACTTGGCATGTAGATGCTTGACAATGTATATGAGCATATGGGACTTGATTGAGCCATTGAAAACCTCAACTTCCTTGAGAGAAACAAAACCCTAATTTTGACTGGCTTAGGAGGATGTTTGACTGTGCAACCCTTGAGAGATTTTGAACCATTTGAAGATGATTCTTGCCAAACTTTGAAGAATATGGGAGGGCAAATTTTGGGGTACAACAATTACCCTCTAGTTTAAAGATAAAAAATGACCCTCTCGATGTTGCCTCGGTATGATCTAAAAACCCTAGGGTAGTTACTAAGTTTTCTTGCCCAGTTTCCTTTGTGACTATATGATGTCCCTTCGAATATCCCTCAAACATACAACGACTAAGGCTACCTACTCACTAATAGTAGGACAATATTGTCTAAAGTAAAAGAGGAAAAGAACAATCCTTTCGAGTATAGTATGTAGTTTTTAGATGCTTGCTCAAAACAAAACAAACTTTTACACGTACACAAAGCTCTTTCCAAAAACATTTCAAAACACTTTGAATACGTTCTCTACCAATCCGAGAAACATTACAAATTTCGTCACACTAAGGCGCTTTCTTTCAAAATACTTTTCAAACACACAAAGCACAAGGTATATTTTCGAATGAGCTAGCATCCAAGAGCCTGTAGATAACTACGGATGGAAAGGGTGCTAACACCTTCCCTTTCCATAATCTACCCCCCTTGCTCAAATAATCTCGAAATGTATTTTTCTGTTCTTTTCACACTTCCCTTTGTTGGATAAAAGAAAAGTAGGTGGCGACTCTTGCTTACCGCAAAATTTATGAATACAAATGCAAAACCAGTATAACAGTTGGTTCTGTCACCGTATTACAGAATTGGAGACTCTGCTGGGGAGACTTTAAAAAGTGGGGTTACCTTAGAGTTAGATCATTTTAAAATTACTTTCCTTGTATGATTTGCTTGCTTTACTTTAAGGGTTTGTTTGGGTTTACTTGTAAAGATCATATACTTAGATCTGGGGCACTTTTAGGTAAGCAACAATAGATCATGGAGATTGTACGGTGTATACCGATATGGTTAAAGTGATGGCTGTGTTAGTGTGATATATTTGTTGATACCGGTATCCCTTGTGTTAAATTGAGGAGAATACGGGGCCGCTGTATGGTGTGATGAAGCACTAACGGACCTAAGAACCTTTAGTTGAACAAACTTGGCCATTAGAAAAGTAGTGAGTTAGTCGGCCTCAGTATAAAGCTGAGGATTGGTTGATACTCGATACTACACTCATTGAGATCGGACTTTCGGGATATTTCGGCCGCGAGAAAAGATCACTTGAGCTGAAACAATGCCTGATAAAGAAAGATCAGTTATATTGAGACTCCTTAGAACCCGGTTACTTTTCTAGGACAATTTGAACCAACTGAACTTCAAGAGGGTATTTACCTATAAACCCCATGCAAGCCTAAACCTAAGGTCTTGTGTGTTTTTCTTGTGTATGATTAAATTGTTCAAACATAACATCATGCATCATAACATCCATTCTCACTTCACTAACCATTTCAAGGATCTCTAGGGCATGTGATGCAGATTATGATTAACCAGACGTCTAGCAAGGGGCAAGGAGATTTATTTTCCTCTAGCCAATGTTGTTAAAAGACCAAAGTACGACAACTTGAGTCAGAGGATATGACCCACTCAACATGGTGATCTTGATTCTCATAGAAGGACATTAAAAGATACAGAATTTCTTCAATCAAAGTTGGAGTCGAATTCTAACATTTTCTTGTGTTTACCCCGCGAGATCCTTGAAAACATCCCAGAAACATGTCATACATATCATTACATAAACATGAATTTCAAGGACAGGTTTCTTATCTTTTCGCTGTTTATTTCAGCAAAAAGAAATGGCTCTCGAACAGAATATTAAGGACCTTCAAGCCCAAAATGCTCAATTCCAACAAATGTTCTTGGATCTGGCTAAGGGACAAGAAAACCTGGAGGCTCTCATTATCAAAGACAAGAAGAAAAGGGCCAAGAAACCAGTTGGTGTCCTAAATATGGGAAGAAGATTCAACGGACCAGCCAAGCAAGCTCTAGACTTTGCAACTCCGTCAAATGAGGGGGATAACCAGGAAGAGAAGACAAAAGAAAAAGACAAAAACCCGGGGACCGATGAAGAAGAAGCTGACTACTCTGAGGAGCAATATCCTCATGCTGATGACAAATATAAACAGTTGGAGGATCGTCTCAACGCCATGGAAATTTAGAGGGTACATGGTCTGGATTTTGAATAATTAGGGTTGGTTTCTGGAGTGGTCATTCCACAGAAATTCAAGGTTCCCGCATTTGCTAAATATGACGGAGTTTCATGTCCTAAACTGCATCTGAGGTCTTATGTCAGGAAGATCCAACCTCACACCGCTGATAGGAATTTGTGGGTGCATTTCTTCTAAGAAAGTTTATCGAGAATCAATTGGAATGGTTCTATCAGCTGGAGGGAACCAACATCCGCAATTGGGAGAATCTAGCTGCTGCTTTCTACAGGCAGTACCAATATAATGCTGACCTCGCTCTAACCCTTACACAACTTCAAAGCATGTTTATGGGTTCTAGTAAGGGCTTCAAAGATTATGCCCAAAAGTGGAGAGATCTTGCAGGAAGATTCCAGCCTCTTTTGTCTGATAGGGAGTTGGTAGACATGTTCCTGGGCACTTTGTCTGGTCCATTTTTCAACCACTTGATTGGAAGTTCTTCAGCTGGGTTCATCGAGTTGATATTGACAGGTGAAAGAGTAGAAGCTGGTATCAAGAGCGGTAAGATTCAAAGGGATGCATCTTCAAGTACAATGAAGAAACCCTTCATTAGGAAGAAAGAGGTCAGTGCTGCTTATGAGCAGAGGAATCAGGGTAAAACCAAACATTGTCCAACAGTAGAAGTTGTGATGATTTCCAACCCTGTATCAACTCCATGACAAAATAATCAATGCAGGCAGGACGCGCCTAGAAGATAATTCACCAGACTAAACATGCCCTTATCACAAGTATTGCAGCATCTATTGAAGGCTAGCTTGGTCACCCTGAGGGAGCCTCCTCAAAATCCAAACATTACATCTCCTCGTTATAATCCAAATGCTCGGTGTGCCTACCACTCCAACAGTCAAGGGAATGATACAAATGATTGTTGGGCTCTGAAGAATAAAGTTCAGGATCTTATTGAGGAAAAGGAGATTGAATTTGACCCTCCTGAAATCCCCAATGTGATAACTGCACCCATGCCCAAGCATGGCCAGGGTATTAATGATATTGATGATGACCTGTTTGTTTCTTCTATTGATTAACTAGCTACTCCTCTTCTGATTTTTAAGAAGAATCTCTTGCGAGCCGGTTTATTTCCGGGTTGTGGTGAAGGTTGCCACCTGTGTGCGTCTCTGACCAATGGTTATTTGTTGTTGAAGATAGGCGTTTAGCGTTTGATTAACGACCGAGAGATCCTCTTTGAGAAGATTCTCTCTACAAGAAGTTTGTGCAAATATGTGTCAATTATTACCATTTCCGAAAATCCTCCCAGGGTCTCCTCCAAAAGACCTATCAGGATTACATCCGCTCCTAAGGTTGCTCCTTTAATTATTACCTTTCTAGGGCCCATACCATGTTCCTCTGACAAAGTTGTTCCTTGGAATTATGGGTTTGACGTTTATTATCATGGAAGCAAGCAGGACCTACTAGCCATTAAGAATGAAGTGACTGAAGATATTGATCCCAATATCAACAACATTGTAGGGACCAGTAAGATTACAAGAAGCAGGAGGATTTTCTCTCCTGAAATCTCTCCAAAGACTGTTGCCTCTCCTTTGGTTATTCCTGCTAATACTCCTGTTATTACTTCTGTTGCTACTCCTACTATCACTGCTGTTTTTATTCCTGCTACCGAGTCAGCTGAGACTCAGGGCAAAGAAGTATTGGTTGAGCCTGCCCAAACGGGGGCACCTAAAGAAACCATTCTTGAAGCCTCCAAAAAAGAAATGGAGGAAATACTGAAAATCATACGGAAAAATGACTATAATGTTGTGGAATAATTGTGGCAGACCCCCTCAAAAATATCAATGTTGGCCTTGTTGTTATGCTCTGAAGCCCATGCTAAGGCTTTAGTGAAGTTCCTGAAGTCTTCTCATGTGCCGCACGAGACTTCTACCGACCAATTTCAGAATTGTGTTGCTAGTATGACTGCTGATAATGGACTAGGTTTTTTCGACGTTGATCTAACTCCCAAGGGAAGGAAACACAACGATGCCCTTTATATCTCTATTGAGTGAAGGGGCACTACCCTGGCTCATGTTCTGGTGGATACAGGTTCGTCATTGAATGTCTTGCCTAAGAATGCTTTGGAAAGATTGGGATGTGAAGGACTCAGACTGAAGCCCAACAGTATTATGGTAAGGGCATTTGATGGTTCTAAAAGAATGGTACACAGGTAGGTGGACATTCCTATTAAAGTGGGTTCTCAGACCTTTGACTCTACTTTCTATATGATGGACATTCGCCTGTCTTACTCTTGTTTATTAGGACGCCCTTGGATTCATGGGGCTGGCGCTGTCACTTCCACCTTACATCAAATGTTAAAGTATTTGGTTAATGGGGAGATTTTTACAGTCTGTGGTGAAGAAGAGTATATGGTGAACCATTTTAACTCTTTTAGATATGTAGAGATGGATGGCGAGTTCATTGAGACCCCCTATCAGAATTTTGAAGAGGTTCCTCAGATGATTGTTGTTACTAAGGTTGCTGCTGTTGTTCCAAAGATTACCAGACCTCCACTGAAGATGGCTTCTCTGAAGGATGCCAAAGTTGTAGTTGAAGAAGGTGGGGTTACTATCTGGGGCCAGCTCCCTGACATCCCCTACAAATCTGACAAGTTTGTATTGGGTTTTACTTCAAGAGCTCAGAAAGCAGTTCGTCGTGCTCACGCTGGAAGACCACCACTACACATCAGTGACCATGGAATCAATGCTTTGGAGGAAAATGACAGTGACTGCGACATGGACAATTGGATATTCCCAACTATTAATGGTAGACTCAAAAATTGGACGGCTAAAGACTTTGTTCCCATTACTTTCATCTAGGAGTAATTGTCTTTTTGTTTTTTGGGATATGTAATATTTGAACAATTTAAACTCTAAAGCCTTATGTCTTACCTGAGGCACAATGGTTTATTTGTGAGGGTTATCATTTCAATTTCATATGTCATAAATAAATCATTAGACGTTTTGCATACAAATTTTACGCCATGTCTTTCCTTTTACTTTTGTCAAAATAGTTATACCCTCTTACACACACCCACATAATCAAACTGCATATCCACATCCACCCTGGATCCCATTGATAACAGCTCTGCTACTTCCAATTATGACTTTGAAAATCCGATCTACCAAGTCGGGGATGAAGGTGAGGAAGATTGTGAAGTACTAGGAGAAATTGCTAGACTATTACAGCAAGAGGAAAAATCAATAGTCTCATGAAGAGTCGGTCGAGACAGTAAACTTGGGTACTGAAGAGAATAAAAAGGAAGTCAAGATAGGTGCCAACTTGGAAAATAGTGTTAAAGAATGGTTAATTCAGATGTTACATAACTATGTTGAGATCTTTGCTTGATCATACAAAGACATGTCGGGGCTTGACACTGATATTGTGGTTCATCGTCTGCCAACGAAAGAAGACTTCCCTCCAGTAAAGCAAAAGGTTCGTTGTATGTGTCCTGAGATGTCAAAAAAGATCAAGGATGAAGTCATGAAACAGTTCAATGTCAGATTCTTAGTTGTTACTTCTTATCCACAATGGGCTGCGAACGTGATACAGGTGCCTAAGAAGGACGGTAAGGTGCGTATGTGTGTGGATTACAGAGATTTGAATAGGGCAAGCCCCAAAGATGACTTTCCGCTTCCCCATATTGATGTTCTGGTTGAAAACACTGCACAACATAATATATTCTCCTTCATGGACGGTTTCTATGGTTATAATCAAATCAAAATGGCACCTGAAGACATGGAGAAAACAACTTTCGTCACACAGTGGGGCACCTTCTATTACAAAGTTATGCCTTTTGGGTTGAAGAATGTCGGGGTAACCTATCAGTGTTCTATGGTAGCTTTGTTTCATGATATGATCCATCACAGGATAGAGGTCTACGTCGATGATATGATAGCCAGATCTCATACTGAAGAAGAGCACATTGATCACCTGTAAAAGCTATTTGAATGACTGAGGAAGTACAAGTTAAAACTGAATCCGAACAAGTGCACCTTTGGGGTAAGATCTAGTAAGCTCTTAGGTTTCATTGTCAGCGGCAAAAGTATTGAACTAGACTCTGCAAAGGTTAAATCTATACAATAAATGCCAACTCCCCGTACTGAGAAGAAGGTTATAGGATTCTTGGGACGTTTAAACAACATTGCCTGGTTCATTTCCCATCTGACGGCTACTTGTGAGCCAATCTTCAAACTACTGAAGAAAGATCAAGTAGTGAAATGGAATGATGACTCCCAGACTTCCTTTGACAGAATCAAAGATTATCTTCAAGAACCTCCAATTTTGATTCCTCCGGTTGAAGGAAGACCTTTGATCATGTACTTAACAGTATTAGAGAATTCAATGGGGTGTGTGTTGGGGCAATATGACGAGTCTGGTCAAAAAAAGCATGCAATATGTTAGACGGTGTGGAAAGTGATCGAGAGGGAGGAGGGGTGAATAGATCACCTCATTATTTATCAAGGATTTAAAATATTTTATCAAAGTTTGTTAAAAGCAGCGGAAAAGTAAGATCCAGAATCAACTTCCGTCTATTTTGAACCAAATACTAGAAAACCGGACATGGGATAAACTTGCTGAATTTTATTAGTACGAAATAGATTAATCTTAAACACAGATTACTTAAAGTTTTTAATGCACTTATCACAAGAACAATGTTTCCAATGAATTAAAACTTGTAAGCAATTTTTTCAAATGGTTGGCGAATGCTTGTTTGATAATTAATAATGGTGATTTGATGAAAGTATTTGAACCATTATTTTATCATTAAACAGAAAACTCAGCAAGCCAATTGAATCACGAAATTATGAAAACTGTAAAGAGATAGAGAGAAAGAAAGAATAATACGTAGCCATTTTAGCAAGGAAGTTCCCCATTGTCGTCCTCGCGTGTGGGTACGTCTCTCTCTCAATTCCAAAATTGAAATTGAGAACTCTTATAACAATTTTGCTGAATGTTTGAATACAAGGTTACACTACACAGACATAAATAAATCTCTAAGATCTTCTTCTTCTTGTAAGAACCTCACTTGATATGAGCCTTATCAAGATTCCCTGCAAGATCCATAACCGATCCTCCGCTTTCACGACCTGTTTGCAAAAATCCCTCTGATTTCCAAACCCCTCGCTACGGCTGAATCCGACTTGTGCGGTCGTGACTAACAAACCCTCAAGAACACGTTCATTTTTGAAGGACAAACCCCTTGGTTTTTCCTCGAAGCCTCCTTCAGAATATTCAACCCAGCTGAGATCCCTTGAATGCACAGTGAACGTTATCTCTTGATCTCTTGATCCAATTGAACGAAGATGTTTAATTTTCGTTGTTGTTGTTGAATTAAGATGAATGAGAAGATGATGAAGATGAAGTATCTTTCAGGCTTCTTGTTGCTCAGAATTGATGCTCACAATTGTAATAAATGTGTCATATATTTGCTGCTGAAAAAACTTACTTATATATGTAAAAGAAAACGGTTAGAGACAGAAATTCATATTATGAGTCGATGCATGTTAGCATGAGTCGACTCATGTCAGTTATGTAACACAGAATGAGTCGATACATGTTGTTATGAGTCGATGCAAGCAGATATTACAACATCTTACAGAACCAACCATTTTACATGAGTCGATGCATAACACGTATGTGTCAACACATACTGGATTGAACTTTTGATTTTTGAAGACAAAATGTGTTATGAGTTGATGCATGATGTTATGTATCGATGCATAAAAGTTCAAAAATGTTTTCCAGGGACATCAACATGTCATGTGTCGATGCATGAAGTTATGTATCGATGCATAAAGGTTGAAGGTTGTATTCTAGGGGCATCAACATGTTATCAGTCGATGTATAGCATGGATGTATCGACTCATACTGAAGCAAGTTCGTTTTTATAATTCTTTGCTTAAGTATGTGTCAATGCAAAGTTGTTTTTGTCGACTCATAATAGTGTTTTATGTGTAAAACACATTCTTAACTCATTTTAAACATGTTATACTATTTTTTTTACAATGCACACATGTAGGTAAAGCGTTTTTAACATTTATTGATTATTTCACATATATTTATTATCATTCAAAACCAATTATATGAAGGGGTTGCTCACAAAATCCTCCTTTTTGATGATGGAAAATATTTGATGATGTGTGATGATACAGTATGGATGAATGAGCTTCTCCCCCTGAGTTTGTGCATATTAAGAATCCTTTTCTAACATCCTCTTCTTCTCCCCCTTTGACAACATCAAAAAGAGAATAAGATGAATTTTCAACAATTTTAGCACACATGAATTGAGATGCAATCTCAGCAAACTTGTAACAAAAAAAACCAATGTCATTCACACAGAACGAGTCTTGGCATAAGCATGGTAATAAATGAGTAAACAGAAAATAATTATGGTGAAAGTATTTAACGCAGAGAATATTCAGTTTACATAAGCGATAACAAAAATTATTAGAATAGAGTGAGATAATTGGAAATATTTTAAAACTTAAAATTGGGTAGATGGGTCGTCCCAACTCAAATTAAAGGCATTAATTATCCTTATGTGCCAACGTGAAACACATATGTGTCAACACATCCTGTATTGAAGAATTGTTTTTAATGTTTCGCATCGACACAAGAACCGTATGTGTCGCCGGAAGTAACATGTGTCGATGCAAACCTTAATGTGTCGACCGAAAAATAATTTTGATTTCTGTTTTTATATTTTTCTTCAGTATGAGTCGACTCATAACTGTATGAGCTGACTCATAACAGTAAATTTTAACAGAAGTGCAGTTTTCTACAAGGTCCTATGAACAGTTAGATATGAGACCCATTTGCAATTATATGATTATGAAAAATGAACTATCTAAAGATGATTATGCATACATAATAATGTAATGTAATTTGCATATGTCAATTTCAAACAATTTATGTAAAAGAAATATATAGATAGTATTAATGGAATAATTAAGGTCAATTTATAAGTAATCATAGAATTCTTAGAGAGAAAGTAGAGAGGAAAGATATTACCTCAGTTGATGAGATGTTAAGACACAGGTACGAAAGCTAAAAACACATCTCAACAGCATGGTGAGATATAGATATAATTTAAGTACATGTATGCTTAAGACATCAAGTAAGAGAGATCTAAAATCCCTAGCTCGCGACTAATGTTGAAGAAAGGTTCTGTTGCTAGTGGTTTTGTAAAAATGTCAGCAAGTTGATTTTTAGTATCAACATGCTCAAACATAACATCCTCCTTTTCAACATGATCGTGAAGAAAGTGATGTCAAATCTCTATGTGTTTAGTGCGTGAGTGTAAGACAGGATTCTTATTAAGATTTATAGCACTTGTGTTGTCACATTTTATTGGAATACGTTTTAATTGAATATCATAGTCTTGTAATTGTTGCTTCAGCCATAAAATCTGAGCACAACAACTACCGGCTGTAACGTATTCAGCCTCAGCGATTGACAAAGCAACGAAAACCTGTTTTTTGCTATGACAACTCACTAGAGAGTTTGAAAATAAATGACATGTTCCACTAGTACTTTTCCTATCTGACTTGCAGCCAGCAAAATCAGAATCGGAGTAACCTACTAAACTGTAATTGCTTCCCTTGGAATACCATAACCCATACTTAGATGTACTATTAAGATACCTAAGTATACGCTTGACAGCTTTCAAGTGGAATTCCTTAGGATCCGATTGATATCATGCACACATGCAAACACTAAACATGATATCAGGCCTAGATGTCGTAAGATACAAAAGGGATCCAATCATACCTCTATATTTCTTGACATCTACACTCTTACCATGTTCATCCTTATATAAATCCCCGTTGGTAGGCATAGGGGTGTCAATTGATTTTGAGTTGTTCATTCCAAATCATTTAAGCAACTCTTTGAAATATTTTGTTTGACATACAATTGTGCCTTTATTGAGTTGCTTTATTTGAAGACCGAGGAAGTAGTTTAGCTTCCCCATGAGACTCATTCCAAATTCACTCTACATAACCTTAGAAAATTCTTTGACCTAATGTAGGTTAGTTGAACCAAAAATAATATCACCTACATATATTTGAACTAAAAGAATGTGCTTTCCTTTATGTTTAATGAAAAGAGTGGTATCCACTTTACCTCTTGAATATCCATGATCAAGTAGAAATTTACTAAGTCTTTCATACCAAACCCGAGGGGCTTGCTTAAGAATGTATAACGCTCATTTTAATTTGAAAACATAATCAGGATATTCATTATTCTAAAACCCAGGAGGTTGTGAGACATATACCTCTTCATTTATGACTTCGTTTAGAAAAGCACTCTTTACATCCATTTGATAAAGCTTAAAATTTTTTGCACACGCATAAGCGAGCAAGAGACGTATAGCCTCAAGGCGAGCAACTGGAGCATAAGTCTCCTTATAATTAATGCCCTCCTCTTGGTTATACCCTTGTGCCACTAAATGTGCTTTATTGCGGGTTATCACTCCATTTTCATCAAGTTTATTTCTAAAAACCACTTAGTGCCTATGATATGATGGTCTCGCGGATGAGGGACGAGTTCCCAAACGTCATTTATTTTAAATTGATTAAGCTCTTCTTGCATGTCCATTATCCAAAATTCATCAATCAAGGCCTCTTTGGAATTTTTAGGTTCTACTTGTGAAACAAAAGCGAAGTGATAACAAAAATTACTTATCTTAGAGCGAGTCATCACTCCTTTTGAAATATCTCTCAATATGTTGTCAATAGGATGGTCTTTTGAGGATTTCCGAGCTGGTGGAAGATCATTTACTTCTGTTGACTCTTCTTCCTCATCTTTTGTATGGCTTGTATCTTTTTCCTCCTCATCGTCAACTGTTTTGGACTTATCAATTTCCTCAACAGTTTCCTTGAGTATGTCTTCTGTGGATACACCTGCACCATCAAGAGAAATACCTTTTCCGACATTTTTCGGATAAGATTCATCAAAAGAAACATGGACTGACTCCTCAACAGTAAGTAAACGCTTATTATATACTCTATATGCTTTACTTGATTGTGAGTATCCGAGAAAGATACCTTCATCTGCTTTTGCATCGAATTTCCCAAGATTTTCTTTACCATTATTCAAAATAAAACATTTACAACCGAATACGTGAAGATGTGACATGTTTGTCTTTCTTCCTTTTAAAATTTCATAAGGTGTTTTATCCAAAATAGGACGGATTAATATTTTGTTTAAAACATAACAAGTTGTGCTAATTGCATCAGCCCAAAAGTATTTTGGTAATCCACCCTCATTGAGCATTGTTCTTGCCAACTCCTCTAAAACGCGATTTTTGCGCTCCACAACTCCATTATGTTGTGGAGTTCGAGGTGCTGAAAAAGTATGCTCAATACCATGCTTGTCACAATACTTATCAAAGATATGGTTTTGAAATTCACCTCCATGATCGCTTCAAATTGTAATTATTTTTAATTTCATTCTGTTTTGAGATAGTTATGCAAAACTCTTAAAAGCAGAAAAAGTTTCATCTTTTCTATGAAGGAATATAGTCCAAGTAAATCTAGAGTAGTCGTCAACGATTACAAAACCATAATAATTTCCACCTAGACTTTTTATTCTAGAAGGTCCAAAGAGGCCCATATGGAGAAGCTCAAGGGGTCGTGAAGTGGAAATCATATTTTTAGATTTGAAAGAGACCCTTGTTTGCTTTCCCATTTGGCACGCGTCACATAGGTGATCTTTTGTAAATTTTATCTTTGGAAGACCCACTAATAGATCCTTAGATACAACCTTATTAAGTAAATCAAATTTAACATGCGCTAGACGTCTATGCCAAAGCCAAGAATCATCATTTAAGGTGACTAGACACTTAGTGCTTGTTAATGATACATCAAAAAGGTCAAGCATATAGACGTTGTTTACTCTAATACCCTTACACACAATATTTTGTTCAGTATTTTGAATTATACAGCAAGTGCTTGTGAAAGTAACTTTATAACACTTGTCATGCAATTGGCTAATATTTAATAAATTATGTTTAAGCCCCTCTACTAAATGGACATCAGAAATAGTAGTGGTAGAGGGATTACCTACACTACATTTACCAAGTATCGCTCCTTTGTTATTGTCTCCATAAGTAACAAATCCCTTCTTCTTTGCTTTGAAGTTAAAGAAAAGTGATATGTCACATGTCATGTGCCTTGAACACCCGCTGTCTAGAAAACCATCTTCTATCCACGAATGTAAGACACTTTTCCTACAATATCAAAAGAGAGAGGTAGGTACCAATTTTTATTGGGTCCATGTGGGTAAGTGGTAACATGGTTGCCTTTAGGCCTCCATTGGTAAATGCCTTTAGGAACAAGAAATCTCCTAAACTTTAATTTTTCAATGGTATGACCAAAATGACAACAATAATGACACAAACCATGACGATGATGTATTTTCTTACTTCTGCTCATTGAATCCTTTGGAATCTTTTCAACAAAAGAATATTTTGCATATGGTGGATTCAACGTTTTATTAAAAAGTCTAGGAACGACGGAAAAAGTAACCTTGGGTTGTAAAGCTTTTTCCAATTTGGAATTAAGAGTTCTAACCTCTTGTTGCCAAATATGACAAACTTCACATTCCCTTCTAGGAACACATCCTCTAACATACTTATCCTTTGAACTTTCTGCAATACTAGCTTTTAGACATTTTAAGTCTTTTTCAGCTTTATAGACTTTATTCTCCAAGAATGAAAATATTTGTTTATCGGAGGATAATCTCTTAACAGCATCTTCAGTTTTGTTTTACAGTTTTTCAAAAGCTATTTTTAGCTCAGAAAAATACATAGAAGAAAAGTTGTTAGGATATGCTTGTCTTACTTGCTTGTCGTGGTTGTTTTTCTTGTGGTAGGACTGATTTTTGGTGTGTTCCACGAGACATAAATTTGTAGTCTCATCACTATCACTCGAACTGTCATTGTTTGATGAATCACTATCGCTTTCCCACAGAATGTAAGCTCTTATTTGTTTATTGAACTTTTTTGGTGGAGTTTTTCCTTTGTCCTTTTTCATCTTTGGACAGTCCAGTTTGTAGTGTCCAACTTTACCATAATTGTAGCAAGGTCCTTTACTTCTTTGCTTTTTATTCTCTTCTTGCCTTGGATCTTTGGATTGTTTTCGAAAGCTTATGAGATTCTTATCGGAGTGCTTGATTCCATTCTTTCGAATATACCTATTGTATCTCCGAACAAAAAGTCCCATTTCTTCATTATCAGAATTTACATCACTAGTTGAGTCATTATCATCTTGATCTTTGTTTGAGGACTTGGAGCTAGAAGCCATTAGAGCTATTGACTTCTTCTCACCCTCACTGTCTTTATTCTTCTCCTTCTTACTCTTGTTTTCATATTTTTCAAGACTTTCCAATTCTTGTTGATGTTCTTCCAGTTTTCTAAACAGAGTTGTAATGGTAAGCGTAGTGAGGTCATTGGCTTCCTTGATATCTGTTACTTTAGGTTTCCATTCTCTGCTAAGACATCTCTAAATTTTATTAGTAGAAATTTCATTGGAAACAGGTTTTCCAAGTTCATTTAAATGACTCACAAGATGAACGAATCTCTTTTACATGTCGGAGACAAATTCTCCTTGTTTCATGCGAAAGAGCTCTAACTCTTGATTGAGTGTGTTAATGTGGGACTATTTAACTTCAGTAGTGCCCTCATGGGAAATTTCTAAAGCATCCCACATTTATTTAGTGCACGTGCAATGAGACACCCTATAATATTCATCAACACCAAGTGCTGAGATTATCATATTTCTGCTTCTACAATCGCACGACCACTTCTTTTCATCTATTTCATTCCATTGATCCTCTGGTTTAGGTACTATTTCACCTACATAGTTCCTCATGGTAATTTGAAAAGGACCACTCTGAATGGCAGTCCATACATTACTGTCAATGGAATTTATGTGTACTCACATGCAAACTTTCCAGTAGCCATAGTTTTCACCATTGAAAATATGAGCTCTATTATACGCCCCCTTTGCTTCAAAGGCCATAACGTTACTAGTAGACACAAAGCGCCAGCTAACCGGTGCTCTGATACCACTTGTTAGACAGTGTAGCAAGTGATCGAGAGGGGGGTGAATAGATCACCTCCTTATTTTTTAAGGATTTAAAATCTTTTATCAAAGTTTGTTAAAAGCAGCGGAAAAGTAAGGTCCATAATCAACTTCCGTCTATTTTGAACCAACTACTAAAAAACCGAACATGTGATAAACTTGATGGATTTTATTAGTATGAAATATATGAATCTTAAACACAAATTACTTAACATTTTTAATGCACTTATCACAAGAACAATGTTTCCAATGAATTAAAACTTGTAAGCAATTTTGTCAAACGGTTGGCGTATGCTTGTTTCATGATTAATAATGGTGATTTAATGAAAGTATTTGAACCACTATTTTATCATTAAATAGAAAACTCAGCAAGCCAATTAAATCACAAAATTATGGAAAATGTAAAGAGATAGAGAGAAAGAAAGAACAATACAAAGGAAGTTCCCCATTGTCGTCCTCGCGTGTGGGTATGTCTCCCTCTCAATTCCAAAATTGAAATTGAGAACTCTTATAAAAAATTTGCTGAATGTTTGAATATAAGGTTACACTACACAGACAGAAATAAATCCCTAAGATCTTCTTCTTCTTGTGAGAACCTCCACTTGATATGAGCCTTATCAAGATTCCCTACAAGATCCACAACTGATCCTCCTCTTCCACGACCTGTTTGCAAAAATCCCTCTGATTTCCAAACCCCTCGCTACGGCTGAATCCGACTTGTGCGACCGTGACTAACAAACCCTTAAGAACACGTCTATTCTTGAAGGAAAAACCCCTTGGTTTTTCCTTGAAGCCCCCTTTAGAATCTTCAACTCAGCTGAGATCCCTTGAATGCACATCTGAACGTTATCTCTTGATCTCTTGATCCAATTGAACAAAGATGTTTGATTTTCGTTGTTGTTGTTGAATTAAGATGATTGAGAAGATGGTGAAAATGAAGTATATTTAAGGCTTCTTGCTGCTCAGAATTGATTCTTAAAATTGTAATAAATGTGTCATATATTTGCTGCTGAAAAAACTTACTTATATATGTAACAGAAAACGGTTAGAGACAGAAATTCGTATTATGAGTCGATGCATGTTAGCATGTGTCGACTCATGTTAGTTATGTAACACAAAATGAGTCGATACATGTTATTATGAGTCGATGCAAGCATATATTACAACATATTATAGAAGCAACCATTTTACATGAGTCGATGCATAACACGTATGTGTTGACACATACTGGATTAAACTTTTGATTTTTAAAGACAAAACATGTTATGAGTCGATGCATGATGTTATGTATCGATGCATAAAAGTTAAAAAAAATGTTCTCCAGGGACATCAACATATCATGTGTCGATGCATGAAGTTGTGTATTGATGCATAAAGGTTGAAGGTTGTATTCCAGGGGCATCAACATGTTATGAGTTGATGCATAGCATGGATGTGTCGACTCATACTAAAGAAGAATCGTTTTATGATTCTTTGCTTAAGTATGCGTCGATGTAAAGCTGTTTGTGTCGGCTCATAATAGTGTTTTATGTGTAAAACACATTCTTAACTCATTTTAAACATGTTATACTTTTTTTTTACAATGCACTCATGTATATAAAGCGTTTTTAACATTCATTGATTATTTCACATATATTTGCTATCATTCAAAACCAATTATATGAAGGGGTTTCTCACACACTATACTACCTTAGCAAAAAGTTTACCGACTGTGAAACAAGATGCTCACTGCTCGAGAAAACTTGTTGCACTTTGGCATGGGCTGCTCGCCGACTGAGATGGTATATGTTGACTCACACTACTTTGTTGATATCTAAAATGGATCCTATCAAATACATATTCGAGAAGCCCACTCTCTCTGGAAGAATAGCAAGATAGCAAATGGTCCTGACCGAATACGACATTCAGTACACTACCCAAAAAGCAATCAAAGGAAGTGTACTAGTAGACCACTTGGCTAACCAGGCTGTAGACGACTACCAGTCAATGAATTTTGAGTTCCCGGACGAGAATATCATGCTACTAACTGATTGTGAAAAACCTGGACCAGATGAAGGACCTGAAAAAGGATCCCGATAGACTATGGTCTTTGATGGAGCTTCCAACGCATTCGGCAATGGCATCAGTGTTGTGATTATCTCCCCAGAAGGCTGCCATACACCCTTCACCGCCAGACTATGCTTTAACTATACCAACAATATGGCCGAATATGAAGCGTGCATCATGGGTCTTAAAGCTGCTATTGACTTGAGAATCAAATTCTTGAGTGTATATGGAGACTCGGCCCTAGTAGTAAGTTAGATCAAAGGAGAATGAGACATGAAGCATCTTATCCCTTACCGAGAGCATGTGTTGACATTGATTCCATGCTTTGAAGAGATTACCTTTGGACATATTCCACGAGAAGAAAATCAGTTAGCGGATGCGCTAGCCACCATGTCATCCATGTTTAAGGTCAGGTGGGATAATGAAGTCCCTCAGATCACTATTGAAATATTAGATGAACCGACCCACTGTTATGAGATTGATGTTGAGGGAGTAGAAGAAAATCCTTGTTTCCATGAGGTGAAAAGGTATCTTGAAGCTCAAGAGTACCCTGAGGGAGCATTCGTCAATGACAAAAAGTTCTTAAGAAGGTTCTCTGCCAAGTTCTTCCTGAGTAATGGAATTCTCTACAAACGTAACCATGATTCTACCTTATTGTGGTGTGTGGATAAAGAAGAAGTGGAGAAGATTATAGAAGACATACACGAAGGTACCTTTAGCATACATCTAGTGGACATATAATGGCTAAAAAGATCATATGGGCAGGATACTATTGGTCCACTATGGAAGCAGATTGTCATCATCACTCTCGCACTTGTCACAAATGCCAAATCTATGTTGACAAAGTACATGTGCCTCTGGTTCCGCTAAATGTCTTGAATACTCCTTGGCCATTCGCAATGTAGGATATTGATATGATTGGAGAGATTAGACCTACCACTTCCAATGGACACCGCTTCATCCTTGTTGCCATTAATTACTTCATGAAGTGGGTAGAGGCAACCTCATTTGCTTATGTTACTAAAAACATTGTGACTCGATTTATCAGACATAATCTTATTTGTCGGTATGGTGTCCCAGAAATAATTATCACAAATAATGGTACTAACCTCAATAATACTATGATCACTGAGCTATGTACGCAATTTAAGATCTAGCATTATAACTCTTCTCCTTACCGACCGAAGATGAATGGCATTGTGGAGGCTGCCAATAAGAATATCAAAAAGATCATACAGAAGATGACAATGACATATAAAGACTGGAACAAGATGTTACCCTTTTCTCTTCATAGCTACTACACTTCAGTGCGTACATCAACAGGGGAAACCCCTTTCTCTCTTGTATACAGTATGGAAGATGTTTTACCCGTTGAAGTCTAGATCCCTTCTTTGAGAATCATGAATGATGCAGGTTTGAATGAAGACAAATGGGTTTAGACTCGACTTGACCAATTGAACTTGATTGACGAGAAGAGGCTCGCGGCTATTTGTCATGGTCAGATGTACCAGAAACATATTGTTATACGGTGGGAGAACTGACTGTTTTTGGAATGTTGGTTTGCGTTTTGCGTTTGTTTTTGCAAAATGTCGCGGTAAGCAAGATTCGCCACCGTCTTTTATTTTATCCAACAAGGAAAGGAAAAAAGCATAGAAAAATTCCTTTTTCGAGATTATTTTTGAGTACGGGGGGTAGATTATAGAAAGGGAGGGTATTAGCACCCTTTCTATCCGTAGTTATCTATGGGCTCTTAGGTACTTGCTCATCATTTTCAAAATGTTTTCTTTGTGTTTGTGGGTTTTGAAAAGTTTTTGTTTTAACTTCGATTTAACTCTTGCTTCTGTCTTCAAGAGTGTAATGAAGTGTTTTTGAAAAAAACTTTGTTTGTAAAAGTGTAAGTGTGAAAGATTTGTTTTGGATGAGCAAGTATCTAAGAACTAATCTACCTACTCGAAAAAGGAATCGTTCTATGCTAATTTCCTTTAGACAATGCTATCCCACTATTGATGAGTAGGTAGGACCGTCGTTGGGGTTTGAGGGTCAATTCGAATGAGGGACATACGGTCACTAAAGCAATGTTAGGACGCCTTAGCGGTAACCCTAATGTCTTAGATCACTTGTTTGAGGCAACAATATCCGAGGCAACCGTTTCGAGACAACTATGATCTTTAGACAAGAGGACAACCTCTAAAACGACCTATACTCAATGACCGTGTACAAAGGCAACCAAGTGGAGTGTACCCTAAGAGTGCGCATGTACGAGTGTGTCATTTTCAGTTATTTTTATCTTTGTACATGTTAAGGGTGATCTAATTTGATTTTAATATTAACATTCAGTCTTGTCATGCAAACCCTATTATCAAACATCTAACAGTTATAATTTGCAGAAATAAAATGCGGAATTTAAATTACAAGGCATCGGGTATTTACATCGCCAAAGACAAACCCCTTTGAAAAATAAAATAAAGCGATAAAAGTAATTAAATGTCCTATTTAACTATTACATTTCGGAAGCAAATACATAATTGGATAACAAAAAGTAAATCGCGACGCAAAATTAAATCGGGCGCATGATTAAGGTTTTGACCCTTTTGGTTAAAGAAGAATATCCTTTTGTTGTTTTTATTTTAAGAAAGAAATAAATCCTAAATTAATTACTTAATTAAATTAAATAAATTAATTAATAAAAATAAATTATTTTTGGAGTATTTGATTATTTAGGAAAGAAATTAAAAATGATTAAATTAGTGGTTAATATCTAATTAAATCTAATTACTTAAAATTATTTACAAAAATAAATTAAAGTTTTCTAATTAAAAACCTAGTTAATTAATAAATTTATTAAGAAAAATAAAAGTTAAAAATTTGATTGAAATAAAAAAAATATTTTTGTGATTTTATTTAATAAAAACAGAATTTTGTGATTGGTTAGAAAACATTAAATAAATAAATTAAAATAAATAACAAAAAAATAAGTAAAAGAGTAGAGGGATTGGGCCTGTTTTGGTGCTGTCAAAAGCAATTTAATAAGCCCAGTAGAAGCCGGCCCTTTGGACTTTCTCTGATCTAATATGCATGCATTAACTGGGCCTATGGTGGACTCTCAACGTGGGCCACCAGATCTGGCTCCTTGGCCATCTGGCACTTAGATCATGAGGGACTATGGTGGATTTGCAAGCCTGCGCGCACATTGGAACACCTGAAAAATAATAGCATTGAGGAAGAGGGGGACCTGGGATTCGAACCCAGGTCCTGAAGGGGTTTGCACGCTTGCTTTGCCACTACACCAAATTGACTTGTTTGTTAACATAATACATATTAATCATAATATATTAAAACAAAACAAATGCCAGCAAAAATAAAAAACGCGCAAAATTATTTGAATGGACCAGTAATGGGATGCCACACATCATCCCCAACCTCTCGTCCGTGGCTAAAAGGTCACTTATCTATACCAACGGATAGAAGTCCGTAGCTATAAGCAAGTCCACCTCCAAAATCCTGTACAGGCCACAAAAATGATTTCCAAAGGCATAGTCATGTTCGTCTCAACCTCCCGGTCATAACCATACCCTTCATGAATGTCAATTGTTCCTGAAATAAAAACTCCCAAAAACAAGAACCGAACCCTAACAATGGTGGTTCTTCATATAAGCCAGATAAATGCAATTAAATATTATGAAAAGCTTGGAAATGCTATTGTGATCACAAATATTCCATTAGTTTTTATCGAATGATGCAAGAATAATTCAAATCGAAACCAAGAACAGTGGTGACTATCGTGCGACTTACAGTGCGTTAGGGCGTCTGAAAATGCTTGGTTTTGATCTAGGTAGCTTGTGTGAATGCCCAGGAAGCGATTGGAACAAGTCTCGTGTCTTGAAACTGCCTCTAACTTGGACTTTGATCTCTCACTTTTTTGTGAATTTTTCAATTCTTGTTCTGCCTCTCTCAACAGTTTCCAACCCTTATATTTGTGTCTTAAGCTTCCTTATGTAAGGCTCAGTGTATTAGGTCTACAAACTCGGCTCAAATCTTTCCATATCAATGCCCATGAATTGGATTTGATCTCCATTTACAAACTTGCCAAATTTGATTCATTTCAATCTTTTTGCACATGATTTGACTTGATATGAATTTGGATATGTGCTAGCTGTCCATTGAAGCCTATAATCAACAAAAAATCTTTGTTTATCAATATTTTTGATTTTATGTGATTTAATTTGATTTAAAATGAATAAATTCAAATAAAAATCAAATTAAATAATAAAAAAGAGATATGGACACATGGCTGAATCTAGGGCACGTGGGCTATAATGAAAACTCAAAACAAGTGAAAAAGAATGGGCCCATTTGACAAAATTTGAAGTTTTGGGGATAGTTGACTTTTGGCAATTTTGGAAACAATTCCAACTTCAACAATGCATAACTTCTTCAATTTTGAACTTTTGGAGGTGTTATTGGACTTTCTAGAAAGCTTGAGATGTCCTATAACCAACTCTGTTGGTCTCATATCATTTTGATATTCCATGCTCACGTTATAAGCTTTGACAAAAAAAGTGTTTTTGTTGACTTTCAAAAATGACCTATAATGTCCAAATTCATAACTTCTTGTGAGTGCATTTTTTGATCTTGGGGTATGAAGATGGATTATAGGAAATTTCATCCTATTCAAAATGAGCTTTGGATGGGTCATTTATCATAAAGTATGATAAAGTTATGCCTTGTCAAAGTTGAGTTGACTTTTCCTGCAAAACCCTAATTTAGCAACTTTTGAATCTTGATGAATTTTGAGCAATCATTGATGAATCATGATCAAATGATGAAATAACCTGAAAAATGATAATGTTGACAAAAAAATCTTAAAGTTTGATTGTATGTAGGTCACAGTTGACTTTTGCCCCAGCACAGTCGAGTTTTGGACCTTTTGGACAATTGACTGAGCAAACTTCCTCTGCAAGGCTTGAAATTTGTCATGGATGATCTTGAGAGCATATTAGAACATTGGGCAGCACTTTAGGTCATTTGGATTCAAGGATCTTGATGCAACACAAAACCCTAATTTGGGGTAGACTGCCTTAGGAGATAGGTTGTCTGACCAACTCTTGAGCTACCTTGAGCCACTTGGAGATTTTTCTTGCAATGTCTTGAGAAATAAGGGAGGGAAAATTTTGGGGTACAACAACTGCCCCTGTTCAATCTTCTTAAACCTGAGGATGTAGATTGGCTTTCATGCCTTTCGTGATCCGAAGGTGGAAGATGATTGAACACTAGAGTGCCCAGAAAGTTGCACTCACATGAAGTGGTATCAGCTTTGTGATGTCGGGAATGGGATTACAGATGCCATTTGGAGATTGTTGGCGGGAGGATGGGCTTAAAGATGCCATCTGCAGGAGTGTCGATTGCACAAGAGATTCCTTAGCGAGAACTTGCATACCTGTTGTTGTAGAAGATTCCGCTGGGGAAGTCTAATTTTTTGTTGAGATTTAGGAACTTGCCTGTACTTCAACTGAGAGAACATCTCTGCTGAGTTTTAAAAACTTGTCCTTAATTCAACTGAGGGGAAACATCTTCATCGAGATTCAAGAATTCACCCGTAATTCAACTGAGAAAAATCTGCTGAGATTTAGGAACTGTCTGTATTTCGACGGAGGAGAATTATCGAGATTTAGAACCTTATCTATAATTCAACCAAGGATAATTTTGTTGAGATTTAAGAACTGTCAGTAGTTTGACTGAGGGAAACATCTTCATCGAGATTTAGGACTTGTCTGTAATTCAACGGAGGATAATTCTGCTGAGATTTAGGAACTCGTCTGTAATTCGACGGAGGAACATTGCCGAGATTTAGGACCTTATCTATAATTCAACTGAGGATAATTCTGTTGAGATTTAGGAACTGGTCAGTACTTCGACTGAGGGAAACATCTTCATCGAGATTTAAGAACTTGTCCGTAATTCAACTGAGAAAACTCTGCTGAGATTTAGGAACTCGTCTGTAATTCGATGGAGGAACATTGTCGAGATTTAGAACCTTATTTGTAATTCAACTGAGGATAATTCTGTTGAGATTTAAGAACTGGTCAGTACTTCGACTGAGGGAAACATCTTCGTCGAGATTTAAGAACTTGTTCGTAATTCAACTGAGAAAACTCTGCTGAGATTTAGGAACTCGTCTGTAATTCGACGGAGGAACATTGTCGAGATTTAGAACCTTATCTATAATTCAACCGAGGATAATTCAGTTGAAATTTAAGAACCGGTCAGTACTTCGACTGAGGGAAACATCTTCATCAAGATTTAAGAACTCGCCCGTAATTCAACTGAGAAAACTCTGCTGAGATTTAGGAACTCGTCTGTAATTCGACGGAGGAACATTGTCTAGATTTAGAACCTTATCTGTAATTCAACTGAGGATAATTTGGTTGAGATTTAAGAACTGGTCGGTACTTCGACTGTGTAAAACCTTCATAGCTGAGAATTTAACCGCATCTTACCTGAAAGGTAAAGGTTAGCTGTATGTAATGCATGATATGTATCAAACAATGATGTTCTCAAAATAAATGAGATTGGTGTTGTATGATGCATACATGCATGTATCATGATGTATGAAAGTGTAATGTTTGTAGCTGGGGAAAATAAATCTCGGCTAGCTGCTGGAGAAAAGAGTTGAATTCTTCGTCTCCGCTGGGGATGGTGAACGAAGATGATTGTGAGAATAAACCTGCAGGAGAGGATAACTTCGTTGGGGAATAAGCTGCTGAGGAGATTACTCTGTGGGGAAGAGATGCTCTGTAGAGGATTCCGTTGATAAATTCCGCTAGGGATGAATTACCGTTGCTGGTGATATCGAATCCTGTTGGGGATTGACTTCTTGTTTGTGAGAGGAAAGAACTTCGCTGGGGATGATCTTTCAGTTGTGAATTCACTGGGGATAACCTTTTAGGCTCTAATGGGGATAACCCTTTGAGTTTTGCTGGGGACAATCTTCCAAAGTCTATTGGGGATGGTTCTCCAAACTCTACTGGGAAGCTTTTTCAGACTGCATTGGGAAAAAATTTCAAACTCCACTGGGGATATCTTGTACTCTGCCGGGGAATATTCTTATACTCTGTTGGGGAATATTAAGACTTTTTAGCGCTGATGATAAATACAACTCTACTTGGGGAGAATATTACCGATTCATTCACAGTTGCAAGTCTCAGCTGGGGAGAGTTAACATTACTGTCTTGCTCTGCGGGGAGTGAATGCATCTCAACCATATTCTTCAGCTAAATCTACCTTTGTACCTGGTGGATTGAGCAACCGTAAAGCTTGGACAAATCTTATTGCCCCTGTTTTTGATATTACGAGTAATCGTCTTTCGTTTCGCATGTAAAATATTCATGAGCAGCAATTAATGTCAAGTGCATATATCAAAAATTAAACATTGGACGTTATTTGCAAAACAAAAACAGAAAAAGGAAAAACAGTTTGAAATTTCTCTGAAAGTGAATTGTATTGATTTTGAAGTTTAGCCTGTAAATAGGCGTTTTTGTACAAGAGGCTGACGTCTTAGTAAGAGAATGTCGCCGAACAAATAGAATTTACACAATTTGTGAAAAAACTAAACAAAACAGCTTTGTGAATAATCCCACTGGGTTCCGACTCTGCTATTGCCTTTATGTCCTCGAGCATCTCATCACTTTGCTACTTGGTTGAAGGTAGATCAGATTGTTTAGTGCCGTCCGAGCTTGATAGTCGATACTGAAGTCTGGCTGCGAAGTGATCCAATGAGACATGGTGTTACGCTTTAATCCCTAATTTTTGCCTGGACCGCCCTTTTGGGTTTTCAGTCCACTGGGATACCCTTTTTTGCCCAAGCCGCCTTTTCAGGTTTTCGACTTGCCGGGTGTACAAATTTTTATTTTCATCCCTTATTTTTGCCCGAACCCTTTTGGTTCGCTGGGAAGCCCTTATTTTTGTCTAGGCCAGTCGACCTAGCGGGTCTTTGATTATGCGTAGTATCTTTTCACTATGTTTGCATTGACGGGGTGAGGAAGGTCGTCACCATCCATGGTGGTTAGAATCATGGCTCCTCCTGAGAAAATGTTCTTAACCACAAATGGCCCTTCGTAAGTAGGGGTCCATTTTTCCCTGGGATCACCTTGAGGTAAGATAATACGCTTGATTACGAGATCCCCAACTTGATACTCTTGTCGTCTGACTTTCTTGTTAAATGCCTTGATCATTCGCTTTTGGTACGTTTGACCATGACAAATAGTAGTAAGTCTCTTTTCGTCGATTAATTTTACGTGATCAAGCCGGGTCTGAATCCATTCTTCTTCGCTCAAACCTGCATCCTTCATAATCTGAAGAGAGGGTATCTGAACTTCAATGGGCAAGACGGCCTCCATGCCATAAACCAAGGAATAAGGTGTTGCCCTTGTTGACGTCCGTGCTAAGGTACGGCGCCCATGAAGAGCAAATGGTAACATCTCGTGCCAGTCTTTGTACGTCACTGTCATCTTCTGCACAATCTTCTTAATGTTCTTATTAGCCGCTTCTACAGCCCCATTCATCTTCGGCCGGTAGGGAGAAGAGTTATGATGCTGTATCTTGAACTGCTTGCAGAGTTCGGTGATCATCTTATTGTTGAGATTTGTACCATTGTCCATAATGATCCTCTCTGGTACACCATATCGACAGATCAGATTGTGCCGAATAAACCGTGCTACGACGTTCTTGGTTACAGTAGCAAAGGAAGCTGCTTCAACCCACTTTGTGAAGTAATCAATAGCTACTAGGATGAAATGATGCACGTTGGACGCTGTAGGTCTGATCTCGCCGATCATGTCGATGCCCCACATTGCAAAAGGCCAAGGAGCTGTCAAAACGTTCAGGGGAACTGGAGGTATGTGCACCTTATCAGCATAGACTTGGCACTTGTGATAGGTCCGAGAATGCTGATAACAATCGACTTCCATTGTGGACCAAAAATATCCTGCCCGAAGGATTTTCTTTGCGATGGTATGTCCACTGGAATGAGTCCCGAAAGTACCTTCATGCAAATCTGCCATGATCCTTTCTGCTTCGTCCTTATCCACACATCGCAGTAAGATTAAATCATGGTTACGCTTGTAAAGGATGCCATTGTTGATGAAGAACTTTGCCGCGAATCTCCTTAGAAACTTCTTATCATTAACAGATGCACCCTCGGAGTACTCCTGAGCTTCAAGATACCTTTATACCTCGTGGAACCAGGGTTTATTTGCTACTTCCTCAGTCTCAATGTCACATCAATGTGCGGGTTCATCCAACCTCTCAATGATAATCCGGGGAGCTTCATTGTCCCAATTGACTTTGAACATAGAAGACATCGTAGCCATCACGTCCGTTAACTGATTCTCCTCTCTAGGGAAGTGTTCAAAAGTTATCTCCTCGAAATATGGAAGCAGCGTCAACACATACTCCTTGTAAGGAATAAGATTTGGGTGTTTCGTATACCACTCGCCTTTGATCTGACTGATCACGAGAGCGGAATCTCCGAAAACACTTAGAAACTTAATCCTTAGGTCAATTGCTGCTCGGAGACCCATAATGCACGCTTCATACTCCGCCATGTTGTTGGTGCAGTTGAAACATAGTCGACCGGTAAACAGATTATGAGAGCCTTTAGGAGATATGATCACGGCTCCAATTCCATTACCCAAAGCGTTCGAAGCTCCATCAAAGTACATAGACCATTGGGATCCCTCCTTAGGTCCTTCATCCGGTCCAGGTTCTTCAGAGTCAATTACTATCATGATATTCTCATCCGGAAATTTGAAGTTCATAGCCTGGTAATCATCTACTGCCTGATGTGCCAAATGATATACCAACACACTTCCATTGATTGCCTTTTGAGTCGTATATTGGATGTCATACTCAGTTAAGATCATCTGCCATCTTGCTATTCTTCCGGACAAGGCAGGCTTCTCGAAGATATACTTGATTGGATCCATCTTTGATATCAATAGAGTAGTGTGAGTCAGCTTATACTGTCTCAGCCGGCGAGTAGCCCATGCCAAAGCGCAACAAGTTTTCTCGAGCAACGAGTATCGGGTCTCGCAGTCGGTAAACTTTTTGCTAAGGTAATAAATAGCATGCTCTTTTCAGCCTGACTCGTCATGCTGCCCCAACACGCATCCCATTGAGTTGTCGAGTAATGTCAAGTATAAGATCAAAGGTCTCCCTTCAACTGGAGGCATCATAATAGGTGGCTCTTGGAGATATTCTTTGATCCTTTCAAAAGCGGCCTGGCATTCATCGTTCCATCTTACCACTTGATCTTTCTTCAGTAGCTTGAAGATTGGCTCACAAGTAGCAGTCAGGTGTGAGATGAATTGGGCAATATAGTTCAGTCGTCCCAGAAAGCCTCTGACTTCTTTTTCTGTTCGGGGAGCTGGAATTTCCTGTATAGCCTTCACCTTTGCAGGATCCACTTGAATACCTTTATCACTTACAACGAAACCCAGCAGCTTACCAGATCTCACCTCGAAGGTGCGCTTGTTCGGGTTTAACCTCAGCTTGTATAACTTCAACCTGTCAAATAGCTTCTAAAGATGGTCTAGATGTTCTTCCTTAGTCTGGGATCTTGCAAACATATCATCAACGTATACCTCAATCTCATGATGGATCATGTCATGGAACAAAGCGACCATGGCGCGCTGTTACGTTGCCCCAGCATTCTTCAATCCAAAAGGCATGACTTTGTAACAAAAGGTACCCCATTGAGTAACGAAGGTTGTCTTCTCCATATCCTCAGGGGCCATTTTAATCTGATTATACCCGGAGAAAACATCCATAAAGGAGAATAACTTGTGCTGTGCGGTGTTGTCAACCAGAACGTCGATATGAGGCAGAGGGAAATCATCCTTGGGGCTCGCCCTGTTCAGATCTCTATAGTCGACACACATTCGAACTTTACCATCCTTCTTCGGCACAGGAACACGTTGGCCACCCGCTATGGGTAAGAAGTAACTGCTAGAATACCGGTGTCGAACTGCTTCATAACTTCAGCCTTGATTTTCTCAGACATCTCTGGGTGCATTCGGCTAACCTTCTGTTTCACTGGAGGACAGTCTTCCTTGGTAGGTGTGATCGGTGGGAATGAGAACTGACTGTTTTGGAATGCTGGTTCGCGTTTGCGCTTCGCAAAATGTCGCGGTAAGCAAGAGTCGCCACCGTCTTTTATTTTATCCAACAAGGAAAGGACAAAAGCACAGAAAAATTCCTTTTCGAGATGTTTCTCGGGTTTGGGAGGTAGATTATAGAAAGGGAAGGTGTTAGCACCCTTTCTATCCGTGGTTATCCACGGGCTCTTAGGTACTTGCTCACTATGTTTTCAAAAATTTGTTTTTTTTTGTGATTGTGGGTTTGAAAAGAGTTTTGTTTGAAAACTTCGATTTAACTCTTGTTTCTGTCCTCAAGAGTGTATGAAGTGTTGTTGAAAACTTTGTTTGAAAAGTGTAAGTGCGAAAAATTTGTTTTGTTTTGAAAGAGCAAGTACCTAAGAACCTCTACCTACCCAAAAGGAATTAAACTGTGTAAATGTCCCTTTAGACAATGCTATCCCACTATGAAGGAGTAGGTAGCATCTTCGTTGGAGTTTTCGGGTCAATTCGATTTTAGGGACGTGTGGTCACTAAAGCAACGTAAAGACACCTTAGTGGTAACCCTAATGTCTTAGATCATCTTTATCCGAGGCAACCGTTTCGAGGCAACTTTGATCTTTAGACAGGAGGGCGACCCCTAAAACATCCTATACTCAATGACCACGTTCGAGGCAACCAAGTGAGGCGTACCCTAGGAGTGGCATGTGCAAGTGTGTCAATTTTCAGTTTATGTTATCTTTGCATGTCATGGTGAGCTATTATTGATTTTAGGTTAAGAATTAATCTTGTCATGCATAGCCTAGTTAGCATACATCTAGCATTTAGTGGTTGCGGAAAATAAATTGCGGAAAGTAAATAAAAGCGGTAAATAAAAAATCCTAAGTTAAAACTATTACATCCTCGGAGCAATTACACAAATATAGATCAAAAAAATAATACGCGCGAGAAGAGTTGAATCAAATTGTCCTTTAGGGTTTTGACCCTTTTTGAAGAAAGCATGTTTTGGTCTTTTTTGAATTAAGAATCAAGTCTAAATTAATAATGGATTTAAAGAAAAGGCGTTTTTGAGCTTTATTTTAATTAAGGCAATAAAATTGGAGTGATTAAAATAAGTTAATAAAATCCTAATTCTAACTCAATTTTAACTTAATGCAAAAATCTGTTAAATTAAACCTAATTAAAACTAAATTAATTGGTTACAATTTATTTACAAAAATAAGTAATAAAATTAAGATAAAAGTATTTTTGTTGTTTCTGATTTTTTTTATGAAAAAGGGTTAGTTAATTAATTAGTTAGTTAGTTTTTAATGAAAATAATAAGAGCAAAAAAAATATGAACAGAAAAGAAAAAAAACAAAAGCAAATTGTGGGGCACTGGGCCTGAAGAAGGGAGGTTTGGTCAGCATTTTTTCCAGGCTCACCATGCTGGCCTTTGGATCTAGCTCGAAGCCACTGGGTACGTTGAGATCTGAGGACGTATGGTGTTCCCTGCCTTCAGCGTTGCATCTGAGTACCTGAAGAAAAAACGTAACAAATTTTTGGGGGGACCTGGGATTCGAACCCAGGTGCAAAGGGGTTTTGCCATAGCGTGCTTGCCAACTCGTCCAATCTGCTTCATTCGTTAGTTAAATAGAACATAAATATTATATCAAACAATAATTATGCCTGGCCTAAAAAGAAATAAAAAGACGCGCAATTAGTTCAAACGAACCAATCACGCCCAGCCACGTTATCATCTTCCTCACAATAGCCTGGTTCGTTTACCTGCAGATTTTGTTCTGCAGGAAGTTTCGTGGGGTGGTTCGAACGTTTCTCCTAGGCCATGAAAACGCTATTCAATAACACAGATGTGTTCGTCTCGACCTCCTCATCATTCCTATGGCCATTGTTTGTCTCAATTTCCCCTGCACAAGAAACGCCTAAAAACAAGAACAAGAACCCTAGGTTCTATATATGAGGTTAGAGGCCATGCAAATTAGATTAGACAATGCCAAAACATTCTAAATCAAATAACAATCACAAATATGTCAATATTTTAAAGAAAAGATGCAAGGATGATGAGTTGCATTTTCATGTTCAGAGGCGTTTTCTAGAACACTTACAGTGCGATTTAGATGATGAAAAGCTTGGTTTTTGATTGGCCTCGCTTCCGGAGGTTGATGGCAAGAGAGTTGCGTCTTTCTTTGGGTCGGAATCTGCCTCCAAACCAAAACCTGATCACCACTTTTCAAGCTTTCCTTTTCAAGGTTGGGGCGTCGTTTCTGCAGAGTTTGTGTAGGTAAATTTTCACCTTTTCTGCAAGGGTTTTTCGTGTCTGATTTGTTTATGAGCAGCAGGTTTATATAGGCAAATAAATTAGGTTAACAAATGTGTATCAAATCTTGGTCCATTATGGTGGAGAGATTTGATTTGATCTTCATGAAAACTTGCCAAATTTGATTCAATCATGCGTTTCTGCCAGCTTGCTCTGAGTTGTTTGGGCCTCCAATTTGATGGAAATCGAAAACTGACTTACCCCTTCGATTTTGCCTTCTTTTCCGGTTTCGATTGCTTCAGAGTCCTAATTCGAATCCATTCCTTATTAGACAACCTCGACCAGCCCTTGGCATTGTGATGAGTCTAAGTTCTAATTCAAAGTGTTCAGAACTTCCTTTATCAGAGCATCTTAGGTTGAGAGAAACTCTGCACTGAAATGCCATTCAAAAATCATTTCGTTCTGATGTTCTTATTCAGGGAAATTCTACACTGAAATTCCATTCGAAGGGCATTTGTCCATATACCATTCGAAGGGTACTAATTGAAACTTCAATCGAAAGACGTTGTTAACAGGCCAATTGAAAGGTCTCGTTCATGCTAATAGAAGGGTCTTGTGTTGCTAGTCGAAGGGTCTTGCACCGCCTCCTTCGAATGGACTTCTTGTGTACCTTTCGAATGGACTTCTTGTGTACCTTTCGAATGGGCCCTCTGAGTGCTTCTTCGAATGAGTCATTTACATGTTCTTTGAATGGGCTTCTTTCCTGGTGAGTCGAAGGTAAGCCTGAAGTATCTAGTGCATGGTCGAAGCATTGTGATATTGACTTGATCGAAAGAGGGTCCAACGCTCAATCGAAGACCTGCAGACCAAAGCTTGATCGAAGAGTTCTAAATGCTCAATCGAAGACTGGTGAACCAAACTTGATCGAAAGGTTCCAAACGCTTAATCAAAGCCTGGTGAACCAAACCTGATCGAAAGGTTCCGAATGCTTAATCAAAGCCTTTTCCCAGATGCCGATCGAAAGACACTTTGTACATCTTCAAAAACTTTATTTTTTTGTTAGGCAAGTGTTTGTGACCAACTATGCAAGGGAAGACCTATGAGAGGGCAAATTTTGGGGTACAACAGTTGCCCCTGTTCAATTGTCTTAAACATGAGGATACAGATTGGCTTTCGAGCCTTTCCTGATCCGAAGGTGGAAGATAATTGAACACTAGAGTGCCCCGAAATTTGAACTCACATGGTGTAGTATCAGCATTGTGACGCCGGGAATGGGCTTACAGATGCCATTTGGAGGTTGTTGGTAGGAGGATGGGATTATAGATTCCATCTGCAGGAGTGTCGATCGCATAAGAGATTCCTTAGCGAGAACTTGCATACCTGAGAAAGAAAGATTGTCTTCCTGGCTTGTTACAGGTGTTAATCTTCAATCTCTTTGTTGTAAATGGTTTTCCTGGCTTGTTACAGGTATCAGTCGTCCACGAATAGTTTTCCTGGCTTGCTACAGGTATTCAACTGGGACTTGAAGAGGTTGGTCGAGGAGATATTTGTCCTGGCTGGTTTCAGGTATTAATCTCTGACCTGAGAAAGAAAGATGGTCTTCCTGGCTTGTTACAGGTATTGATCTTCAATCTCTTCATGTAGATAACTTTCCTGGCTTGTTACAGGTATTGATCTACAATCAGTCGTCCACAGATATTTTTCCTGGCTTGTTACAGGTATTAATCTGGAAATTAAAAAGGTTTGCCGATGAGATAGTTGTCCTGGCTGGTTTCAGGTATTAATCTCTGACCTGAGAAAGAAAGATGGTCTTCCTGGCTTGTTACAGGTATTGATCTTCAATCTCTTCATGTAGATGATTTTCCTGGCTGGTTTCAGGTATTAATCTATAATCAGTCGTCCACATATATTTTCCTGGCTTGTTACAGGTATTAATCTGGAACTTAAAAGGGTTGGCCGATGAGATAGTTGTCCTGGCTGGTTTCAGGTATTAATCTCTGACCTGAGAAAGAAAGATGGTCTTCCTGGCTTGTTACAGGTATTGATCTTCAATCTCTTCATGTAGATAACTTTCCTGGCTTGTTACAGGTATTGATCTACAATCAGTCGTCCACAGATATTTTCCTGGCTTGTTACAGGTATTAATCTGGAACTTAAAAGGGTTGGCCGATGAGATAGTTGTCCTGGATGGTTTCAGGTATTAATCTCTGACCTAAGAAAGAAAGATGGTCTTTCTGGCTTGTTACAGGTATTGATCTTCAATCTCTTCATGTAGATAACTTTCCTGGCTTGTTACAGGTATTGATCTACAATCTCTTCATGTAGATAACTTTCCTGGCTTGTTACAGGTATCAATCTACAATCAGTCGTTCACAGATATTTTCCTGGCTTGTTACAGGTATTAATCTGGAAGTTAAGAAGGTTGGTGGTAGCCCTCTTTTGTTCGACCTTTTCCTGAAAAAGGTAAAACGTTAGTTGTATGCAATGTCATGATGTATGAAATGCATGATGTCATGATGTTCTCAGAAATAAATGAGGTTGTGTCGTATGCACTTTATCATGTATGTAAATAGGAGGTATGAAATGTGAAATGTTTATGAATGTATTTATGTCTGGGGAAATAAATCCTTGACAAATGTCGGGGAGTTTGTTAAATCCTGGGCTGCTGTTGAAGAGTATGGTTGAATTCTTCGTTTCCACTGGGGATGACGCACGAAGATGATTGCAAGAATAAACCTGTAGGAGAAAATAACTCCATTGGGGAATAAACATGGTGAAGAGATTACTCTATGGGGGATTACTCTGTGGGGAAGAGATACCTCGCTGAGATTTTAATGATAAACTCCGCTGGGGATTCCGTTGATAGGTTCTGTTGGGGATCTTGATGATGAACTCCGCTGGGGATAGAAAGAACTTCGTTGGGGATGATCTTTCAGTTGTGACTTGTTGAGGATAACCCGGTTGGACTCTTGTGAGGATAACTTCTGAACTTAGCTGGGGAGCCTTATTTGTGTTCTGCAGGGGAAAGCTTCCAGAATCTACTGAGGAAGATGATTCAGCTCCATTGGGGAAACCCTTTTTTAGACTGCGCTGGGGAAATGGCTCCACTGGGGGTATCTTACATTCTGCCGGGGAACATTCTTATATTCCATTGGGGAATATTAAGGCTGCCAGGGATACTTTTATGCTTGTTGGGGAATATCCTTATACTCCACTGGGGGATATTGAGGCCTTCTGGGGATACCCAATCTTTTTAAGGCTGAGGGTAGATCAACTCTGCTTGGGGGAGAGTATGGCTGATTCGTTCATAGTTGCAAGTCTCAGCTTGAGAGAGCTATCATTACTGTCTTATTCTGCGGGGAGTGAAAGTATCTTAGCCATATTCTTCAACTGAATCTACCTTTGTACCTGGTGAGCAGAGAAGCTGTACAGTTTGGACAATTTTATTGCCCCTGTTTCTGTGGGAGAAGGTGCCTGCGGAGGCCCTGTGGATCGAGTATTATCCCCACCTATGAGGTGCTTGGTATCTTTCGGTCAAAATGACAAGTCTTCTTCTGGTAGGCCAGTGACGAGATGACGAGACATAGTCGTACGCTTTGATCCCTAATTTTTGCCTGGACCGCCCTTTTGGGTTTTCAGTTCACCGGGATACCCTTTTTTGCCCAAGCCGCCTTTTCAGGTTTTCGACTTGCCGGGCGTACAAATTTTTCATTTTCATCCCTTATTTTTGCCCGAACCCTTTTGGTTCGCCGGGAAGCCCTTATTTTTGCCTAGGCCAGTCAACCTAGCGGGTCTTTGATTCACGCGTGGTATTTTCTGACTATGTCCATGCCCTCAGGATGCAGAGAGCTGTCACTGTCAGTAGTGTTGTATTGCCATACTACCAGAAGATCTTCGTTTGATCATGCAAGATTCGTTGCTGGAATTCATGTCCAATTCCCCAATTGATTCAGATGGAGATTTGTCCCTGGCTATTTGGCATTTTGAGAGATTCCTTGAATCTTGACTTAACTGCCCTAGATGATGGACAATGCTCATGCCGTGCCCCTTGGTTGGAAGTTTTTTTCCACTTGAGGTGATCCTTTTTATTGAGAAGGTTTTTGTTCACTAGATATTCTTCGTGCGAACTTCTCTACTGTTTGAACAAATAGTCATATGCAAACAATGTTATTTTAAGAATGCAAAGCTTATGTTTGTCTTGAAGTTTTTGAAAATGCATTTTTTCAGTAAGATAGGAAAAAAAATTTAAATGTGATGTCAACTCAGGATTTACAGCAAGCCCTACAGGAGTCAAGATATCTTTTGTAACAATATGCTTTCGAACTAACCCATGCTTCAGCTAGGACTTTTAAGGGTTATAACGTGGCCTGGTTCACGGTTTAAGAAACAAAGGAAAAGGCTCAAAATTTATTTCTACCCACCCGCTCTTCGTGATGTTCTTCGATCCTAAACTCAGCTAATCGTGCATTTAGATCTCGTTTGAGTCTTTGCTCTGATATTCCAGTGATGGTTCGAATACTGACAATTTATTTTGAACAGGAAGTCATTTTGTTGAGAGTTTGCAGGATCTCTTTCTTTTTGATTTTATTATCCCTGTCTTTTGCCTGAACTGTTTCTTTTGTAATTACAGTCAGCGGGATGCCCCAGTTTTTCTTAAGTCTCCTTCATAGGTTTTAACTTATTGGGCTTTTATTTTGAGAGATAATGACTGCCTGTCCTTACGATTATACAGAACCAACACTGTCTTTTGTTTCGGAAGGACTTCTTTGATGCCATTCATTGTGCACCTGGATCAACTGAGAAAACTACCCTGCCCCGGGTTATAATTAAGGGTTTTAATTTGTGAAAAGAAAAACTCCAACTTCTTTGGCTCAAAGGGGTTGACTAGGGATTATCTTCCTTATAACTCCACTGTTTAGGATTTGAAACAATGCCTGTACCTCGTCAGCAGGGTCTGTTCAAAATCATACTGTAGAGATTTTGATATCATTTTCGTCATCCTCCCTCTAAAGGCTTAGAATTTTTAATCGAGAGTTGATCATCACAAAAAATGAAAGCAATTTGAATATAGTGAATACGAATGGATTGATTCAAAACAGACATATGCAATGCATTGATAAAGTAATAAAGTTTGACATGAATAAATGTTTGAACAATCAAAATAAAATTACAAATTGAAAATTCTAATGAACAAAAGTCTTATCGTCTCAGTACTTGTCACTTCAAATGATGAACCTTGGGGGGATGGCAAAAGAATTCAATCTGACCATCTTGTGTAAGTTCCAATGCTCCTTCATCAATTAGGTCTTGAATTTTGTTGCTCAATGCCCAACAGATGTTAGTATCATGCCCCGAGTTGTTGGAGTGATATGTACATCTTGCATCAGGAATGTACTTTGGGGAGGCTGTGTTGGGATTCTTAGGAGGGTCCCTTAACGTCACCAGATTCAATCTCAACAGGTGTTGTAAAGCCTCAGACAACAATATGTTGAGCTTGGTAAATTGCCTCCTGGGCATATTTGGCTTACTCTGATCAAACCATTGTTCTTGGCAAGGTCGTTGTTGGACCTGTGAGGTAGTAACAACTTGGAAATGTCTATTCTTAGTCAAACCACCTTTGACTTCTCGGAAGTTGATTAATGACTTGGTCCCCGTCCTTGACTATTTGCTTCATGTCGTTGTATCTGTCTTGACGAAGCTGGTTGACAATGGTTCTCAGCTCTTCTTGTTCCCGAGCTAAGCCTTGGATAAGAGCCATCTACCCCAGCATCTGGGTTTTCATGGCACTGAACTCAGCTTGTAGTTGTTCCAGTCGTTCGTCCTTATTGTCTTCAGGACTTTTCTTGACCAAGTTCCCGACGAGGAGTGTTTTCAACCCTTCTTGCCCCTTGGATAGGTTTAGGAATACGTCCCTGAACTGAGCTTCTCGAGTTTGAAGATCTTGGTTGTCTGGTTGGAAAGCCATTGCTGAAATAAACAGCGAGAACATGACAGACCTGTACTGGGAGACCTGTTATGCAATGATATGTATGATATATGTATGCAATGTTTTCAAGGATCTTGCGGGGTAAACAAGAAACTTTTTAGAATTTGTTAGAAGAAACTTCGTGTCGTTAAGAGTCCTTCTTCAAGAGTCAAGCTCACCATATCGAGTGGGTCATAGCCCCTGACTCAAGTTATCGTGTTTTGATCTCTAGACGGCATTGGCTAGAGGAAAATAAATCCCCTTTGCCCCTTGATGGATATTTGATTTACCATAACCTGCATCACAAGCCCTTGAGATCCTTGAAATGGTTAAGGAAATGTTAAGGCATGATGTTATGATGTGTATGATATGCGTTTAAGTAAAAGTGTGAGGTGCTGTAAGTAAACCCTGCAATAAATCCAAATTATTAGATAAGGACTGTAAACAAAACCTGCAAGGAACTCATGTTGTCAGATAACAAGAATGTGCAAGTAGTTCAAGTTTTGAAGGCACACAAGTCACACAAATAGCCTCAAGTTTAGGCTGGCATGGAGTTTAGGTATTACCCTCTTTCAGTTTAGTTAGTTTAAACCTGTCCTAAAAATAGTAACCGGGTTCTAGAGGATCTCAATATCACAGACTACCCTCGATCGGTCATAATTCCAGTTTAGCAACCTTTTCTTGCGGCCGGAATCATCGTGAGAGTTTAGTCTCAATGAGTGTAGCATACTGCTACTGTTCTATGGCCAAGTTGGTCAATTTAAGGTTCTAAGGTCAATTGATGCTTAATGACCCCTTAGAAGACCCATATTCTCCTCGTTCCAACACAAGGGATATCGGTACAGACTAAAGTTCCACACCAACGTAGCTACTGCTTCAACCGTGTCGGTCTACGCTGGACAGTTCCCTCACAGTTTATTGCTACTTACCTAAAGGGTATCCCCCAGATCCGGGTTAGGATCTATAGAAACTCCGATACAAGCCCACAAAGATAAATCATACAAAGTAAACAATTGAAAACAACAGTGACCTAATCCTAAGGTACACCTCACTTATAGATATTCCCCACCAGAGTCGCCAGTTCTGTGATCGGTGGGAATGAGAACTGACTGTTTTGGAATGCTGGTTCGCGTTTGCGCTTCGAAAAATGTCGCGGTAAGCAAGAGTCACCACCGTCTTTTATTTTATCCAACAAGGAAAGGACAAAAGCACAGAAAAATTCCTTTTCGAGATGTTTCTCGGGTTCGGGAGGTAGATTATAGAAAGGGAAGGTGTTAGCACCCCTTCTATCCATGGTTATCCACGGGCTCTTAGGTACTTGCTCACTATGTTTTCAAAAATTTGCTTTTTTTTTTTGTGATTGTGGGTTTGAAAAGAGTTTTATTTGAAAACTTCGATTTAACTCTTGTTTCTGTCCTCAAGAGTGTATGAAGTGTTGTTGAAAACTTTGTTTGAAAAGTGTAAGTGCGAAAAATTTGTTTTGTTTTGAAAGAGCAAGTACCTAAGAACCTCTACCTACTCAAAAGGAATTAAACTGTGTAAATGTCCCTTTAGACAATGCTATCCCACTATGAAGGAGTAGGTAGCATCTTCGTTGGAGTTTTCGGGTCAATTCGATTTTAGGGACGTGTGGTCACTAAAGCAACGTAAAGACACCTTAGTGGTAACCCTAATGTCTTAGATCATCTTTATCCGAGGCAACTGTTTCGAGGCAACTTTGATCTTTAGACAGGAGGGCGACCCCTAAAACATCCTATACTCAATGACCACGTTCGAGGCAACCAAGTGAGGCATACCCTAGGAGTGGCATGTGCAAGTGTGTCAATTTTCAGTTTATGTTATCTTTGCATGTCATGGTGAGCTATTATTGATTTTAGGTTAAGAATTAATCTTGTCATGCATAGCCTAGTTAGCATACATCTAGCATTTAGTGGTTGCGGAAAATAAATTGCGGAAAGTAAATAAAAGCGGTAAATAAAAAATCCTAAGTTAAAACTATTACATCCTCGGAGCAATTACACAAATATAGATCAAAAAAATAATACGTGCGAGAAGAGTTGAATCAAATTGTCCTTTATGGTTTTAACCCTTTTTGAAGAAAGCATGTTTTGGTCTTTTTTGAATTAAGAATCAAGTCTAAATTAATAATGGATTTAAAGAAAAGGCGTTTTTGAGCTTTATTTTAATTAAGGCAATAAAATTGGAGTGATTAAAAAAAGTTAATAAAATCCTAATTATAACTCAATTTTAACTTAATGCAAAAATCTGTTAAATTAAACCTAATTAAAACTAAATTAATTGGTCACAATTTATTTACAAAAATAAGTAATAAAATTAAGATAAAAGTATTTTTGTTGTTTCTGATTTTTTATATAAAAAAGGGTTAGTTAATTAATTAGTTAGTTAGTTTTTAATGATAATAATAAGAGCAAAAAAAAAATGAACAGAAAAGAAAAAAAAACAAAAGCAAACTGTGGGGCGCTGGGCCTGAAGAAAGGAGGTTTGGTCAGCATTTTTTCCAGGCTCAGCACGCTGGCCTTTGGATCTAGCTCGAAGCCACTGGGTACGTTGAGATTTGAGGACGTATGGTGTTCCATGCCTTCAGCGCTGCATCTGAGTACCTGAAGAAAAAAACGTAACAAAGTTTTGGGGGGACCTGGGATTCGAACCCAGGTCCAAAGGGGTTTTGCCATAGCGTGCTTGTCAACTCGTCCAATCTGCTTCATTCGTTAGTTAAATAGAACATAAATATTATATCAAACAATAATTATTCCTGGCCTAAAAAAAAATAAAAAGACGCGCAATTGGTTCAAACGAACCAATCACGCCCAACCACGTTATCATCTTCCTCACAATAGCCTGGTTCGTTTACCTGCAGATTTTGTTCTGCAGGAAGTTTCATGGGGTGGTTTGAACGTTTCTCCTAGGCCATGAAAACGCTATTCAATAACACAGATGTGTTCGTCTTGACCTCCTCATCATTCCTATGGCCATTGTTTGTCTCAATTTCCCCTGCACAAGAAATGCCTAAAAACAAGAACAGGAACCCTAGGTTCTATATATGAGGTTAGAGGCCATGCAAATTAGATTAGACAATGCCCAAACATTCTAAATCAAATAACAATCACAAATATGTTAATATTTTAAAGAAAAGATGCAAGGATGATGAGTTGCGTTTTCATGTTCAGAGGCGTTTTCTAGAACACTTACAGTGCGATTTAGATGATGAAAAGCTTGGTTTTTGATTGGCCTCGCTTCAGGAGGTTGATGGCAAGAGAGTTGCGTCTTTCTTTGGGTAGGTTTCTGCCTCCAAACCAAAACCTGATCACCACTTTTCAAGCTTTCCTTTTCAAGGTTGGGGCGCCGTTTCTGCAGAGTTTGTGTAGGTAAATTTTCACCTTTTCTGCAAGGGTTTTTCGTGTCTGATTTGTTTATGAGCAACAGGTTTATATAGGCAAAGAAATTAGGTTAACAAATGTGTATAAAATCTTGGTCCATTATGGTGGAGAGATTTGATTTGATCTTCATGAAAACTTTCCAAATTTGATTCAATCATGTGTTTCTGCCAGCTTGCTCTGAGTTGTTTGGGCCTCCAATTTGATGGAAATCGAAAACTGACTTACCCCTTCGATTTTGCCTTCTTTTCCAGTTTTGATTGCTTCAGAGTCCTAATTCGAATCCATTCCTTATTAGACAACCTCGACCAGCCCTTGGCCTTGTGATGAGTCTAAGTTCTGATTCAAAGTGTTCAGAACTTCCTTTATCAGAGCATCTTAGGTTGAGAGAAACTCTGCACTGAAATGCCATTCGAAAATCATTTCTTTCTGATGTTCTTATTCAGGGAAATTCTGCACTGAAATGCCATTCGAAGGGCATTTGTCCATATACCATTCAAAGGGTACTAATTGAAACTTCAATCGAAAGACGTTGTTAACAGGCCAATCGAAAGGTCTCGTTCATGCTAATCGAAGGGTCTTGTGTTGCTAGTCGAAGGGTCTTGCACTGCCTCCTTCGAATGGACTTCTTGTGTACCTTTCGAATGGGCCCTCTGAGTGCTTCTTCGAATGAGTCATTTACATGTTCTTCGAATGGGCTTCTTGCCTGGTGAGTCGAAGGTAAGCCTGAAGTATCTAGTGCATGGTCGAAGCATTGTGATATTGACTTGATCGAAAGAGGGTCCAGCGCTCAATCGAAGACCTGCAGACCAAAGCTTGATCGAAGAGTTCCAAATGCTCAATCGAAGACTGGTGAACCAAACTTGATCGAAAGGTTCCAAACGCTTAATCGAAGCCTGGTGAACCAAACTTGATCGAAAGGTTCCGAACACTTAATCGAAGCCTTTTCCCAGATGCCGATTGAAAGACACTTTGTACATCTTCAAAAACTTTATTTTTTTGTTAGGCAAGTGTTTGTGACCAACTATGCAAGGGAAGACCTATGGGAGGGAAAATTTTGGGGTACAACAGTAGGAAATTGGTGAACTACAATGTCGGTATCCAACCCAGGCATATCTCTATAAGACCAGGCAAAGATCTCAACATAGCCACGCAGAATCTGAATCAATCGTTGCTTAACACTATGCTCCAGATTTGCACCGATCTTGACCTCTTTCTTGTCTACCTCTGTACCCATATTTATTGTTTCCACTGGCTCTTCATGAGGCTGTATAACCCTCTCTTCTTGAAGTAACAGTCTAGCAAGTTCACCAGGCACTTCGCAATCATCTTCACCTTCGTCTTCGGCTAAGTTGATCGGACTTTCGAAGTCATAACCGGCAGCAGTAGAGTCATTATCAGTGGGATCCAGAGTGGATGTAGACCTGTATATGTGAGTGTGTGTAAAATAGTTGTTTTGTAATATATAATAAAAGAAAGACAAGGAGCGCAAAATTTGAAATGCAAGAAACATCCAATGCTTTTATTAATGATATATGAAAATGACACACATAAAGCCCTCACAAATAAAACCACGGTTCCCCGGGTAAGGCACCGGGCCGTAAAGTTTAAAAATTGTCTGTTACAAATTCGAAACAAAAGTCTTATTACTGTGTGATATAAGAAATGGGCATGAAATCCCTTGCCGTCCAATTGCTTAGGCCACCATCGGTAGTTGGGTAAATCCAGCTATCGATATCAAACTCTTCATCATCATCATCCCCAATAGCATTTACTCCCGCATCATGTTTCGGCATAGGAGCTGTTATGACATTAGGCTTTCCCGGCGCTTCAAATTCAGACTCCTTAGATTCGATCAAATCCTATACTTTATTCTTCAAGACCCAGCAGTCATTTGTATCATGCCCCGGCCTATCGGAGTGAAAGCACAACGGGCGTTCGGGTTGTACATTGGTGATGTTGTACTGGGATTCTTTGGGGCTTCCTTCGGAATCAACAAGTTGGTCTTCAATAACTGTGGCAAAATTTGGGATAAAGTCATGTTGAGCTGAGTGAATTGTCTTCGCGGCCTCTCGGCCCTTGGCTGATTGTTGCATTGTGCGACAACAGTTGGTCTTGAAATAACAACCGCATTAACAACTTGGCGGTGTTCAGGTTTATTCTGGCTTTTTGAACTATAAACAACACTGGACTCCTTCTTAAAAGGCTTCTTTTCGGTGCCTGACAAAGCACCCTTCTGTATTTTACCGCTCTTAATACCGGCCTCAATTCTTTCCCCGGTCATAATCAGCTCTGTAAACTCGGACGATGAACTCTTAATCAGATGGTTGAAATACGGACCCGACAAAGTCCCCAGAAACATATCTACTAACTCCCTATCAGCCAAGGGAGGTTGCACTCTACCCGCAAGGTCCCTCTACTTCTGAGCGTAATCTTTGAAACCTTCGCCCGCACCCATGGACATACCCTGGAGTTGGGTACGTGTGGGAGCGAGGTCGACATTGTATTGGTACTGGTTGTAGAAAGCAACAGCCAAGTCCTCCCAATCATGGATACTAGCTCCTTCCAGATGGTAAAACCATTCAAGCTGAGTCCCTGAGAGACTGTCTTGAAAGAAGTGGATCCAGAGGTTCTTGTCAGCGGTGTATGGCTGAATCTTCCTAACATACAACCAGAGGTGCAACTTTGGGAAAGAAACCCTGTCGTATTTAGAAAAGATTGGCGCTTTGAACTTGTGGGGAATCACCACCCCAGATGACAAACCTAGATCACCAAAGTCCAACCCAGGGACCTTCTGAATCTCCATCGCACTTAACCAGTCTTCGAGTTGTTTATATCTATCCTCAGCGGGAGGATACTGGTCTTCGTCAAAGTCAATCTCGTGGTCAGATACCACAGGGCTAGGGACCCTCCTTTCTTCTTGGTTTTCTCCCCCTCCAGATGAGTGGAATAGATTGACTTCATCTCGCAGTCTGTTCCCAAACCTGTGACCCATGTTCAGGAGGACCGTCTTCTTATTCTTCTTATCTTTCAGGATAATGGTATTCAGATCTTGCTGACCCTTAGCCAAATTCATGAACATTTCCTGGAATTGAGCGTTTTGAGCTTGTAGAGCCTTGATAGCTTGATCAGTTGATGTTTCGGAAGACATGATGTGCTGAAATAAACAGCGAAAAAGATGAGAAAACCTATAAGGGTACCTTTATGAGGTGCATGGAATGAAATGCGTATGATATGATTTCAAAGATGTTGGAGATTCAAATTTGTAAACCAAAGGGAAACACACTTTTATTAGATAAACTTGCAACAATATCTGATAAATGCCTTTAAGGCGTTACAAGAAAGAAATACTGAAAAATAAATCAAAGCTAGAAATAATCAAAAGACATCAGCGCTCCTATGGTCGTTTGCCTTTGGCGCTGACATAGTCGTTAAGGATCTGCTCGTTCTCCAATTACTTTGTCAACTTCAGGATCTTTCGCTCTTGCTCGTGATACTTTTCTCGGTAAGTATCCCGCTCTTCTCTCAGCTGCATCCAAGATCTCTTCAATGCCCCAATGTCATTAGGCATGTAAGGGTGGAGGATGGTAGGAGGAACCCCTTCTTCATCAACAACTTCAACTATCACAGGCAAGACAGCTTTGTACGACATTCCCAGCTTTTGGGCACATATACGAACCCATCGAAGATATGGTTCCATTGGTAGAGAAGTCTTCGCACCCAACTCGTGTGGGTCAGACCTGTGTACCCTATCCCAAGCTCGTATGAACCTGCGGCGTTGCTCATCACTATCCCCTTGGAAATCAAAGACAATACTTGGCATTAGCAACTCATGAGGTCCTTCCCTCCTAGCTCGCCCAAACTGACGTAAGGCCAAACACAGATTATAAGTGATCCCCCCATTGATTCCTAGTAGTGGAACATTGGGGTACTCCCCATAGAGATCAATAATAGCCACGTCTTCCATGCCCTTGATAGTCCAAATGATGTCATTATGAGAGAGAGAGAGACATAATCCTATAGGCCCATCCCATGCCTTCCTTGTTCTTCAAAATTGATTTGGGGAGGTGAGAAATAAACCACCTCGCCAGCAATGGCGCACAACACATAAGGGTTCCCCATTTCCGAGCAGTACAGGCATAAAGAGAATGCAGGATGTCACCCAAGAGAGTGGGTACCAGATTACGGGAAATGAAGATCTTCACCGCATTTACATCAACAAAGGAGTCTGAGTTAGGAAACAACACCAAACCATATATGAGAAGAGCCAGAATGTCTTCAAATGCCTGAAATTCTAGACTGTCCCAGAAATGATTAGCCCGATCAACCAAGAATTTAGCCAAGAAGCCTTTTGTCCCACTTCTAGTCTCCCAGTTTGACATTACTTCAACCTTTGTCAGATGGAGGGCTGAAGCAATCTCTTCCTGCCTAATGACTTTCTCCCAACCTGTAAACGGAGTCTGCTCTAGAATGGAGATACCAAGCAGATCAGAGAACTCTTCCAAGGTAGGGACCAACTGGTAGTCCGGAAAAGTAAAGAAGTGGTACAGTGGATCAAAGAACTGGACTAAGACACTCATCATCTGTTCATCCATCTTGGAGGTGACCAAACCTAGGAGGTGACCAAGTCTTATGATAAAGGAAGAAGTATCTGGCATCTTTGCAACCAATTCCTTAAGCTGAGTGGGAATCTGGACAAAGTTGATCCGAATAGTATTTCTATGCATGGGTGCCATGACCTACGAAACAGAACAAAGATGAATCCCCTCTATCTTTGAAATAGGTTAGTATTGATGCAAGATGCATGCAATGTCATGATGCATGATGTTATGATAGAAACACACCACAAGTATCCACAAATAGCAAACATGGTAAGGGCACACAAGTCACACAGATAGCCCTTAGATTTCAGGCTGGCAAGGAGTTTAGGTATTACCCTCTTTCAATTTAGTTGGTTCAAACCTGTCCTAAAATAGTAACCGGGTTCTAGAGGATCTCAATACCACTGACCACCCTCGATCGGTCATAATTCCAGTTTAGCAACCTTTTCTTGCGGTCGGAATCATCGCGAGAGTTTGGTCTCAATGAGTGTAGCATACTGCTACTGTTCTATGGCCAAGTTGGTCAATTAAAGGTTCTAAGGTCAATTGGTGCTTAATGACCCCTTAGCAGACCCATATTCTCCTCGTTGCGCCACAAGGGATATCGGTACATACTAAAGTGCCACACCAACGTAGCTACTGCTTCAATTGTATCGGTCTATGCCGTACAGTTCCCTCACAGTTTATTGCTACTTACCTAAAGGGTATCCCCCATATCCGAGTTAGGATCTATAGTAACTCCAATTCAACGCACAAAGATAAAGCATACAAGTCAAGCAATTGAAAACATTATGAACTATTCCTAAGGTACACCCCACTTTTAGAATTATCCCCAGCAGAGTCTCCAGTTCTGTGATACGGTGGGAGAACTGACTGTTTTTGGAATGCTGGTTTTCATTTTGCGTTTGTTTTCGCAAAATGTCACGGTAAGCAAGAGTCGCCACTGTCTTTTATTTTATCCAACAAGGAAAGGAGAAAAGCACAGAAAAATTCCTTTTTCGAGATTATTTCTGAGTACGGGGGGTAGATTATAGAAAGGGAAGGTATTAGCACCCTTTCTATCCGTAGTTATCTACGGGCTCTTAGGTATTTGCTCATCATTTTCAAAATGTTTTTTTTGTGTTTGTGGGTTTTGAAAAGTTTTTGTTTTAACTTCGATTTAACTCTTGCTTCTGTCTTCAAGAGTGTAATGAAGTGTTTTTGAAAAAAAAACTTTGTTTGTAAAAGTGTATGTGTGAAAGATTTGTTTTGGATGAGAAAGTATCTAAGAACTAATCTACCTACTCGAAAAAGGAATCGTTCTATGCTAATTTCCTTTAGACAATGCTATCCCACTATTGATGAGTAGGTAGCACCGTTGTTGGGGTTTGAGGGTCAATTCGAATGAGGGACATACAGTCACTAAAGCAATGTTAGGACGCCTTAGCGGTAACCCTAATGTCTTAGATCATTTGTTTGAGGCAACAATATCCGAGGCAACCGTTTCGAGGCAACTATGATCTTTAGACAAGAGAACGACCTCTAAAACGACCTATACTCAATGACCGTGTACGAAAGCAACCAAGTGGGGTGTACCCTAAGAGTGCGCATGTGCGAGTGTGTCGTTTTCAGTTATTTTTATCTTTGTACATGTTAAGGATGATCTAATTTGATTTTAAGATTAACATTCAGTCTTGTCATGCAAACCCTATTATCAAATATCTAACAATTATAATTTGCAAAAATAAAATGCGGAATTTAAATTACAAGGCGTCGGGTATTTACGTCGCCAAAGACAAACCCCTTTGAAAAATAAAATAAACGATAAAAGTAATTAAATGTCCTATTTAACTATTACATTCCGGAAGCAGATACATAATTGGATAAGGAAAAGTAAATCGCGATGCAAAATTAAATTGGGCGCATGATTAGGGTTTTGACCCTTTTGGTTAAAGAAGAATATCCTTTTGTTGTTTTTATTTTAGGAAAGAAATAAATCCTAAATTAATTACTAAATTAAATAAAATAAATAAATTAATAAAAATAAATTATTTTTAGAGTTTTTGATTATTTAGGAAACAAATTAAAAATGATTAAATTAGTGGTTAATATCTAATTAAATCTAATTAATTAAAATTATTTACAAAAATAAATTAAAGTTTTCTAATTAAAAACCTAGTTAATTAATAAATTTATTAAGAAAAATAAAAGTTAAAAATTTGATTGAAATAAAAAAAATATTTTTGTGATTTTATTTAATAAAAACAGAATTTTGTGATTGGTTAGAAAACATTAAATAAATCAATTAAAATAAATAACAAAAAAATAAGTAAAAAAGTAGAGGGATTGGGCCTGTTTTGGTGGTGTCAAAAGCAATTTCATAAGCCCAATAGAAGCTGGCCCTTTGGACTTTCTCTGATCCAAAATGCATGCGTTGACTGGGCCTATGGTGGAATCTCAACGTGGGCCACCAGATCTGGCTCCTTGGCCATCTGGCACTTAGATCATGAGGGACTATGGTGGATTTGCAAGCCTGCGCGCATATTGGAACACCTGAAAAATAATAGCATTGAGGAAGAGGGGGACCTGGGATTCGAACCCAGGTCCTGAAGGGGTTTGCACGCTTGCTTTTCCACTACACCAAATTGACTTGTTTGTTAACATAATACATATTAATCATAATATATTAAAACAAATGCCAACAAAAAAAAAACGCGCAAAATTATTTGAATGGACCAGTAATGGGATGCCACGCATCATCCCCAACCTCTCGTCTGTGGCTAAATGGTCACCTATCTATACCAACAGACAGAAGTCCGTAGCTATAAGCAAGTCCACCTCCAAAATCCTGTACAGGCCACAAAAATGATTTCCAAAGGCATAGTCATGTTCGTCTCAACCTCCTGGTCATAACCATACCCTTCATGGAGGTCAATTGTTCCTGAAATAAAAATTCCCAAAAACAAGAACCGAACCCTAACAATGGTGGTTCTTCATATAAGCCAGATAAATGCAATTGAATATTATGAAAAGCTTGGAAATGCTCTTGTGATCACAAATATGACATTAGTTTTCTCAAATGATGCAAGAATAATTCAAATCGAAACCAAGAACAGGGGTGACTATCGTGCGACTTACAGTGCGTTAGGGCGTCTGAAAATGCTTGGTTTTGATTCAGGTAGCTTGTGTGAATGCCCAGGAAGCGATTGGAACAAGTCTCGTGTCCTGAAACTGCCTCTAACTTGGACTTTGATCTCTCACTTTTTGTGAATTTTTCAATTCTTGTTCTGCCTCTCTCAATAGTTTCCAACCCTTATTTTTGTGTCTTAAGCTTCCTTATGTAATGCTCAGTGTATTAGGTCTACAAACTTGGCTCAAATCTTTCCATATCAATGCCCATGAATTGGATTTGATCTCCATTTACAAACTTTCCAAATTTGATTCATTTCAATCTTTTTGCACATGATTTGACTTGATACGAATTTGGAGATGTGCTAGCTGTCCATTGAAGCCTATAATCAACAACAAATCTTTGGTTATCAATATTTTTTATTTTATGTGATTTAATTTGATTTAAAATGAATAAATTCAAATAAAAATCAAATTAAATAATAAAAAAGAGATATGGACACATGTATGAAGCTAGGGCACGTGGGCTATAATGCAAACTCAAAACAAGTGAAAAAGAATGGGCCCATTTGACAAAATTTGAAGTTTTAGGGATAGTTGACTTTTGGCAATTTTGCAAAAAAGTCCAACTTCAACAATGTATAACTTCTTCAATTTTGAACTTTTGGAAGTGTTATTGGACTTTCTAGAAAGCTTGAGATTCCCTCTAACTAACCCTTTTGGTCTCGTCTCATTTTGATACTTCATGCTCAAGTTATAAGCTTTAACAAAAAAAGGTGTTTTTGTTAACTTTCAAAAATGACCTATAATGTCCAAATTCACAACTTCTTGTGAGTGAATTTTTTGATCTTGGGGTATTACGATGGATTGTAGGAAATTGAATCCTCTTCAAAATGAGCTTTGGATGGGTCATTTCTCATAAAGTATGAGAAAGTTATGCTTGGTCAAAGTTGAGTTGACTTTTCCTACAAAACCCTAATTTAGCAACTTTTTAATCTTGATGAATTTTGAGCAATCCTTGATGAATCGTGACCAAACATTGATCAAAGTATGAAATAACCTTCAAAATGAGAATGTTGACAAAAAATCTTGAAGTTTGACTGTATGTAGGTCACAGTTGACTTTTGCCCTAGCACAGTCGATTTTTGGACCTTTTGGACAATTGATTGAGCAAACTTCCTCTGCAAGGCTTGAAATTTAACATGGATGATCTTGAGATCATATTAGGACATTGGGGAGAACTTGAGGTCATTTGGATTCAAGGATCTTGATGCAACACAAAACCCTAATTTGGGGTAGACTGCCTTAGGAGATAGCTTGTCTGACCAACTCTTAAGCTACCTTGAGCCACTTGGAGATTTTTCTTGCAATGTCTTGAGAAATAAGTGAGGGAAAATTTTGGGGTACAACACATATTATGAAAGCTTGTAACAAGAAGGTCAGACGTTAGGTATATCAAGTGGGTGACCTGGTAATCAAGCGCATCATCCTGCCACAAGGTGATCTCAATGGCAAGTGGACTCCTACATACGAAGGACCATTTGTGATCAAAAACATATTTTCTGGTGGAGCCATGATATTAACCACTATGGATGGTGACGACCTTCCGCATCCTATAAATACGGACATAGTTAAAATATACTACACATGAACAAAGACCCGCTAGGTTGACTAGCCTAGGAAAAAATAAGGGCATCCAGGGGAACCAAAAGGATTCGAGCAAAATTTAGGGATATATATTAAAAAAATCTTTACACCCGGCAAGTCGAAAACCTAAAAAGGCGGCTAAGGCAAAAAAGGGTATCCCGGTGGACTGAAAACTCGAAAGGGCGGTCTAGGAAAAAGTTAGGGATTAAAAGCGTACCACTATTTCCCATTGGATCACGTCACAGACAGAATTCGGTAACAATTGTCAAGTTCAAATGGTACTAATCAATCCAATCAGCTTCGATCAAGCAACAAAGTGATGAGACGCTCAAAGATATAAAGGCAATAGCAGAATGGGAACCTAATGGGATCATTTCACATAGCTGTTTTTCTTTGTATACCACTTTATATAGTTTTCATTCGTACGACGACATTCTCTTATTAGGATGTATGTCTCCTTGTACAAAAACACCTGTTATAGGCAGACTTCTTCAGATTAGTACAAAAGCTATCTCTTTGAAAGCACAAAACTATTTGTTTTTATTTTTCTGTTTTATCTTGCAAAAACGTCTAGTGATTATTTTTTACATATGCATTAGAATATTATCACCGTTTACAAATACATGCATAAAAAGCAGAAAGACGGTTACTAATGGCTTTAAGAAACGGGACAATGTCTAAAAAGCCATTTGTAAATCCCCACAGAACACCCCTAGGGGATCATTTTCATGAAATTCGTCGTCAACACAGATACATTCACCAGCAGGTACAGAGACAGAGACGTCTACCTACGAAGTCACTGCCATAGCTTCAGCATACAACCTAATAATGTCAGAGGTTCCGATATCCCCTACAGAGCAAGAGTCTCCAATTATCACCCCAATATCTTGAAGAATTCCCCAACATGGTTCATAAATTTATTGGGTTCCCCAACCGGGCTTCATAAAAATCCCCAAGCAGTTTACAGAATTTTCATTCCCCGGTAGAGTTTATTTTTCTAGCCACAGAAATCCATCTCCCAGCAATTCAACTTCAACAAATAATGAAGAATCACATTCCTCATCCCCGGCGACAGTCAAGGATTTATTTTCCCTCGATTCAACAATGCTACAAAGAAAAACTAATCAGTTCATATATTGCATTCATACATTATTTTACAAACGTCATAACATATGCATATAAAATACATATAGCCCAATCTCATTTTTTTGAGAACATCATTACACAATGTGTGTCATGCATAATGACATTGCATACAACTAATTCTTTACCTTTTCAGGAAAGATCAGCAAACAAATATCATCATCAATTTTCAACAAGTTCCAGATTAATTCCTGAAACAAGACATGACAATTATCTGAAGCAACAACTCATCAATCACTGCGAAGCCTAGACCCGACGAAATAGCAGTTAACATCAAATACAATTTATTGTGAAGCCTGGAATCTGACCAGATAGCAGTTTACAACACTGTGAAGCCTGGACTCGACCATATAGTAGTCAACATCGTTGCTGAAGCCCAGAATCCAACCAGATAACAGTCAATTTACAATTCAAGAACACTGTGAAACCTGGACCCGACCAGATAATTGTATAAGTTGTTGCAAAGCCTGGAGTCCGACCATATAGCAGTTAACTCTATCAAATTACTGCAAAGCCTGGAATTCAAACAGATAGCAGTTTATTCTGTCAAATTACTACAAAGCATGGAATCCAACCAGATAGCAGTTTACTCTGTCAATTACTATGAATCCTGGACCCGACCAGATGACAGTATAATCAACAACACTATGAAGCCTGGACCCGACCAGATAACGGTTAACCTCAAATTCAAGTTGAAGCATGGACCCGACAAGATAACAGTTTAATTTCTTCAAATCATTGAAGCATGGACCCGACCAGATAACAGTTCAAGTTACTGAAGCCTGGACCCTTCCAGATAACAGTTCAAGTTATTGAAGCCTAGACCCGACCAGAAAACAGTTCAAGTCACTGAAGCCTAAACTCGACCAGATAACAGTTCAAGTCACTGAAGCCTGGAATACAACTAGATAACAGTTCAATTTCATTTTACTATGAAGCCTAGAAACCGACCAGATAACAGTTAATTTCATATTCCCCAGTAGGTCGCTGTGAAGCCTGGAATACGGCCAGATAACAATCAACTTTTATTATCCTCAGCAAGTTACTGTGAAGCCTGGATTTCGACAAGATAACAGCTAACTTTCATCTCTCCAGTCAAGATATAAATCCCCAATAGAGTAGTGGACAACTAAAGCTCCTAGACTCTATTCCCCAAACAGAAACCAACATTCCCCAGCGGAATCCTCCTCAAACAACAGGAACGGGAATCCCCATAAAGAGACCTCTTATGAAGTCAGCATCTACGTTGGATGGCATCTTTAAGCCCATCTTCGACAATTCTTAGTCATTTTCTCCAAATGGAATCTATAATCCCATTCGCGATATCATTAACCAGCAATGTTACTTCATATGCGAGTGAAAATTTCTGGGCACTTTAGTATTCAATCATCTTCCACCTTCAGATCACGAAAGGCGGACAAGCCAAAAAAAATCCTCAGGTTTAAGAAGATTGAACAGGGGCAGTTTTTGTACTCCAAAACTTTCCCTCCCATTTTACTCAAGACATGCTAATTGAGGTCCTCAATTGCTCAAGGTTGACCAAAGAATTGATCAGACAAATTCTCCTCCTAAGCAATGAACCTTCCAACTAGGGTTTCACTTTTCACAAAGAATTTTGAGTTGAAAAGGCTTCAATTGATTTCCATGGTCCCTAATATGTCCTCAAGAATGTCTATGACAAGTTTAATGCCTTTCACTACAAGCTTGCTCAGTCAATTGCTCAAATGTTTGAAAATCAATCGTATTAGGTCAAAAGTCAACTATGGCCAATATACAGTCAAACATCAAGATTTTTTTGTCAACATTAACATTTTGAAGTGATAATCATAATTTTATCAAGGGTTGGTCATGATTCCTCAAGGAATGCTCTTAATTTGTAAAAAGTCAAGAATTGCTAAATTAGGGTTTCTGTAGAGAAAGTCAACTGAACTTTAACCAGACATAACTTTCACATACTTCGCCCATTTTCCCCAACTAAATATCATTTTTAATAGAATCTAATTCCCTATAACTTCTCTTTTATGCTCAAATTCAATAAATGCATCATTTGGAAGATATAAGCTCATACATTACAGGTCATTTTCAAAAGGTCAACAAAAGACACTTTTTGTCAAGACCATTTACATCAAGATAAAATATTCAAATGCAAAATTGATCAAAAGAGAGATTAAAGGATACGTCTTAGGAATTCCAAAAAGTCAAAGATCATTTTCATTGGATAAAAATTGAGCAAGTTATGGCTTGAACAAGTTAGGGAATTTTGAGAAATTTCAAGAAACATGCATTGGGCAAACTTGAAATTCTAGGTCAATGGCCTAACCTTTTGGGCTTCAAGCATCTTCATGACATTATAAAAGACCCCTAAAATCAATTTTACCTAGCCTTGCCATTTCTATCTATTTTGTTCATATTTATTTTTTATTTTATTCAAATAAAAACAAAATAAAATTGCAAAAAATATTAAAAATGGATTTTGGCATTTGGGTTGATGTTTTGTTTATCTTAAGGCCCAAGAAGTATGCAAGAAGCATCCAGGTTCATTGTTGTCCAAAAATGGCATGAAATATTCACAAATATGGCAAAAATTCAAATTTTGATCATGGCTTTAAACAACATGTTTATGACCAGATTCTTTCCATGTTTCCTTATTACCTTCACCTCCTCTATTTATACATCACGTTTGCAAGTCAACCAAAGATATACAAGACCCCAACAAACCACACAAAAATTGCAAAAAAAAACCACAAAGTTGTCAAAACTCAAAAGGCATTTTGCAAGCTTCCTCCATCCAAACAAACATCAGAATCTTGCTCCTGAGATTCCCAGGAAGGTGTCCAGATCCCTACACGAGCCTTTACACGTCCTATAGCACAGATCCATACATCACAGTTGGTAAGAGTTTTCAAAAATCAAAACTACATTTTCATGTCCTATTAACTCTTTTCATTGTTTGATTCGTGTTTAGGGTTGCTCATAGTACAAGTCTAACGTGTAATATGTAATCTTAAGGACCGGAATGAGATCATGCCATTGCTAAGGAATGATCTGTAGTTTCCTTTGTATCTCAAAATCTAGATCGTTTCACACTAAACGGACCACATATTTGGAATCAGGGGACTCGAAATAGGGGTAGGGTAGGCGTTGATCCTTATATCTCTTTTGTTTTGTAGGTTTGACATTGGAGCCCGCCGGAGAAGACAACCAGAGAGTTGACTTCGGTGGGCTGACTCCGGTGCCACAAATGTCTCCCTCCTATTGGCTTGTGTAGCGCGCATGTTTCTAATTTTTGAATATATATATATATATATATATATATATATATATATATATATATATATATATATATATATATATATATATATATATATATATATATATATATATATATATATATATATATATTACTCATTTTTTTAAATATAATATTATCATTTCATTTGTAATAACGAATTGAAAGTAGCTCAGTTGGCAAAGGAGGCGCGTGTAATGGAAAGGACCTGGGTTCGATACCTAGGTCTTACAAATTTATTTTTCTAATGTTTTACATACAGATTCAGTGTATTCAGCCAACGCGTACATATCATACACCACATGGCCACATGGTTAACACCAGGAGATCTCATCTGATCCAGATCAACGCATCCAAGCGCGCAGATCACCATGGACACTCAGAGGTTGTTCTCACTGGATCACAAGGCAGATTTGGGCTCCTTCTACCCTTGGCATGCGCTTTTCAAGTCATACCCCCCCCCCCCATATTTCTACTGATATCCTGGCCCATTTACTTTTTTCTTCTTCTTTTTTTTCCTTCTATTTATTTGTTTAATTGTTTTTTTATTACAATATAACATCAGATAAAAATCACAAAAAAAATTAGGTTAGTTTTTTTTAATTAAATTATTTTTTTGAAAATTAATTAATTAATCACCTTAACATTTTATTAAAATTAAAATTAAATAGACTTAGATTTTAATTTCTTTTCATAACAAAAATACCAAAAAATCTTAGGTTTGTTTTCTTTATTTTAAATTTCACATTTTCTTCAATAATTAATATATTTTTCTAGGTTTATTAATTGACTTGTTAACTTCATTTTTCTTAATAATATAAAACCAAAACAAACAAAAAGATTTTTCTTCTTAGAGTTTTAGACGTATTTTCAATTCGCGTGTTTACTTTTACTTTCACACTTTTGCATATCATTGTAATTGCTTATTGGGATGTAATAGTTTTATAACTAGGACTTTTACATCTTACTGCTTTATTCCTCCCAAGTTTCGGACTTGTGATTAATCCCCCTCCCCGAAGCCTTCTAATAGTTAGGATTTACATTTCCGCACTTTTAATCCCTGCAACTATTAACTGTTTAGATGCATGACTAATAGGATTGTATGGCAAGAACATAAAGTCAAACGCTAGCAAACCTAACACAAAGACAAAGATAACTGAATACAACACAAAATGCACATGCGCATTTCTAATGTTTCCCCACTTGTTGCCTTCGGAAAATAGTCACAACTCTCGAAACGTGAGAGACTTTAGAGGTTATCCTCCAGTTTAAAGATAAAAAATGACCCTCTCGACGTTACCTCGGTATGATCTAAAAACTCTAGGGTAATTACTAAGGTTTCTTTCTCGGTTTCCTTTGTAACTATACGATGTCCCTTCGAATGTCCCTAAAACATCCAATGACTAGGGCTACCTACTCACTAATAGTAGGATAGCAATGTCTAAAGAAAAAGAGGAAAAGAACAATATTTCCGAGTATATTAGGTAGTTTTTAGATGCTCGCACAAAACAAAACAAACTTTTACACATACACAAAGCTCTTTCCAAAAACATTTTCAAAACACTTTGAATACGTTCTCTACCAATCCGAGAAACATTACAAAGTTTTTCGTACTAAGGCGCTTTCTTTGAAAATACTTTTCAAACACATAAAGCACAAGGTATATTTTCAAATGAGCTAGCATCTAAGAGCCCATAGATAACTACGTATGGAAAGGGTGCTAACACCTCCCCTTTCCATAATCTACCCCTATTACTCATAAATAATCTCGAAAGGTCTTTTTTTGTTCTTTTCACCCTTTCCTTTGTTGGATAAAAGAAAAGTTGGTGGCGACTCTTGTTTGACATTTGCGAATACAAATGCAAAACCAGTATAATAGTCGGTTATGCCATCGTATTACAGTTTACTTGTACCACAATCTGAATGAAGGTTGTAAATGGACGACAAAGCAAATGACAGGCTCATGCACCCTACTTACGATAATTTCCAAATTTCATCATTCTAAGTTACAAACAAATTTTTTTCACACTAGTTACTAATATTTTTCATCTTTTTCATTTTCAGGGATGGATACTTATCCATTATTACTGCACTCACGGGTTTAATGTTGACCCGTTTTATACCGATGATTATCCATTTGCTTATTGGTTTATCCCTAGAAGAGGGAATGATGTTATCTTGTCGTTCTGTGTGTATATAGATTGGACTCAGCATGACGACGTCATGTGGATTCCATACGCTACTCACCAGGACAGAGTTTCATTCTACCATATTTCCTTATACTCTTGATGGTTGGCATGTGGGACTAATATCACGTGCAGGTATCTACCCGAGCAGTGTATGCGGAAGTTTGGGTATGTGTAGATCATTGTGAGGTCCCCCTTCAGGTTGCTCCTATTACTATTATTCGTAGGTAACTGGATGACATTCTTGCATATTTTGATAGTTGTATGGTACTGGTGGAGTATCGGAGTCATGAAGCCACATAACAATGGTCTTATATGGAGGGTTACATGACATGGTTCTATAACATGTCACACCCTTACATGACACAGGACGCTCCTAGACGCCCATCTAGGTCTGCTTATGAGGAGATCCTAGAAAATGAGCAAGCAAAAGATGATCATGTTGTTGATATTTGTCGATCTATCAGACTATCATGCGGATAATAAGAGAGGGTGTTGATTTTGGACTGTTTGAGAGAGGTGGCGATGAATTGGTTGCTCTAGCATGTTCCATTCTTTTCGAGACACGAAATACCTTGGGTCACCATAGGCAGAGGAGGAGTCGGGCAGTTAGGATTAGGCATACTCAATAAACTATGCTTTTGATTGTATTTTGTTTATTTTTTATCAACTTGGAGAACAATTGTTGTACTATTATATTAAGTTTCTATAATATTCGGTTTTATTAACTCATTACTCGGTTCTATAATATTTGTGTCAGTACCATGGTTTTGTGATAGGCTAAATTTTGGCAAAACATGGTTTGACATAACATATTTACTTTTATGTGATTTTTAACCAGATGTTGAAGACAATGTCATGACATCTTGGTCTGGTACAGTAGGCGTTGTTATTTGGTATTTTCTTGGTAGATTTAATTTAATTTTTTGAGATTCCTTTTTTGGATATATTTCGGTTATTTTCGCAGGTCAAGAAGATATAATCTAGAACAAGTGAATCAAATCTCCATCAGCATTAAAGTTTCTAACTTTGGTGCTTGATCTAATTTAGGATACTTAATGATTTGTTCTAAGATTTAAGGAGATATTTTCTGCAGCAATCAGCACACGGGTCACGGAATAATTGGGTAGATAATTTGAAGCCCATGGACAGTTGAAGCTTATAAAAGGAAGACCATGACGTAGGGAAAATTAGTTCTTGTTAATTTCTTTTGTTCTTCAGTTAAAATAAGGGTTTAGGTTTTGAGAGTATCTCGTGTTCCTTGTGATGTAAGTCACATTTGTATCTTTTGATAATTTATGATAGACATAGTTTTCTCACTCAGAAACCTTTAGGTAATGATTTGAGTATTGTTCTTCTCTAAGCTTTTAAGTAAGGAGTTGAGTATTGTTCTTGGAAAACGATTTTAAGTAGACCAAGTATTTTTCTTAGTCAATAGTCTTGACTAAGTATTTGTATTGGAAATGTAACCTTCTATTGAGTTTATTCTTGTAGTAGTTATTGTGATTGTAACTGGTTTGTAGACTTCCACTGGAATTGGGGTAGGTCTTTTATCACTACTGTGATTGGAATTGAGATGGAGATTTCTCATATCTAGGAGGTTCTTAGGTAGAATTTGCACTGGGTAGGGATTAAGTGATAAGTTGTAAATTTGGATTGTTTTAGCTTAGAATTAATACTACTGATAGTGGATTTTCTTCCTGGCTTGGTAGCTCTTAGAGTAGGTGAGTTGCACCGAACTAGGTTAACAATTGATTGTGTTCTTTATCATTCTACATTTACAATTTTGCATATTATTTCAGTTTGATAATGTTACTCAGTATGTCTACAGATGTCATAACATTTGTCTTGACATCATATTCTGATGTTGGAAACATCAGTATGAGCATGTTGCATTCTAGTGCCAGAATTTCAATTGGCATCAGAGTAGGCACCCTAGTCTGTCTACTTGGATTCAATATGACAACTATTGATGGTTGTTTGATGCTTCTATGGGTCTACTACAACTGCTGTTGATATTGATGCTTTTAGAACTACTGATGATTGTGTTGATGTTACAACTTTTGATAGTTGTAATGATGTTGTTGACAACTATTGATAGTTGTCTTTATGTCACAACTATTGATGGTTGTGTTGCTGATACAACAACTACTGGTGATTGTTTGTATGTTGATGATGTTATAACTACTGATGATTGTATTTATGCATGATGTCCTACAAGATATCATGATATCTTACCTGGAATATGTTGACGCTGATTTTTTAATTTGACTTCTGCTACATATGCCTCTGATGGAAGAACTCTAGCAATTCGTAGTTTGTGTTTCTGGAATTAATGCTAAAGAAAGAATTATTCTTGGAATCCAGAATAGGTTGAGTTGTTTCTTATCTATGTCCTGAGAATTGATAAGGATCGGTCAGGATGTAAGGATGTAGGCTTTTTCCAAAGTTTCTTTGGATTCTCTCAAGACCTCTCTTAGGCGCATCTAAGGTATAGATTTCCAAATGCTTACATCTTATCCTAAAATCTTAAAGAAGAAAGATGGTGAAATAAATTCATGATCATTCATGAATTTCCTTGTTATATCAAATGCTTTCAACTCTTTGGGAGAAGATTTCTTAGAAGATAAGATGGTTTGGAAGATTCTCTTGTTTCTTATCAAGATACTTAAAAGTGTCAGCCTTTATAGAAGTTCAAGTCATCACCATCTGAGAGTAAATAAAGAAGAGCATTATGATCTGGAATATGATGTTGTGTATATTGGGGAGTAATTCCACCAGGATCTAAGGAGAGTGGATAGAAGGTCAAGTCCAAAGGTCTAGAACTTTTGTTCTGACATCAACAAGATTTATGCTGCTCAATAATTGGAGTTGGATCAGTTATAAAAGCAAATCAGAGTGAAGATATTCAATAAATGTGAAGGCTTTTTGGAGTAGAATGTCTTATTTGTTTCAAGATTCATCTAAAGGAACTTTCTATATCTTGACCTAACAAGGGTAGTTCCCTATAATGAAGAGCTAGTTGCTTCTTGCTAATAATGTGCATCAAAAGTGAAGAAGAATGTCATCAAGGAACTAATTTGTAAGTATTCTCCCACTTATCTACTGGCTGAAAAGGAAGGAAGTGTTTAATTGTGCAGAAGGAGTGAGGGTTTATTATCAAGGTCCTATCAAGCAAAGAAAATATCAAGCATCAAACCTTGGTTCCCCTAAAGGCGGTTTGTCACATGTTGAATTTAAAAAGTGGCTGATAAGCATTGTGTATCATTATACTAGCTGTGCTACTTTAGTACTGTGGCCAAAGATGAAGATGTTGAAGAACTGGAGAGTTCAAGTTTTTCTTGTCTATATGATGTTCTCCTTGATTAAAGGTCTGACATCTAATATGATGAGTTGTTTCAGTTGTGTGATCGAGGCCTTGATGTGAATAAATCATCACTAATGGAAAAAAGGAAGTTGATATGAAGATGTCCCAACAAAAGTTGCAACTTCAGTCTGCTTCAGCAATTCTAGAACTTCCTCTTGAGAACCCCATTAGGTTTTTGTAAGATAAGAGTCTTGATTAAACTGGTGTATGCTCTTGTGATAGTTGTTGATGTTTTTGGTGAACTTTAAAAAAAATCAAATCTATTTAAAGTTATCAAAAGTTCTTAACCAACTTCTACAAAGGAAAGTTGGGTTCCAAATGGTGAATAGAAACGCGTCTATGTGCTTGTTGTTGGTTTTTATAAAAATGATTTGGGAGATAATAACAAAGAAGAATCAGATACCATTGAAGCCTTCAAAGATCTTTTTAGGTTCCAATTGTACTTAATGAATATCTCTGAGCTTCTCTGTTGTTAGTAAAATTTATAGAGATATTGCTGTCATTAAGGAAGCAAAGGATGTGGAACCAAATGTTGCAATTTCATCTCAGGAAACTGATTCTCCAGGTTAAAAGACTATGAATAGCTGCATGAACTGGAGCAGAAAATTTCTTAGGTCAGCTAGAGTTTAGGATGGTTATCCAGAGGAGTGAACAATAAGTAATTTGTTTTGTGAAGGGATCTCCATTTTTGTAGTTGAATGTGATCTATCTTGAATTCAAGATTTAAGGAGACCTTATTAGGTGTAGTTTGGAATAAAGTTAATGACACATTATCGACTTTCAAGAAAAAATACGATGAAGTTGGTGTTATTGAAGGATGACTGACCTTAGGAAGCAATCTTGCCTCCTAAATCAGCCAAGCTTTGTGTTGTACCCAAAAAAATTTCCTATCATTTATCAATAATTTGCTCACAAGATCTCCTTTGGCTCAAGACTGCACTAGGGTTGATCAGCTCAAGACACCTCCTTAAGCATTGATGACCAAAATTAGGGTTTGAGATTGCACAAGGATATTTGAACTTCCAATGCCCCATATGAATTTCATGGATCATTATGGACCCTCAAGATTACTCATGTCAAGTTTCAAGCCTTGGATCACACTTTTGCTCAATCAATTAAGCAGTTGACCTAAAAATCAACTATATTGGGGAAAAAGTCAACTATGGCCAATTTACAGTCAAACTTCATAATTTTTTATCCACATAAACTTTTTAAACTCATATGTATCATTTGATCAAGTTTGGACCATAATTCCTCAAGAAATTTGATCAAATCTTCAAAAGGGCAAAATGGTCAAAATTAGGGTTTTGACTGGGAAAGGGCAATTTCTGATTTTTGACCTAACAAATGATCAATTGGTTTAAGACATGATCTCAAGAGTCCAATTTCATAATTTTAAACTAATGACATGGCTCAAAACATTGCTCAAGTCCATGGATTGACAGATGAATTTTCAGTCAACTGATCAAAAGTCAATTGTATACTGAAAAGTCAAACTTTGACTTTTTGGTCAAAATCAAATGTCAAAGATCACAATTCATCAAAACATGTCAAAATATGAAACGTATTCATCAATAAATAAAAAATTCAAGATTTCATTTTGAAAAGTTAAAATTTCCAAACTTAGAAATTTTTCTAAGTGTTGGAAATTTCTTATTTTTTCAAAACTTTGAGAAAAAAATTCACCATGATGCAAGCTGATTCAAAAGAAACTTCCAACATGAAAGTTGTAGATGTCCATGAAATTTACAACTTTACTTTACACAACTCCTTCCAAAAGTGCTTGGATCTCAAGTTATAATTTTAAGAACACATGGTCATGAAACAAAACACTTAGTAAAATTTTGTCCTAATTTGGTCAGGATTTTGACCCAACTTCATGGCACTTTTTCATATAGTTCCAATGGGAATTTTCAAAAGTGATTCAAAGATGGGATGTATAGCATATTGCAAGCTTTCCAAAATTTCCAAGAACTCTGAGATCATTTTTGAGTAGGGAGAATCAAAGAGATGAAGTTAGGGTTTTATCACTTGAATTACAAGTCAGTTTGTGATGAACAAATTCAAAATTCAAACTTATGCTGCATAACCTCTACTTTGCAGGCCTCAAACTTGTTAGGAACTTTATAATTAATTTCTTACACAACTGTTAGAGGTCTCATTTCAAGCATTCAATGCAAGGACATGCTTTATATCCATTTTGGGAAGAAAGTGCACATTGACATTTTGATAAAGTGACTTTTTGCACAAAACTTGTTCTTGAGCCTTGCACTTGTTCTCTTCTGATCATACATGTCTTATAACTCAAGAGAAACTTTTTAGACACTTACAATCACTCATCCCATGCTTGTACCTCCTCTTGAAACTTGTTTTCCCACTTTTCTTCAAAATCAAGTAACCTAGCATTTAGCTTGTAACTTGTACTTCTGGTTTTCAAAGGCACTCAAACCTTTTTGCTTATACATACACAAGCCATTTTCCATAAACCCCACGCATGCTTAAGCCCTGAAAATACCTAGAACACAGAATCACCAAAAATACTTCAAAACTTGTCATTTCTGAGTTTTGAATCCAATCTCCAAATTTGCTCGTGCGTTTCTTGGCCTTTTACTTTCATAAGCATCTAAACAACAAATACAAACAATCCCAACACCTGCAGCACCACTGTGACACCTCCATCATCATCCACCATTTTCAAAAATAGCACCTTGCACCTTGACTTCTATAGAACTCCTCAGGCACTTTCAGCTCAAGCTAAGCATCCCATTAGCTTCCTGGGAACTTGAGGAAGCTAACCCAATCATTGGAACTCACTAAAAGCTACTCAAACTCCAAACACGATACCTCTTGCAAGGTAAGTTTTCTGACTTTTGAACTCTTCATACAGGCATCCTTAATGGTTTATTTATGAATGAAAAATGTAGATATCATGGCCCTAAAGCTAACCATGTCCATAGTTTTCATTAATTTTGCTTGAGCTTAGAGAATTTTAAGATTGAAGTTTCTGAGATTTTTAGGGTTCAGATTAGGGCCATTAAAATCCATGCTTGGCTTTAATCTATAATTTTATTGCTTTGCATTTCTGAAATCGTGAGGAAATTTTTCTACAAGTTTCCTGTTTACAGATTTCATTTTTGTTGAGATTTGAATAAGATACAGAGGCTCTGGTTGGGGGTGAGGTTGAAGATGAAGTTCAGGCCATGAACTTGTATACTATCATATATTTATTGTTTTGATTATATAAACGGATGTATAGCCACCGCAGTGGTAGAAGCGCGCCTCTGTGACTAGAGGGACCTGAGTTCGAGCCCTAGTGGTACCCTTTTGGTTTTTTTTACATTTTTTGCACATTCTGACTTTTTTTTGGACAGGCGCCTTGGCCTCCCTTGGGCCTTTTTGTTTTTTTCTTACTGTTAACCCCCCTTGCAGGCTATCCACACCCCTGATCCATTTTATTTTTCTTTTTTCTTATTTTTATTTATTTGTTTCCTTAAATATTTTTCTAATACTAAAAAATCATTAAAAAAATATAAAAATATTAGATTTATATTTTGACATAGTTTTTTTTTTACACAAAAAATTATTTTGTTTAATCATACTTTATCTATTTCACTAATTATTTTGTAAATTTAATTAAAAAAACTAGGGTTTTAATTATTTTCTTTTACACATTTTAAATATATTATTTTAATATTTAAAAAGACCAAAAATATTTTATAACACTATAAATTATTTTTAAGGAAAAAATACCAAAAATATACTTTTCTTATAAACTTAATTTCTTTTTAATCAATTAATAGATTAGGGTTTTATTTAATTTCTTTTCCTAGTAAATTTAGGTATTACTTTTTTAGTAATTTACTTAATTATTTTTCTTTTAATTAATTAGGTTAAAACAAAAGCCTTTCCTTCTAAAAAATCCAAACAAAATATCCATTTACTTTACATTCACATCCTTGTATATTTATTCATTTGGTACATTATTTATTTTAATTCTTGTACAAATTCAATATGGTTGTAATAGATAATTAGGCTTTATTTTCTTGCAATCCCCATTTATAATTTGTACCCCCCCTCCCACAAGTATTGTAATAGCATAGTAATTTTAAATTCCGTAATGTATTGCTTTATATACAAATGCTAGTAATTAGGGTTTGTATGGAAAGACTAAAACCTCAATCAACGACAAGACCAAGCATGAAAATAATACACTTGCACACAAGCACCCCTAGGGTAAATCCACTTGGTTGCCTTACTAAATAGCCATATTACGCATGTGAGGTATCTTAGAAAAAACAAGCAAAATACAAGATCATAGTCCCTCGATGACGCTATCCATGTTGCCTTTCAAATGATCTTAGTCCCTAAAAGAGAATGCTAAGATACCTTGAAACATTGCTAATCATGGTTATACGATGACCCTCGCCTGTCCCGTTTATATCCAAAGATAGGTTTACTTACCAAATTAATGATAAGATAACAATGTCAAAGGAAAAAAGAAAGATGAACATGAAAGACTTTTGAGTAGGTAGAATGCTCCTAGTTACTTGCTCAATTTCAAAACAAAACATCCTTACTATTTTCAAAACAAACACCTACATTTTCAAAACATCTTACAAAACTTGAAAACATTTTCAAAAGATTAACACTTTGTATACATTCTTACGAACGAGAATCATTACAAAGTTTGCCTAAACAATGACCTATTTACAAAATACTTTCAAAAACCACACAAAACACAATTTCAAACAAAATCAAGTGATCTAGCAAGTAACTAAGAGCCCATGGAAAACCATGGATGAAAAGGGTGCTAATACCTTCCCTTTTCATAATCTACCCCCCGAACTCAAGAAACAGTCTCAAAGGTCTTTTCTGTGCTTTTTCACCTTTCCTTTTGGATAAAAGAAAAGTCGGTGGCGACTCTTGCTAACTGCAACATTTGCGATAAAACGCAAAACATCCAAGTTAGTTCTCCCACCGTATCACACTTTGATATTTTGTTAGCGATCTTGTTGCAAGTAAAGGTATTCTTCTTAGCTTGGGATCTCTGGGATGATATTATGAGCCGAAATTAGTTAGTCCTTAGATGCTAGTCAGGTTGAAATCTTGAAGGGTGTTTTTGGGAAATTGTTCTGCTATAACAACATAAGGGGCGTGTAAACTTTATTGTCCAGTCAGCTACGGTTTTGGTTAGCCTAGACTATGTTAGTCGGAGTTTTATTTTCCCGTTAGTTAGAACTTGGGAATAGTAGAAGAAAAAGAGAGTGTCTCTCTCTTGTGGTGAGTGGTACATTAATGGTCAAAGTAACTATATCTGCTTAGAAAATGCTCCCATTGGCTGAACCTTCGTTACAAGTAAGTTAACCTCGCTCTCTATTTAAAAATAAGTTGTTATTGGCTAAGGTTCAAGAGGAAAAAATTGTGGCATAAGGTTGATGCTACAAAGCTTCATTTGCTGGAATCTAAGAAGGTTAAAAGTGCTTATTCATAGTAGGTTGAATCCAAAGCCTTTTCTTTTTAATTAGCTACTAGTGTATTCAGTTCATGTGAGTTCAATGTTCTATCTCGTATAACATTTAAAAAGCAAGAAGTGTAGAAGGTCATTTGAAGGGGAAGTAAAAGTGTAAAAGTGTGTTTGTCGTGCAATTTTGCGTAGTGATGATGACTTGTTTGGTTTTATTTTTGATTAGTTTGTTTAGTTGGTGGTTCAATTTGTGTCTTCATCAACTTTGTGTGTTTCCATTGTTTACATTACTCTATTTTCTTTTTGTCAAGATTTTGGCTAAAAATGGGGAGTAAAGTGTTGTTTCGTGATGTTATATCACATGTCTTGACATGTTGATTAACATTGTGGTAGGACGGTGCTACTATTAGGGGGAGTATTCTTGTGTAGTTGCTTGTTGTATGCAACTGTTTAAAGGAAATGTGACAGTCTGTCATGCTTGTGTATTTCTGTTATTGTTGTGATTTTTGGTGTGCAAATATGTCAAACAGATGTTTTGACATCATGTTTATGTGTCAACTTGAATAGCTCATGTATGTTGTTTTGAGGGTATGAATCTCAGATGTGTGAACTTGAATAGCTCATAGAGGTCGTTTGGGTTTTCCTCAATTCTGGTTTGGTGACAGAGGGAGAAATAAATTTGGTTGCTAATCAAAAGTCTTACCCTGTTCTTGGTTGTATTCCTCTCTCCTGGATTTTTGTGCTAAGGTTGTTTTAGCCAAAATTTGCCAAAGGGGAAGATTGTTAGTACCATGGTTTTGTGATTGGCTAAATTTTGCCAAAACATAGTTTGACATAAAAAGTTTGTTGTTATGTGATTTTCAACCAGATGTCGAAGATAATGTCATGACATCTTGGTATGGTACCACATGTGTTGTTGTTTGGTATTTCCTTGGCAGGTTTAATTTAATTTTCTGAGATTCCTTTTTGGATACATCTCAGTTATATTCGCTGGTCAAGAAGATGTAATCTGGAAAAAGTGGATCAAATATCCATCAACATTAAAGTTTCTAAATTTGGTGGTTGAGCTAATTTAGGATACTTGAATATTTTTTCTGAGATTAAGGAGATATTTTCTGCAATAATCAGCACGTGGATCAAGGAATAATTGGGCACATAATTTGAAGCCTCTGGTTAGTTAAAGCTTATAAAAGGAAGACCATGACCTAGGGAAAATTAGTTCTTGTTAATTTCTTTTGTTGCTCAGTTAAAAATAAGGGTATTTGTTATTAATTAGCCCCTCAGTATCTTTTGATACTTTATGGTAGACATATTTTTCTCACTCATAAACCTTTAGGTAATGAGTTGAGTATTGTTTTCCACTAAGATTTTAAGCAAAGAGTTGAGTATTGTTCTTGGAAAAGTTTTTGATCAGACCAAGTATTGTTCTTAGTCAAGAGTCTTGACTAAGTATTTGTATTAGAAGTGTAACTTTATATTGAGTTTATTCTTGTACTAGTTATTGTAATGCATCTCCGAATTATCACACATACAATAATTTGAAGATGCATCTCCGAATTATCTCCACACATGGTTCAAATATGTATCTGTAGACTTATTTGTAAATGAATAAGGTGACTGTTTTATTTTATAAAGACTAAAGGTGACTTTAGAGATGCATATCTGAATTTATCCTAGGAGTGTATTTGGAGATGAATCTTCCAACTAAATTTTGCCAAAAAATGTAATTTAGTGCGTTCAGAGATATATCTCCGAATTCACCAAATGGCATTTTCGGATTTTCAGAGATGCGCCCCATATAGAAAGGGTGGGATGATAAATTTCCTTAGGAGTTTGTAGAAATCGGAAGTAAACAACAGTAGAAACTGGAAGCAAACAAGAGGTTCAATGATCCAGAACCACAAAAGAGAGAAGCTTCACATTTCCACTCAAAATTTTAAGATATCATGTACATGTGTCATCTCTTTTATAGGTCTAATATTTTACTCATTTACATGTGATGTTAAACTTACCATTCACACTTGAATTTAACAATTTCCTTCACATGTGTAACTTCTCAGAAACCAACACATGATCCATCTCTCACTCCCACGCCAAGCCAAACCAACACTCTGATATCAATTGTTGGGTAGTCTGGAAAAGACATAGGTAATAATGGGTCAAATGCTCCAGGAATACAAGAGAAAGAGACATCATATATCCATGAAAAACTTATGGTATTAGGAATATGTATCATCTCTCTTATAAATCTAACATTCTACTCATTTATAAGATATGTGAGACTTAATTACTCATAATTGAACCCAATAATCTCACTGACAAGTTTATGTTTCCACATCCTAACAAGATCTAACACAAGCATAACACAATGACACAATGTAGAAATTTCAAAAGACAACTAGAAAATAACACAATCACGTCACAAGAATATGATTTGAAAACTCTAAATCAGGAGAAAAAACCATGGTCATCGTCAAATAAAAACTAGAGAATAGCATTATGTAAAAAAAAAGTTGCACTACACAGAATACCTCAACCACCTCATGGGCACTCCAGTACACCCACATTCTCTAAATAAAATATTTAAATATGTCTCACAACACTATAACACAAAAGTATAAAACAAAAAGAAAAATTCACAAGCTCAAAGTATTTTTGATCGGTGCATTTTAAAACAAAGAACTATAGTCCATTATATAGTTTTGGTCTCCCTGTTCCTTTAAAATACTAGTTGTTGTACTCCAAAATTTGCCCTCTCATTTATCAAGAATTTGCTCACAAGATCTCCTTTGACTCAAAACATTGCCTAAGCCCAATGGCTTGACAGATGAATTTTCAGTCAACTGATCAAAAGTCAGTTGTATACTGAAAAGTCAAACTTTGACTTTTTGGTAAAATTCAAATGTCAAAGATCACAATTTATAAAAACATGTCAAAAATATGAGACTTGTTCATCAAGAAATCCAAAATTCAAGATTTCATTTTGAAAAGTTAAAATTTCTAAACATAGAAATTTTTCTAAGTGTTGGAAATTTCTTATTTTTTCATAACTTTGAGCAAAATTTTCACCATGATGCAAGCTGATTCAAAAGAAACTTCCAACATGAAAGTTATAGATCTCCATGAAATATATAACTTTTCTTCACACAACTCCTTCCAAAAGTGCTTGGATCTAAAGTTATAATTTTAAGAATACATGGTCATGAAACAAAACACTTAGTGAAATTTTGCCCTAATTTGGTCAGGATTTTGACCCAACTTCATGGCACTTTTTCATATAGTTCCAAGGGGAATATTCAAAATAAATTCAAATATGGGTTTTATAGAATAATACAAGCTTTCCAAAATGTCCAAGAACTCCTTGAGATAATTTTTGAGTAGGGAGAATCGAAGAGATGAAGTTAGGGTTTTATCACTTGAATTACAAGCCATTTTGTGATGAACAAAATTTAAAATTCAAAGTTATGCTGCATAACCTCTACTTTGAAGGCCTAAAACTTGTTAGGAACTCCATAATTAATTGCTTGCACAATTGTTAGAGGTCTCATTTCAAGCATTCAATGCAAGTCCATGCTTTATATCCATTTTGGGAAGAAAGTGCACATTGCCATTTTGATAATGTGACTTTTTGCACAAAACTTGTTCTTGAGCCTTGCACTTGTTCTCTTCTGATCATACATGTCTCATAACACATGAGAAATGGTTTAGACACTTACAATCACCCAGACCATGCTTGTACTTCACATTGAAACTTAGTTTCTCACTTTTCTTGAAAATCAAGTAACATAGCAAATAGCTTGTAACTTGTACTTCTGACTTTCAAATACACTCAAACCCCTTTGCTTATACATACACAAACCATTTGCCACAAAACAAAGGCATGCTTAAGCCCTGAAAAGACCTAGAATACAGAATCACCAAAAACACTTCAAAACTTGTCATTTCTGAGTTTTTAAGCCAATCTTCAAATCTACTCGTGCATTTCTTGGCTTTCTACTTTCAAAAGCTTCTAAAAAACATACACAAACAATCCTAACACCTGCAGCACCACTGTAACACCTCCATCATCATCCACCATTTTCAAAAATAGAGCTTTGCCCTTGGACTTCTCCAGAACTCCTCAGGCACTTTCAGCTCAAACTAAGCATCCCATTAGCTTCCTGGGAACTTGAGGAAGCTAACCCAATCATTGGAACTCACTGAAAGCTGCTCAAACTTCAAACCTGAAACCCTCTTGTAAGGTAAGTTTTCTAACTTTGGAACTTTTCATACATGCATCATCAATGATTTATTTGTGAATGAAACATGTAGATATCATTGCCCTAAAGCTAACCATGTCCATAGTTTCCATTAATTTTGCTTGAGCTTGGAGAATTTTAAGATTGAAGTTTCTGAGATTTTTAGGATTCAGATTAGTGCCAATGAAATTCACGTTTGTCTTTGATCTATAGTTTTAATGCTTTACATTTCTGAAATCGTGAGGAAATTTGCTACAAGTTTCTTGTTTACAGTTTTCATTTTTGTATAGATTTGAACAAGTTAAATAGGTTTTGGATGGGCGTGAGGTTGAAGATTAAGTTGGCCTCAGGAACGTGTTTGCTACATATATTTATGGTTTGATTTATATAAATGAATGTATAGCCACCCTAGTGGTAGAAGCGTGCGCCTGTAACCAGAGGGACCTGGATTCGAGCCCCCAGTGGTACCCTTTTGATTTTTTTTAAATTTGTTTTACATTCTAACTTCCTTTTTTGGCAGCGTTGGGCCTCCTTTGGGCCTTTTTGTTTTTTCCATCTCTAATCCCCCTTGCAGGCTATCAACACCCCTGGTCCAGTTTTTATTTTTCTTTTCTTATTTTCATTTTATTTATTTCCTTAATTATTTTTCTAATACTAAAAAATCATAAAAAATATAAAAATACAAAGTTAATATTTTGATAAAGTTTATTTATTTTTTCACACAAAAAATTATTTCATTTAATCATACTTTGTTTATTTTGACTAATTGTTTTTGTAAATTTAAAATAAAACTAGTTTTTTTATTTATTTTCTTTTACACCAATTAAAATATATTATAAAAAAGGCCAAAAATATTTTATAATAGTATAAATTATTTTTAAGACAAAAATACCAAAAAAATACTTTTCTTATAAACTTAATTTCTTTTCTTAATCAATTAATAGATTAGGGTTTTATTTAATTTCTTTTCCTAGTAAAATTAGGTTTACTTTTTGTTATTTTAATTAATTATTTCCTTTTAATTAATTAGGTTAAAACAAATTCCCTTTTCCTAAAAAATCCAAACAAAAATACCCATTTTCTTCATATTTGCATTCTTGTATATTTATTCGTTATGTACATTATTTATTTCAATTCTTGTACAAATTCAATATGGTTGTAATAGATTAATTAGGTTTATTTTCTTGCAATCTCCATTTATAATTTGTACACCCCCTCCCACAAGTATTGTAATAGCGTAGTAATTTTAAATTCCCCAATTTATCGGTATATATACAAATGCTAGTAATTAGGGTTTGTATGGGAAGACTAAAACCAATCAATTAGAAAACCCTAATCAAAGACAAAATCAAGCATGAAAAACAACACACTTGCACACAAGCACCCTCTAGGGTAAATCCACTTGGTTTCCTTTACAAAATGGCCATATTACGCATGTGAGGTATCTTAGCAGAAACGAGCAAAATACAAGATCATAGTCCCTCGATGACACTATCAAAGTTGCCTTTCAAAAATAATCTTAGTCCATTAAAGAGAATGCTAAGATATCTTACAACATTTTTAATCATGTCTATACGATGACCCTTGCCCGTCCCTTTTACATTCAAAGATAGGGTTGCTTACCAAATCAATGGTAAGATAACAATGTCAAAGGAAAAGGAAATGAACAACCTTGCTATTTTCAAAACAAACACCTACACTTTCAAAACATCTTTTAAACTTGAAAATATTTTCAAAAAGATCAAACACTTTGTATACATTCTTACGAATGAGAATCATTACAAAGTTTGCCTAAACAATGGCCTCTTTACAAAATACTTTCAAAAACCACACAAATCATAATTTCAAACAAAAGCAAGTGATCTAGCAAGTAACTAAGAGCCCGTGGAAAAACATGGATGAAAAGGGTGATAATACCTTCCCTTTTCATAATCTACCCCCCAAACTCAAGAAATAATCTAAAAGGTTTTTCCTGTGCTTTTTCACCTTTCCTTTTGGATAAAAGAAAAGTCGGTGGCGACTCTTGCTAAACTGCAACATTTGCGATCAAACGTAAAACCTTCAAGTCAATTCTCCCACCGTATCACAGAACTGGCGACTCTGCTGGGGAGAATTCTAAAAGTGGGGTTACCTTAGGGTTAGATCACATTTACTTGCTTTCATTATTTGACTTGTATGCTTTACATTATGGTTCTTTGTTTGGGTTTGAATCCTCTACCCGGATTGGGATACCTTATAGGTAAGTAGCAATACATTTTGGAAACTATGCGGGGTATACCGACATGGTCTAAGCAATAACTATGTTAGTGCGACATATTTGTGGGTACTGGTAGCCCTTGAGTTAATCAAGGAGAATACGGGACCGCTGAGTGATGTCATGAAGCACTAATGAACTTTTAGAACATTTACTTGACCAACTTGGTCATTAGAACGTAGTGAGATGACCGGCTTTGGTGCAGTCCAAAGTTAGTAGATACTCGATACTACATTCATTAAGGTTTGGTTTTTTGGGATATTTCGGTCGCCATTAGAGAGGCTTGTGCTGAAACAATGACCAAGGAAACAAACCAGTGAAATTGAGCTCCTTAGAACTCGATTACTATTGCTAGAACAGGTTTGAGCCAACTAAACTTCAAGAGGGTACTTACCTATAAGACCCCATGCAAGCCTAAACCTAAGTACTTGTTTGCTTTATTTGTATATACATACTTGTATATAACATCATGAACATCATAACATTATATTCATTCACTAACCATTTCAAGGATTTTTGGGATTTATCTTTGTTCTTGTTTTGTAGGACATGGATTCTATTAGCAGGAAAACCATTCAAGTCAATCTTATAAGGATCCCTCCACAACTTAAGGAGCTAGCTTCAAGGATTCCAGAAAATTCTCCATTCACTGAGAGACAAGGTCGCCTACTCAACTTGGTCATTTCCAACACTGATGAAGACATGATGAAGGTGCTCTTTCAGTTCTTTGATCCTTTACACCATTGCTTCACATTTCCCGATTATCAACTTATGTCAACTTTGGAAGAATTCTCCCGACTCTTAAGGGTTCCCATTATCAATCAACTACCTTTCAACGGTACGAAAAGAGACCCAAAGCCAGAAGAGATTGCTCAAGCTCTACACTTGCAATCATCTGATGTCACAACTAATTGGGAAACAAAGGGTGGTGTCAAAGGTTTCCTAGCAAAGTTATTGTTTGAGGAAGCCCAAGACTGTTGGAACTCCTTGGATTTGCAAGCCTTTAAGGAAATTGTAGCTCTCCTCATCTATGGGATGGTTTTGTTTCCAAATCCTGACCAACTCATAGATGTGAACACCGTCCAAATCTTCATATCACGCAACCCGGTGCCTACTTTGCTAGGGGATATTCTACATTCTTTTTACACTCGCACTATGAGGAAAAGAGGTGTCCTTTTATGTTACACTCCTCTCTTGGAAAGATGGTTTATTTCGCATCTACCCCAATTTGTATTAAAGAACGAGCAAGGTTCAAGGTGGTCACAAAGGTTGATGACGCTCAAACATTCATACATCCATTGGTGTTCCCGATCTATAGAGAATGTTACTAGTGTCGATCATTATGGAGAATTCCCTAATGTCCCTTTACTTGGCATTAGGGGAGGTATCACCTACAATCCCTGCTTAGCCTTAAGACAGTTTGGTTACGCCCGAAGGGATGGCCCTCATGAGCTGCTCATTCAAGCTTTGGTATTTGACTACGAGAACGATGATCAAGGTCTTCGCCAGAGATTTTTCCGAGCTTGGAGGATATTGAACAAGGTAGATAGCCAGACATTGGGGCATAAGAATTCCATCCCTATTGAGCCTTACCTCAAATGGGTGCGAACTCATGCTCAGAGTCTTATGATGCCTTATCCTTCCATTCTCTGGGTAATCATTGAGCCTGTTATGAATGGGGATGTTCCATACACCATCCTACATCCTGACATGCCCACCTCTCTTGAAGACTTACAAAGAGATTGGATACAACTCAAGGGGGAGCGAGATGATTTTGAAGCCCAATTCTACGCTAGCGAGAAGAAGGTTTTGGAACTCACTAAGCAACTTCATGAGGAGAGGAACCTGAATGCCTACATCGCGCAAAAGAGGATGCGTACAACCTTTTTATCTTAGAGTTTTTGTATTTTTCCAAAGAGGCATTGATGTACTCAAGCTTTAATTTATTAATATAACGTGTGTTTCTTTTTGTCTAAAACAAATTTGAATCTTTAAAATCCTTGAAATCATTGCATATGCATTTACCATTCATCATAACATAAGTAGGTTTCTTGTAACAAGTCTCCTCATCTTTCTACTATTTATTTCAGTAAGATGGATCTCGAGCAAACGATGAAGGACCTCCAAGCACAAAATGCTCAGTTTCAACAGATGTTCTTAACTCTAGCCAAAGGACAAGAAGAGTTGAAGACCTTGCTGGTTGAAGAGAAGAAAAAGAAGACAAAGAAAATAACCCGAGTTCTAAACATGGGAATAAGGTTTCAAGGTCAAACAAGAAGGACTTTAGACTTTACTATGTCATCTGGTGAGAAAGACAATCAAGATGGGAAAGGCAAGGAAGCAGTTGTCTAGCTAGATTCAGAAGAGGAAGAGGAATAAGAAGATTATTCTGAAGAACAATACCTTCCAGCCGACGAGAAGTATAAGCATCTAGAAGAATGGTTAAGTGCAATGGAAATACAAAAAGTGCTTGGATTAGTATCGGGGATTGTCATTCCTCCAAAATTTAAAGCACCTGTGTTCGCCAAATATGACGGAGTTTCATGTCCCAAAATGCATCTCCGGTCCTATGTGAGGAAAACCCAGCCTCATACCACTGACAAGGATTTATGGGTACACTTCTTTCAAGACAGTTTGTCTAGAACTCAACTTGATTGGTTTTATCAGTTAGAAAGAGCCAATGTTCATAACTGGGAAGATCTTGTCGCTGCCTTTTACAAACAATATCAATACAACGCTGATCTTGTGCCCACCCATACTCAACTCCAGAGTATGGCCATGGCTTCAAGTGAAGGCTTTAAAGACTATGCGCAAAAGTGGAGGGACTTAGCAAGAAGAGTCTAGCCTCCCCAATCTGAAAGAGAATTAGTAGACATGTTCTTGGGCACCTTGTCCGGTCCTTTCTTCAACCACTTAATTGGGAGTTCATCAGCAGGTTTTACCGAATTGATATTGACCGGATAAAGGGTGGAAGTCGGGATAAAGAATGGGAAGATTCAAAAATATGCATCCTCTGCTTCTATAAGGAAACCATTCATCGGAAAGAAAGAAGTTGTTGTTGTATAACCTCATAGAAATCAAGATAGGACTGAACATCATCCAATGGTGGGGGTTGTCATGATTCCTAAACCTGTGTCTGCTCAACAAAGAAGCAACCAGCCAAGAATGGAAAGACCAGTCATACAGTTCACCCGAATTAATATGACACTATCTCAAGTATTACCACATTTGTTAATATCCAACCTAGTGACTTTGAAAGAAGCTCCAAAGAACCCTAACACAACCTCTCCTCACTATCATCCTAATGCCCGATGTGCATACCATTCTGAGAGTCCCGGCCATGACACTAACAACTATTGGGCTCTGAAGAATAAGGTACAAGACCTTCTTGAAGCCAAAGAGATTGAATTCGACGCGCCATAAATTCCCAATGTTATTACTGCCCCTATGCCCAAGCACGATCATAATGCCAACGCCGTTGAGGAAGATATGTTTGTTACTTCAGTTGATGAACTTGTGACCCCACTCCTGACTATCAAAAAGAACTTGTTGAATGTCGGTGTGTTCCCAGGCTGTGATGAAAGCTGTCATTTCTGTTTATCCTCACCAACCAGTTGTCCTTTGTTAAAAGCATGCGTTCAATGCCTAATAGATAACAAGGAGATTTTGTTCGAGAAGACTTCAAATCCAACTGTTTCTTATAATGATGTTTCCATCGTGACCATTTCCGACAATTCTTCCAGGGTCTCCACCAAAAGACCCGTTAGAATTACATCAGTTCCTAAAGTAGCTTCGTTGATAATTACAATGCCTGGAACAATCCCGTATTCGTAAGATAAAACCGTCCCATGGAATTATGGAGTTGATGTCTACTACCACGGTATCAAGCAAGATTGGCCATCTGCTGAAGATTCAAGTTCTGAGAAAGATGACTTCGATGTCAGAAATATCGCAGGGACTAGTAAGATAGCCCAAAATGGAAGGGTTTTCTCTCCAGAAAGTGCTCCTCCAAAAGCTGTTTCTGGACCCGTAATCATTCATGTTGGTGTTTCTCCTCCAAAAGCTATTCCCAGATCTGCAATAATCTCCGCTAAAATTGTTACAATCCCTGTTATCACCCCTACTGACATTCCTGCTTCCGAGTCAACCGAGACTCGAGGTAAAGGTATTCTGGTTGAGCCTGTCCGGACGAAGGCACAATCAGTAGCTATCCCTGAGACCTCCCTAAAAGAGATGGAGGAAATCCTAAAGATCATAAAAAGAAGTGACTACAATGTAGTCGAGCAACTGGGGAAAACTCCATAAAAAATTTCCATGTTGGCTTTATTATTATGTTTTGAGGCTCATGTAAAGGCCTTGGTAAAGTTCCTTAAAACTTCCCATGAACCCCAAGAAACATCTGCTGATCAATTCCAAAATTGCGTAGCCAGTTTGACTGCAGATAATGGTTTAGGTTTTTCGGATGCTGATTTAACGCCAAGTGGGAGGAAGCTTAACGAGGCATTGCATGTCTCAGTCGAATGCAGGGGCACCACCTTGGCTCATGTTTTGGTTGACATTGGTTCATCTTTGAATGTATTGCCTAAAAGGCTCTTTATAGGATTGACTGTGAAGGATTGACTTTGAAACCAAGCAGCATAGTAGTGAGAGCCTTTGACGGCTCAAAAAGGATGGTGCATGGGGAAGTGGACATCCCCATAAAAGTTGGAACCCAAACATTTGATTCAACTTTTTATGTAATGGATATTCGCCCTTCACATTCCTGCTTACTAAGCCGACAGTGGATTCATAATGCTGGTGTCATTACCTCCACGTTGCATCAAATGCTGAAATATCCAATTCAGGAGAAAATCATCATTGTTCATGGAGGAGAAAAGTATATGGTCATCCATCTAAATTCCTTCAGATATGTGGAACTAGATGGTGAATTTATTGAAACTCCATTCTAGCACTTTGAAGAAGTCCCGCGGACTATAGCAGTAACCAAGGTTGTGTCTCAAGTTCCCAAGATCACAAGGCCTCCGCTCAAGATGTCATCTTTAAAGGATGCCAAGGCAGTGATAGAAGAAGGTGGTGCACTATTTGGGGCCAACTCCAAGATATCCCATACAAATCTGACAAATTTGGTTTGGGTTTCACTTTAGGAGCCCAGAAGATTGTATGCCGCGCTCGTGCCGGAGGACCACCCTTGAAGATCAGCAACCACCAAGTCAGCATCGTGGAGGATGATGAAGACAGCTATAACCTGAAGGATTGGATTTTCCAAACTGTCAATAGAGGGCTCAACAACTGGGAGGCTATAGATTTTGTCCCGATCATATTTATTCAACAATAATTTGTCTTTAAATTTTGTCGGATCTATAATATTAAAACAATTCAGACTCTTAAAACCTTGTGTCTTACCCGAGGCACAATGGGCCATTTGTAAGGGTTATTATCTCATTTCCATATGACATCAATGAATCATGGACGTTTTTTGCATACAAACTTTGTGCTCATTGTTTTTCTTTTTACATTTTCATTTCTTTCAAAGATAACTATACTCTTACACACACTCACACTCACAATACAAGTCTACATCCACTTGGGATCCCATGGGTAACGTTTCTACTATGGCCTTCTGTGATTCTGAAAATCTAATCTACCAAGTCGAAGACGAAGGTGAGGAATATTGTGAAGTACCAGGGGAACTCGCCAGGTTACTACAACAAGAAGATAGGACCATTCAGCCCCACGAAGAGCCAGTGGATACAATTATCCTAGGTACCGAAGAAGACAAAAGAGAAGTCAAGGTGGGTGCCAATCTGGAACCCAGTGTCAAGGAGCGTCTGATTCAGTTGTTACACGATTATGTTGAGGTCTTTGTCTGGTCGTATGAAGACATTCCAGAACTTGATGCAGATATCGTAGTACATCGTCTACCTACAAAAGAGGACTGTCCACTGGTAAAACAAAAGGTTCGTCGCATGCGACCAGATATGTCAGAGAAGATCAAATCAGAATTCATGAAACAATTCAATGCCGGATTCTTGGCCGTCACCTCCTATCCATAATGGGTTGCCAATGTTATTCCCGTGCCCAAAAAAGACGATAAGGTACGAATGTGCGTGGACTATAGAGATTTGAATACGGCAATCCCTAAGGATGATTTCCCGCTCCCCACATCGATATTCTAGTTGACAATACGGCACATCATAAAGTGTTTTCCTTCATGGACGGTTTCTCAGGTTACAACAAAATCAAAATGGCACCTGAGGACATGGAGAAAAAAACCTTTGTCACACAGGGGGGCACATTCTGCTACAAGGTTATGCCATTCGGGCTGAAGAATGTCGGGGCAACCTATCAGCGTGCCATGGTAGCTCTATTTCACGACATGATACATCACAAAATAGAGGTCTATATGGACGACATGATAGCTATATCTCAAACAAAATAAGAGCATCTTAACCATTTACAGAAACTGTTTTAGAGGCTAAAGAAATATAAGCTCAGGTTGAACCCGAATAAATGCACATTTGGGGTGAGGTCTGGTAAACTCATAGGCTTTGTCGTCAGTAATAAATGTATTGAAGTAGATCCTGCCAAGGGGAAAGAGATACAAGAGATGCCTGCTCCTCGTACTAAGAAGGAAGCCAGAGGATTCTTGAGATGCTTAAACTACATTGCCAGATTCATGTCTCACCTGACAACCACTTGTGAACCAATCTTCAAATTACTGCAGAAAGATCAAGTAGTTAAATGGAATGATGAGTGACAAACTGATTTCGACAAGATCAAAGAGTACCTACAAGAGCCTCTTGTTTTGATGCCACCAGTCGAGGGAAGACCATTGATCATGTATCTAACTATTTTGGAAAATTCAATAGGGGTATGTGCTGGGGCAGCATGACAAGTTTGGCCGAAAAGAGCACGCTATTTATTACCTGAGCAAAAAGTTTACCAACTGTGAAACAAGATATTCCCTGCTCAAGAAAACTTGCTGCGCTCTGGCATGGGCTGCTCGCCGGCTAAGACAGTATATGCCCATACTACCTTGTTGATATCTAAAATGGATCCAATAAAATACATCTTCAAGAAACCTGCTCTCTCTGGGAGAATAGCGAGATGGCAGATGATCCTGACAGAATATGATATACAGTATACTACCCAGAAAGCAATAAAGGGCGGTATACTCGCTGATAACCTGGCTCACCAAGCTGTAGAAGACTACCAGTCCATGAAGTTCGAATTCCAAAATGAAGACATCATGATGATAAACAACCATGAAGAATTCAGACCATATGACGGACCTGAACAAGGATCCCAATGGACCCTGGTTTTTGATAGGTCATCCAACCCACTCGGAAATGGTATTCGTGTTGTACTTATATCTCCTGAATTTTGTCACACTCCCTTTACAGCAAGACTCTGCTTCAATTGTACAAATAACATGGCAGAATACGAAGCGTGCATTTTTGGTCTCAAAGCTGCCATAGATTTGGGGATCAAATCCTTAAATGTATTCGAAGATTCAGCTTTGGTCATCAGCCGGATCAAAGAGGAATGGGACACCAAACACCCTAACCTTATCCCCTATAAAGAACATGTGCTGACATTGATCCCACATTTTGAGAAGATTACCTTCCAGCATTTCCCACGATAAGAAAATCAGCTAGCAGACGCACTAGCCACAATATCATCTATGTTTAAACTTAAATGGGATGACGAAGCTCCCCAGATCACCATTGAACAAATGGACGAACCAACTCACTATCACGAGATTAATACTGAAGAAGTAGTGGACCAGCCTTGGTTTCACTAAGTCAAGAGGTATCTCGAGGCTCAAGAATATCCGGAAGGAGCTTCAGTCAATGATAAGAAGTTCTTAAGGAGATTCTCTGCTAAGTTTTTCCTTAGTAATGGCATTCTCTACAAACGCAACCATGACTCGGTGTTACTTCGGTGTGTAGATAAGGTTGAAGCGGAAAAGATCATGTATGATCTACATAAGGACACTTTTGGAACCCATTCAAGTGGGCATACGATGGCAAAGAAGATCCTACGGGAAGGCTATTACTGGTCTACCATGGAAACAGATTGCTATCAACACTCTCGAACCTGCCATAAGTGTCAGATCTATGCTGACAAGATGCACGTACCTCTGGTTCCTCTGAATTTCTTGACGGCTCCTTGGCCCTTTTCTATGTGGGGCATCGATATAATTGGGGAAATCAAACCAACAGCCTCCAATGGACACCGCTTCATCTTAGTGGCCATTGACTATTTTACAAAGTGGGTTGAGGCAGCCTCTTTCGCTTTCGTGACCAAGAATGTTGTAGCCCGGTTCATTAAACAGAATCTTATATATCGGTATGGTATCCCAAAGAGGATCATTACAGACAATGGTACGAATCTAAACAATACTATAAACACCACCCTGTACGAGCAATTCAAGATCCAGCATCACAATTCTTCCCCTTACCGGCCAAAGATGAATGGTGTTGTGGAAGCTGCAAATAAAAACATTAAAAATATCATACAGAAAATGACAGTCACATACAAAGATTGGCATGAGATGCTACCATTCGCTCTCCATGGGTATCGTACCACAGCTTGCACATCAACCGGGGAAACACCCTACTCTCTGGTTTACGGCATGGAAGTTGTCTTGCCTATTGAGGTCCAGATCCCCTCTCTGAGAATTATGAAGGATGCAGGGCTGAATGAAGAAGATTGGATCCAGACTCGACTTGATCAATTAAACTTGATTGATGAGAAAAGGCTTACTGTTGTTTGTCATGGTCAAATGTATCAAAAACGGATGATCAAGGCTTTCAACAAAAAGGTCAGACACCAAGTATATCAAGTTGGGGATTTGGTGCTCAAACGCATCATACTACCACAAGGTGACCCCAGGGGCAAATGGACTCCTACATACAAAGGACCATTTGTGATCAAAAGCATATTCTTTGGTGGAGCAATGATCTTGACCACCATGGATGGCGACGATCTGCCACACCCTGTGAACACAGACATAATCAAAATATACTACGCATAAGAGACCCGCTAGGTTGACACGCCTAGGCAAAATAAGGGCATCCCGGCGAACCAAAAAGTTTCAGGAAAAAATTAGGGATAAAACAAAAAATATGTACACCTGGCAAGCTGAAAACCCGAAAGGGTAGCTTGGGCAAAAAAGGGTATCCCGGTGGACTGAAAACCCGAAAGGGTGGTCCAAGAAAAAGTTAGGGAATTAAAGCGTATGACTATGTCCTGTTGGAGCACCTTACAGACAACCTTTGGCTTCAACTGACAAACTCAGCGGTTCTGTTCAATTCAATCAGCTTCTGACAAGGAGATGAATAGATAAGATGCTCAGAGGCACAAAGGCTATAGCAGAATGGGAACCCTATGGGATTATTTCACATAGCTATCTTTTCTTTGTATTAAATTTTCACTTTTTACGACAGAATTCTCTTACTAGAATGTATGTCTCATTGTACAAAAATACTTACTCAAAGTCAATACAAAGATATCCCTTTGAAAGTGCAAAACTATCTGTTTTTCTTTACTCCTGTGTTTTGTTTACAAAAACGTCCAATGATTTATTTTTGAACATATGCATTTGAACATAATTATTGTTTACAAATGAACAAAATAAAAAGACAATCAATGATGGCTTTAAGATGGGGAAATCTCTCTAAGCTATTCCCATAAATCCCACACAGTGTGCAGATTAATCCCCAGTGGAACAGAGCTTCCAGTTATCAATCCCCAGTAGAAGTTGTCCAATTTCTCGGGATTCCCCAACAGGATTTTACAAGCAGTACACGACGTTTCCCTTACAACAGATTTATTTCTCTAAGCGGAAATTCATCAGCACTTCAACTTAAAAACATGAAGACTTACACTCCATATCCTCAGCAGCAGTCAGGGATTTTATTTTTCCCAAATCCAACAGGCAGTGCAGCAAATTAGCTCACATGCGCATACACCGCATCCATATATCATAAACATCGATAACACGAATGCATGTATCACAATCTCATTACACCATGAATCTCATACAACATGACATTGCATATTAGCTAACATTTTACCCTTTTCAGGATAAGGTCAATCAATAGCTACCATTAACAATGATCAAAAGCTTTTTCAGATACAGTTCAGATACGCTCCAGACACGGATGCCATTCTGATACTCATTCAGATTAAGCTTTTCAGATACAGTTCAGATACGCTCCAGACACGGATGCCATTCTGATGCTCATTCAGATTCAGCTTTTCAGATACAATTCAGATACGCTCCAAATACGAATGCCTTTCTGATACTCATTCAGATCCATCTTTCAGATACAGTTCAGATATGCTCCAGATATGGACGCCATTCTGATACTCATTCAGATTCAACTTTCAGATACGCTCCAGGCGCGGATTCCATCCTGATACCCATTCAGATTCAGCCTTCAGATACAGTTCAGATACACTCCATATACAAATTCCATTTTGATACTCATTCAGATTCAACCTTCAGATACAGTTCAGATACGCTCCAAATACGGATGTCATTCTGATACTCATTCAGATTCAGCTTTCAGATACGCTCCAGACGCGGATTCCATCCTGATACTCATTCAGATTCAAGCTTTCATATACAGTTCAGATACGCTCTAGACACGGATGCCATTCTGATACTCATTCAGATTCAGCTTTCAGATACAGTTCAGATACGCTCCAGACACGGATGCCATTCTGATACTCATTCAGATTCAGCTTTTCAGATATGCTCCAGACATGGATGTCATTCTGATACTCATTCAGATTCAACTTTCGGATACGGTTCAGATACGCTCCAGACACGGATGCCATTCTGATACTCATTCAGTTTCAGCTTACAGATACGGTTCAACAATCATTTCTGAATGGCATCTACAAGCCCGTCTCCAACAACTTTCTATCACCTCTCCAAATGGCATCTTTAAGCCAATTCCCTATACCATCAACCATCACATCACCGAGTGCAAATTTCTGGGCACTCTAATGTCCAATCATCTTCCACTTTCGAGTCACGAATGGTAAAACTCGCCAATCTAACTCTTCAGGCTTAAGAAGATTGAATAGGGGCAGCTGTTGTACCCCAAAATTTGCCCTATCATTTATCAAGAATTTGATCACAATATCTCCTTTGGCTCAAAACATTGCCCAAGCTCAATGGGTTGACAGATGAATTTTCAGTCTACTGATCAAAAGTCAGTTGTATACTGAAAAGTCAAACTTTGACTTTTTGGTCAAATTCAAATGTCAAAGATCACAATTCATCAAAACATGTCAAAATATGAAATTTGCTCATCAAGAAATCCAAAATTCAAGATTTCATTTTGAAAAGTTAATATTTCTAAACTTAGAAATTTTTCTAAGTGTTGAAATTTTTTTATTTTTTCATAACTTTGAGCAAACTTTTCACCATGATGAAAGCTAATTCAAAAGAAACTTCCAACATGAAAGTTGTAGATCTCCATGAAATATACAACTTTTCTTCACACAAATCCTTCCAAAAGTGATTGGATCTCAAGTTATAATTTTAAGAATACATGGTCATGAAACAAAACACTTAGTGAAATTTTGCCCTAATTTGGTCAGAATTTTGACCCAACTTCATGGCACTTTTTCATATAGTTCCAAGGGGAATCTTCAAAAGAAATTCAAATATGGCTTGTAGATCACATTACAAGATTTCCAAAATATCCAAGAACTCCTTGAGATCATTTTTGAGTAGGGAGAATCGAAGAGATGAAGTTAGGGTTTTATCACTTGAATTACAAGGCATTTTGTGATGAACAAAATTCAAAATTCAAAGTTATGTTGCATAACCTCCACTTTTCAGGCCTCAAACTTTTTAGGCACTCCATAATTAATTGCTTTCACAGCTGTTAGAGGTCTCATTTCAAGCATTCAATGCAAGGCCATGTTTTATATCCATTTTGGGAAGAAAGTGCACATTGTCGTTTTGATAAAGTGACTTTTTGCACAAAACTTGTTCTTGAGCCTTGCACTTGTTCTCTTTTGATCATACATGTCTCATAACACATGAGAAATTGTTTAAAAACTTACAATCACCCAGCCCATGCTTGTACTTCACATGGAAACTTGGTTTCTCACTTTCCTTGAAAATCAAGTAACATAGCAAATAGCTTGTAACTTGTACTTTTGACTTTCAAATACACTCAAACCTCTTTGCTTATACATACACAAACCATTTTCCACAAAACACGGGCATGCTTAAGCCCTGAAAATACCTAGAACACATAATCACCAAAAACACTTCAAAACTTGTCATTTCTGAGTTTTGAAGCCAATCTTAAAATCTACTCGTGTGTTTCTTGGCTTTCTACTTTCAAAAGCTTCTAAACAACATACACAAACAATCCCAACACCTGCAGCACCACTGTAACACCTCCATCATCATCCACCATTTTCAAAAACAGAGCTTTGCACTTGGACTTCTCCAGAACTCCTCATGCACTTTCAGCTCAAGCTAAGCATCCCATTAGCTTCCTGGGAACTTGAGGAAGCTAACCCAATCATTGGAACTCACTGAAAGCTGCTCAAACTTCAAACCCGGTACCCTCTTGCAAGGTAAGTTTTCTAACTTTTGAACTTTTTATACAGGCATCGTCAATGATTTATTTGTGAATGAAACATGTAGATATCATTGCCCTAAAGCTAACCATGTCTATAGTTTCCATTAATTTTGCTTGAGCTTAGAGAATTTTAAGATTGAAGTTTCTGAGATTTTTAGGGTTCAGATTAGGGCCAATGAAATTCACGTTTGTCTTTGATCTATAGTTTTAATGCTTTACATTTCTGAAACTGTGAGGAAATTTGCTACAAGTTTCCTGTTTACAGTTTTCATTTTTGTTGAGATTTGAACAAGTTACAGAGGTTCTGGCTGGGCGTGAGGTTGAAGATGAAGTTGTCCTCAGGAACGTGTTTGCTACATATATTTATGGTTTGATTTATATAAACAGATGTATAGCCACCTGTGATACGGTGGGAGAACTGACTGTGGTTTTGCGTTCGTATTCTCACTTGTGCGGTTGAGCAAGAGTCGCCACCGACTTTTTATTTTATCCTAAAGGAAAGGTTAAAAAGCACAGCAAAAACCTTTTGAGATTTTTCTTGGGTTCGGGGGGTAGATTATGAAAAGGGAAGGTATTAGCACCCTTTTCATCCATGGTTATCCATGGGCTCTTAGTTACTTGGTTTTTTAGATCACTTGCCTTGTTTTCTTCAATTGCTTGAAAATGTGGTGTGTGTGTGTGTTTTGAAAATATTTTTGAAGAGATGCCTTGTCTTAGGCGACCAATGTATTTGACTCGTGTTTGAGTGTTTTACAAAAGTGTGGATCTTTTCGAAAAGATGTTTCAAATGTTTTTGAAAGTTTGTTTGAAAGTGTTATAGATTATGGTTTTTGAAAAGAAGGCAAGTGTTTTTGCAAGTTGATCTCAAGTAATTAAGAGTTTTGTCTACCCTATTGTACTCAAAGGTTTTTGTTATGTTTTAACCCCTTTTAACAATTTTGTTTCACCATTGAAATTGGTGGACAATCTTGCGTTTAGGAAGTTTGTTCGGGACGGGCGTGGGTCATCGTATGGACCATGAATGCAATGGTGCCAAGTGTCTTTGGCAATTTGCTTTGAAGGGACTATGATCATTCCGTTTAGGCAACACTTTGAGGGACTTATGATCATTTGATTTTGTTTTTCCAAAGAAACTCGACGTGCAAGCATGGCTCATTTTGGAAGGCAACATGTGGGATTACCCTAGAGGGTGAAAGTGTGATTGTGTATTGATTACATGTATTTGTCTTGTATTAGGTTATCTAGCGTTTGATTTTATGTACATGCAAACCCTAGGTCTAACCATGGTATAATTGGAAAACTGTAAATTGCGAAAATGTAAAATCTACGCTATTACAAAATTAGCATCCGGGAGTGGGGGTACAATATTCACAAATGGGGATGAGACTTATAGTATCCAATAAGTTACAACCAAATCGAATTTGCAATCAAATGTAAATGACGTATATCAATGTATAAGATAAACAAGTGTGTATAGGAGCAATATATTGTGTATTTGTATTGTGTAAGTGTGAGATGGAAGTTGGTATTGAAAAAACTGGTTTTCTGGTTTTTGACACTTTTTACACTATACTTCCACCAGTGGAAGTTGTATTGAAAAACTGTTTTTTCTGGTTTTTGTCACTTTTTACACTATACTTCCACCAGTGGAAGTTGTATTGAAAAACTGTTTTTTCTGGTTTTTGACACTTTTTACACTATACTTCCACCAGTGGAAGTTGTATGGAAAAACTGTTTTTTCTGGTTTTTGACACTTTTTACACTATACTTCCACCAGTGGAAGTTGTATTGAAAAACTGTTTTTTCTGGTTTTTGACACTTTTTACACTATACTTCCACCAGTGGAAGTTGTATTGAAAAACTGGTCGTTTTTTATCTCTTTAGTTTTTTTAGGGTTTCAATAATTTGTCTTGCATGCTTAGCTTTGTGTCATTATTATTTCTGTGAGCGACAAAAAAAAGGGAAGAGAAGGGGTTTATACCTTAGGCTTTTTGGGAGATGGAGATGAGGCGTACCGGAGGCGCTGAGGATGGCCGGTGGGTGGAGGATACACGTGATGATGTACCCTTTGAGCTTCCTGGTACTCTTTATCTTTTTCTTTACCACTGTATGCTTGCTGTTTCTTCTTCCACCCTATGATGAACTCAGAGTTCTGAGGGGGTTTTGCCTGTATGCTTGAAATGTTGCTTTCTGAGCTTGATGCCTGTGTTGCTTTAAACGCTTTGTTGAAATGCTTGCTTGTGTTGCTTTTACCGCTTCTTCTCTTATGGCCTTGAGTTGGATGCCTATGATGAAGAGTTTCTTCTGAGGCCTGGGGTATTTGGGTTTGGAAATGGTGTTTTTGAGTTTAAGCCAGGCTTTTGTTTGACAGTAGGGTGAGTTTGGTCTGGTTTGATGTGTTTCAGCAGGTTATGTTGTTATTGTTTTTCAGGTTTGAACTGGACAGGTTGAATGCTTATATTTCTTTCTTAAAGTTCATGGATTTTTGGCAGTAGGTAGAACATTTGGTGCATGGTTTTTGAGGTGTCTTTTGGAGATGTTTATGGTTTATGCAGTTTGTATGTTGAGGCAGGGTATGCTTCAGGTTTTAGGTGTTTGACAGGTTTTGAACTTTTAGCAGGTTTGGCATATGTAGTTTAATGATGTTTGGTGCATAGTTTGGGTGTTGGGAGGCTCTGAACTGGTTATTGGTTTTGACTTGCTTTAAAGCTTAGGCAGGTTTTGATGCTTATTGCTGGTTATGAGATTAACAGGTTTTATGGCTTTTTTACAAGTATGATGAGGTTTTTTTGAAACAAAGCTAATGCAGGTTATGGTTATTGCTTGAGGTAGCAGGTTTTTGTCCAGCAGGTTATGTGCTTAGCTTGCATATGCAGGTTTTGGTCCAGCAGGTCATGTGTTTAGCTTGCATATGCAGGTTTTTGTATATCAGTTTGTATTGGTTTCTCTTCCTATCTATGCCTGCCTAAAGCCTAGAAACCTGCATTCTTCTTTATCTCTCTTTCTCCTAGTACAGTCAAATATGTTAAAATATGTTTTCTACTGTACTTTTAATTCTGAAAGTGGCCATTGGGAAATGATGAGAAGAAAGTGTCTTGCTTGCTTGCATAACTTTCCTCTGCATATTTTATCTTTTCTTTTGACAGCTTTTGTAGACTTTGGCATTTTGAACTTTCTATACCTTTGCCAAATCCTCTTTTGACAGCTTGGGTAGATTTCTTGACATTTTTGACAGTAAGTTTGTACCTTTTGGATTTTGATAGAAAGTGGGAGTTTGGATTTTAGTTGGGTTTGAACTTGGAGTTTGAGATTGAGTTTGTGCAGCTTGACATTTTGAACTTATGCATTTTTGGCATTTTGCATTCATGATTTAAATAAAATTCTTCCCTCTTTGTGAACCGGGAGAAATCCCGTGATTTGCAGAGAGGGTTAACTGATCCCAATCAGTGGCCCCTAATGATGAATTTCTTTTGTCTGTATTTATTTTATCTGCTCTTTGACTTTTCTCCCTTTCTTTTGCAGATGAATATTCGGATGGAGAGGAATAAAGTGAAGCATGAAGAATTAGAAATAAATAGGATAGTTTTCTTTTTTTTATTTAAATTTAAATCAATGTAAAACCAATGTTTGTAATTAAATTCCAAACATCAATTGTACAGTTAATTTAAAGATAAATAAAAGTTTCCATTATCCAGTTTAATTCTGTTTTCTCTCTTTATTGTTTATTTATTTATTTAAAACTCATTGAATTAAAATAATTGAAAAATAAATTTCAATCACTTAATTTAGAATAATAAATAATTTAAATAAAACAATGTCTTAGTAATTGATCAGTTAATCCTGGCTTTTCCAATATCCAAAGCAAAGTGACAGTTAACCGAAACAAACCAAACAGGCGCATTCCCTCTTCACTGATTCTTTGCCAAGCACTGTAAATTCAATACTGCATATTTCTTTTGACTGGCTCAAACAAAACAACGTGAATTCAAACTAACTGCCTCTTTTACTGATTAAATCGAAACAATGCGAATTCAACCCGAATCTTGGAATAATCTTGCAAAATGCTGTGGAATTTTAACCTTCTGAGAATATGCCCATAAAACCTTAATTCCTGATTAAATGCCAACGAACATTCGCCTGATCAAAATTGAACCAAAATCAACCAAAACCCTAAGCCAACTGTTTGAGAAAATCCAGAGCCCTGAAAAATCAATGAAACCCTAATTTTTGTTTGACTGACGAGAAAATTTCGTTTGTCCGATTCTTGAGCCAGTTTGAAAAATCAGGAAATGCTTGAAGCTGAGATTTCTTGTGGAAAAATGCGAGGGCAAATTTTGGGGTACAACAGTTGCCCCTGTTCAATCTTCTTGGACCTGAAGAGTTAGATTGGCAAGTTTGCCTTTCGCGACTTGAAGGTAAAAGAAGATTGGACACTAAAGAGCCCAGAAAATTTGCACTCGGCGATATGATGGTGGAGGTGAATGGGCTTAAAGATGCCATTTGGTGATGGGCTTAAAGATGCCATCTGGTGACTGCTGGTAGGAGGATGGGCTTATAGATGCCATCTAGCGATGTCGAACTGTATGTCAATGGTGAGTGGACAAGTATCAGAAGGGCATCCATGTTTTGGAACATCTCTGAATTAGGGGTCCGAATAAGCAACAGGTTGACGTCCATGTCTGGAGAATCCGTAAACTATTTTAGGAGTTGAGATTGAGTGAGCAATAGAGCGGCATCCGTTGTTGGGAAGCGTCCGTAAACTATTTTCAAAAGTTGAGAAGAGTCTGAAGAAGTTGGTAGATTGACATCCGTTGTTGGGAAGAATCCGTAAACTGTTTTCAGAAGTCTTGAAGTTGAAGAGGAACCGGTGTAGGGTTTCCTGATGATGTGTCTGAATGGATCTAGAATAAGTATCAGAACGTCGCCGTGTCTGGGTCACATCTGAACTATTTCTGGATGAATCTCGGAAGATGATCTGTGTCTGTCGACTGATCTTACCTGAAAAGGTAAAGGGTTAGTTGTATGCAATGTTATGATGCATGATGCAACATATGTGACATCAATGTTTATGACATGAATGTGATGAATGCGCATGTAAGCTGATGAGCTATCTTGCTGAGGATAAATGAATCCGAGATGGCTGAAGATAAAAACATCTTGACTGCTTCCGGGGAAAATAAATCCTTGGTTGCTGCTGTGGAGGGCAAGAGTCTTCAGTTGTTGAAAATGAGAAGTCTTGGGACCACCGTTGGGAGAATCAGAAGCTTGGGTTGTATGCCAAACTACTGGGGTCTTCCTGTTTTGAGGAGATCTGTGTAGGATTTCCTGATGATGAGTCCGTGTAAAACTGCATCGGGTTTTTGAACACTTTTGACATTCGAATGCCCCAAGTGGTGATGTAGATAACTTCCTGGCTTGTTACAGGTGTTGGTCTACAACCGGTCGTTCACAGATGTTTCCTTGGTTGTTACAGGTGTTGATCTGGAATTCTTCAGACATGCCCTGGCTGGATACAGGAATCGAATCTGGAAAGGTGATAGTTGATAGATATGCCCTGGCTGGATACAGGAATCGAATCTTCAAACTCTTCAGACGTGCCCTGGCTAGATACAGGAATCGAATTTGGAAACGTGGTCAACAGATATGCCCTGGCTGGATACAGGAGTCGAATCTGGAAATGTGATAGTTGATAGATATGCCCTGGCTGGATACAGGAATCGAATCTTCAAACTCTTCAGACGTGCCCTGGCTAGATACAGGAATCGAGTCTGGAAATGTGGTAGAAAGATATGCCCTGGCTAGATACAGGAATCGAATCTGGAAATGTGATAGTTGATAGATATACCCTGGCTGGATACAGTAATCGAATCTTCAAACTCTTCAGACGTGCCCTGGCTAGATACAGGAATCGAGTCTGGAAATGTGGTAGACAGATATGCCCTGGCTGGATACAGGAGTCGAATCTGGAATTGTGATATTTGATAGACATGCCCTGGCTGGATACAGGAATCGAATCTTCAAACTCTTCAGACGTGCCCTGGCTAGATACAGGAATCGAGTCTGGAAATGTGGTCAACAGATATGCCCTGGCTGGATACAGGAGTCGAATCTGGAATTGTGATAGTTGATAGACATGCCCTGGCTGGATACAGGAATCGAATCTTCAAACTCTTCAGACGTGCCCTGGCTAGATACAGGAATCGAGTCTGGAAATGTGGTCAACAGATATGCCCTGGCTGGATACAGGAGTCGAATCTGGAATTGTGATAGTTGATAGACATGCCCTGGCTGGATACAGGAATCGAATCTTCAAACTCTTCAGACGTGCCCTGGCTAGATACAGGAATCGAGTCTGGAAACTGATCAACAGATATGCCCTGGCTGGATACAGGAATCGAATCTGGAAATGTTGTAGTTGATAGATGTGCCCTGGCTGGATACAGGAATCGAATCTTCAAACTCTCCAGACGTGCCCTGGCTAGATACAGGAATCGAGTCTGGAAACTGATCAACAGATATGCCCTGGCTGGATACAGGAATCGAATCTGGAATTGTAATAGTTGATAGATATGCCCTGGCTGGATACAGGAATCGAATCTTCAAACTCTTCAGACGTACCCTGGCTAGATACAGGAATCGAGTCTGGAAATGTAACGATTGATTTGTTGAACACTTTTGACATTCGAATGCCCCAAGTGGTGATGAAGGAATCTTGAATCAGATTACTCTGCATATTGAGAGATTTCTTGAAATCTTGACTGGACTGCCCCAGGTTAACTGAACTTTGAAAGATCTGTTGGACCTTGACTGGACTGCCCCAGGTTAATTGAATTTGAAAGATCTGTTGGACCTTGACTGGACTGCCCCAGGTTAATTGAATTTGAAAGGTCTGTTGGACCTTGACTGGACTGCCCCAGGTTAATTGAATTGTGCTATGTCATGCCCCTTGTTGATAGGAGATTTGATGGAAGTGTTATCCTCTTGAAGTGATTTTGCTCACTGAGAGAGTTTTCGTTCCTCCGAACATTCGCTGTATGAATTTCTTTGCTGTCAAACAAAAAGCCAAATGCAGACAGTGATATTCAAGCAATGCAAAGTTTATGTTTGTCTCGAAGTTTTGAAAAATGCGTTTTTAGCAGAAAACTTTTCATAAGACAAGTTAACGCAAGATTTAGAGCAAAGCCCTACAGGAGTCAGGATACCTTTTGTGACAGTATGCTTTCGAACTAACCCATGCTTCAATTAGGACTTTTGAAGGGTTGTAATGTGGCCTGGTTTGCGGTTTAAGAAACAAAGGATAAAGGCTCAAAGTATATTTGTACCCACCCGCTCTTCGTGATGTCCTTCAACCTAAGCTCAGTTAATTGTGCGTCACACTCTGCTTTGAGTTTGGAACGACTTTTGGGCGATGGTTCACTAATTGAATTTTGGGAGACAGTCATCATCTCCTTTTTCTTTTTCAACACTTTTCATGTTGTTGAGGATTTTGTAATGACCTCACTATTTTGATTTTGATTTGTTATCCCTAACGTTTGCCTGACTGTTACCGTTTTCCGGGATTACCGTCAGCGGGATGCCCCAACTTTCTTAAGCCTCCTTTATAGGTTTTGGCTTAGTGGGCTTTTCTCTTTTGAGAGATTGACTGTCTATGTGATAGGGAACCACCCTTGTCTTTTGATTCCAAAGGAATGCTTTCTTTTTCGACGTCGTTCGTTGTATTACGAACTGAGAGTTTGCGACTTCAATGCGTATTTTCTTTTGAATTAACTGAGAGACTACCCTGCCCCAGGTTTATATCAAGGGTTTTGATCGTTTTAGAATAGAAAACTCCTACTTCTTTGGCTCGAAGGGGTTGACTAGGGATTAACTTGCTTATAACTCCAGTGTTTGGGATTTGAAAGAAATGCCTGTACATCATCAGCAAGGTCTGTTCAAAAGCATACTGTATAAGATCACGGTATTGTTTCGTCATCCTCCCTCTAAAGGCTTACAGCTTTTTATCAAGAGTCAAATATCATAAAGAAAAGCATAGGAGTAGTGAAACGAATGGATGAATTCAAGACAAACATATGCAATGCATTAATGAAAACAGAGTTTAACATCAACGAATAATTGTTTGACAGCTAAAGAAATTACAACTTTGAAAATTCAAAAAGAAGCAAAAGTCTTTCAGTTTTAGCTTCGTCACTTCAAGTGGAGAACCCTTTAACGGAAGATTTTCATCTCGCCGTCTGGCATGAATTCCAGCACCCCAATGTCGATCAGATCTTGAATCTTATTCTTCAAGGCCCAACAGTCGTTGGTGTCGTGTCCCGGGCTGTAGGAGTGGTAAACACAGAATGCGTCGGGATGATAGTGAGGAGAGGAGGTATTGAGCTTCTGAGGAGGGTCCTTTAAGGTAAGCAAGTTGACCTCCATCAGACGCTTCAGTATGAAGAAAGATGGTATTTCAGTCTCCGTAAACTGTCTTCCCGACTTTTCTTGCTTACGCCGATTACCCCGTTGACGCTGGCGAGGTTGTTGATGGGCTTGTGACCCTGAAGCAAGCAAAGGAGCTTTCCCCTTGTCTTCTGGAATGGATGGAGGCTGAGCGGTGACTTGCTCTTCGACCTCAGATGTTTGCCCCAGTTGGTTGTTTGGAAGCAGTTGGCGAACAAGAACTCTGAGTTCCTCTTGTCTTTGAGATAGGTCTTGGATGAGAGCCATCTGGCCCACCAACTGTCCCATCACTTGGGTCCTCAAGGTTGTCAGATCAAACTGTAGCTCCGCAAGCTGATCACTCCTGGCGTTGTTGGAATTCTCCAAGCCCTTTGTGAGGAGAGCTTTCATCTCTTCTTGCCCCAGAGACAAGTTCAGGAACATCTCCTGCAGCTGAGCAGTCTGGTCTTGGATGTCTTTGACAGACCTTTCTAGAGCCATCTCTTGCTGAAATAAACAGCAGGAGAGTAAGGAAACCTGAAAAAGGAAAGATTGTCAAAATGCAATGCATGATATGTGGATGCATGCTTTCAAGGATCTCTTGGGGTAAACACAAGAAAATGTTAGAGGTCGAACTCTGCTCTTGGATTGGAGATCTCTACACCGATGGACGTCCTTCCCCGAGAATCAAGCTCACCATGTCGAGTGGGTCATAGCCACTGATTCAAGTTGTTGTACTTGATCTTTTGACTGGAGAACTTGGTTTAGAGGAGGAAACCCCTTGCCCCTTGGTAGATGTCTGGTTCAACGTGACCCTGCATCAAAAGAACCCTCGAGATTCTTGAAATGGTTATTGAAAATGCTATGGTATGATGTCATGATGTTATGTACATGTATGCACAAGCAAGTGAGTGTATATACAGGCAAACATATTCACACAAAGCAAACAAGACCTTAGCTTTAGGCTTGCATGAGGTTCAGGTACTACCCTCTTTCAGTTCGTTGGTTAAAACCTGTCCTATCAAAAGTAACCGGGTTCTAGAGGATCTCATATCATTGGCTACTCTCAATCGGTCATAACTCCAGCATCGCAACCTTTTCTCGCGGCCGGAACCATCGCGAGAGTTTAGCCTCAATGAGTGTAGCATACTGCTACTGTTCTAATGGCCAAGTTGGTCAATTTAGGGTTCTAAGGTCGGTTGGTGCTTAACGACTCCTTGGAAGACCCATATTCTCCCTGTTTCAACACGAGGGATATCGGTACAGACCAAGGCGCCACACCAACGTAGCCACTGCTTCACCCATGTCGGTATACGCCGGACAGGTCCCTCACAGATTATGCTACCTAAAAGGGTATTCCCCAGATCCGGGTTAGGATCTATGAAACTTCGATACAAAGCCCACAAATGTAAAGCAAACAAAGCAATCAATTGAAAACAAAGGTGATCTAAACCCTAAGGTAACCCCACTTTTAAAAAAAAAAATTCCCCAGCAGAGTCGCCAGTTCTGGCGATACGGTGGGAGAACTGACTGTGGTTTTGCGTTCGTATTCGCACTTGTGCGGTTGAGCAAGAGTCACCACCGACTTTTTATTTTATCCTAAAGGAAAGGTTAAAAAGCACAGCAAAAACCTTTTGAGATTTTTCTTGGGTTCGGGGGGTAGATTATGAAAAGGGAAGGTATTAGCACCCTTTTCATCCATGGTTATCCATGGGCTCTTAGTTACTTGGTTTTTTAGATCACTTGCCTTGTTTTCTTCAATTGCTTGAAAATGTGGTGTGTGTGTGTGTTTTGAAAATATTTTTGAAGAGATGCCTTGTCTTAGGCGACCAATGTATTTGACTCGTGTTTGAGTGTTTTACAAAAGTGTGGATCTTTTCGAAAAGATGTTTCAAATGTTTTTGAAAGTTTGTTTGAAAGTGTTGTGGATTGTGGTTTTTGAAAAGAAGGCAAGTGTTTTTGCAAGTTGATCTCAAGTAATTAAGAGTTTTGTCTACCCTATTGTACTCAAAGGTTTTTGTTATGTTTTAACCCCTTTTAACAATTTTGTTTCACCATTGAAATTGGTGGACAATCTTGCGTTTAGGAAGTTTGTTCGGGACGGGCGTGGGTCATCGTATGGACCATGAATGCAATGGTGCCAAGTGTCTTTGGCAATTTGCTTTGAAGGGACTATGATCATTCCGTTTAGGCAACACTTTGAGGGACTTATGATCATTTGATTTTGTTTTGCCAAAGAAACTCGACGTGCAAGCATGGCTCATTTTGGAAGGCAACATGTGGGATTACCCTAGAGGGTGCAAGTGTGATTGTGTATTGATTACATGTATTTGTCTTGTATTAGGTTATCTAGCGTTTGATTTTATGTACATGCAAACCCTAGGTCTAACCATGGTATAATTGGAAAACTGTAAATTGTGAAAATGTAAAATCTACGCTATTACAAAATTAGTATCCGGGAGTGGGGGTACAATATTCACAAATGGGGATGAGACTTATAGTATCCAATAAGTTACAACCAAATCGAATTTGCAATCAAATGTAAATGACGTATATCAATGTATAAGATAAACAAGTGTGTATAGGAGCAATATATTGTGTATTTGTATTGTGTAAGTGTGAGATGGAAGTTGGTATTGAAAAAACTGGTTTTCTGGTTTTTGACACTTTTTACACTATACTTCCACCAGTGGAAGTTGTATTGAAAAACTGTTTTTTCTGGTTTTTGACACTTTTTACACTATACTTCCACCAGTGGAATTTGTATTGAAAAACTGTTTTTTCTGGTTTTTGACACTTTTTACACTATACTTCCACCAGTGGAAGTTGTATTGAAAAACTGTTTTTTCTGGTTTTTGACACTTTTTACACTATACTTCCACCAGTGGAAGTTGTATTGAAAAACTGTTTTTTCTGGTTTTTGACACTTTTTACACTATACTTCCACCAGTGGAAGTTGTATTGAAAAACTGGTCGTTTTTTATCTCTTTAGTTTTTTTAGGGTTTCAATAATTTGTCTTGCATGCTTAGCTTTGTGTCATTATTATTTCTGTGAGCGACAAAAAAAAGGGAAGAGAAGGGGTTTATACCTTAGGCTTTTTGGGAGATGGAGATGAGGCGGACCGGAGGCGCTGAGGATGGTCGGTGGGTGGAGGATACACGTGATGATGTACCCTTTGAGTTTCCTGGTACTCTTTATCTTTTTCTTTACCACTGTATGCTTGCCGTTTCTTCTTCCACCCTATGATGAACTCAGAGTTCTGAGGGGGTTTTGCCTGTATGCTTGAAATGTTGCTTTCTGAGCTTGATGCCTGTGTTGCTTTAAACGCTTTGTTGAAATGCTTGCTTGTGTTGCTTTTACCGCTTCTTCTCTTATGGCCTTGAGTTGGATGCCTATGATGAAGAGTTTCTTCTGAGGCCTGGGGTATTTGGGTTTGGAAATGGTGTTTTTGAGTTTAAGCCAGGCTTTTGTTTGACAGTAGGGTGAGTTTGGTCTGGTTTGATGTGTTTCAGCAGGTTATGTTGTTATGGTTGTTCAGGTTTGAACTGGACAGGTTGAATGCTTATATTTCTTTCTTAAAGTTCATGGATTTTTGGCAGTAGGTAGAACATTTGGTGCATGGTTTTTGAGGTGTCTTTTGGAGATGTTTATGGTTTATGCAGTTTGTATGTTGAGGCAGGGTATGCTTCAGGTTTTAGGTGTTTGACAGGTTTTGAACTTTTAGCAGGTTTGGCATATGTAGTTTAATGATGTTTGGTGCATAGTTTGGGTGTTGGGGGACTCTGAACTGGTTATTGGTTTTGACTTGCTTTAAAGCTTAGGCAGGTTTTGATGCTTATTGCTGGTTATGAAATTAACAGGTTTTATGGCTTTTTTACAAGTATGATGAGGCTTTTTTGAAACAAAGCTAATGCAGGTTATGGTTATTGCTTGAGGTAGCAGGTTTTTGTCCAGCAGGTTATGTGCTTAGCTTGCATATGCAGGTTTTGGTCCAGCAGGTCATGTGTTTAGCTTGCATATGCAGGTTTTTGTATATCAGTTTGTATTGGTTTCTCTTCCTATCTATGCCTGCCTAAAGCCTAGAAACCTGCATTCTTCTTTATCTCTCTTTCTCCTAGTACAGTCAAATATGTTAAAATATGTTTTCTACTGTACTTTTAATTCTGAAAGTGGCCATTGGGAAATGATGAGAAGAAAGTGTCTTGCTTGCTTGCATAACTTTCCTCTGCATATTTTATCTTTTCTTTTGACAGCTTTTGTAGACTTTGGCATTTTGAACTTTCTATACCTTTGCCAAATCCTCTTTTGACAGCTTGGGTAGATTTCTTGACATTTTTGAGAGTAAGTTTGTACCTTTTGGATTTTGATAGAAAGTGGGAGTTTGGATTTTAGTTGGGTTTGAACTTGGAGTTTGAGATTGAGTTTGTGCAGCTTGACATTTTGAACTTATGCATTTTTGGCATTTTGCATTCATGATTTAAATAAAATTCTTCCCTCTTTGTGAACCGGGAGAAATCCCGTGATTTGCAGAGAGGGTTAACTGATCCCAATCAGTGGCCCCTAATGATGAATTTCTTATGTCTGTATTTATTTTATCTGCTCTTTGACTTTTCTCCCTTTCTTTTGCAGATGAATATTCGGATGGAGAGGAATAAAGTGAAGCATGAAGAATTAGAAATAAATAGGATAGTTTTCTTTTTTTTATTTAAATTTAAATCAATGTAAAACCAATGTTTGTAATTAAATTCCAAACATCAATTGTACAGTTAATTTAAAGATAAATAAAAGTTTCCATTATCCAGTTTAATTCTGTTTTCTCTCTTTATTGTTTATTTATTTATTTAAAACTCATTGAATTAAAATAATTGAAAAATAAATTTCAATCACTTAATTTAGAATAATAAATAATTTAAATAAAACAATGTCTTAGTAATTGATCAGTTAATCCTGGCTTTTCCAATATCCAAAGCAAAGTGACAGTTAACCGAAACAAACCAAACAGGCGCATTCCCTCTTCACTGATTCTTTGCCAAGCACTGTAAATTCAATACTGCATATTTCTTTTGATTGGCTCAAACAAAACAACGTGAATTCAAACCAACTGCCTCTTTTACTGATTAAATCGAAACAATGCGAATTCAACCCGAATCTTGGAATAATCTTGCAAAATGCTGTGGAATTTTAACCTTCTGAGAATATGCCCATAAAACCTTAATTCCTGATTAAATGCCAATGAACATTCGCCTGATCAAAATTGAACCAAAATCAACCAAAACCCTAAGCCAACTGTTTGAGAAAATCCAGAGCCCTGAAAAATCAATGAAACCCTAATTTTTGTTTGACTGACGAGAAAAGTCCTTTTGTCCGATTCTTGAGCCAGTTTGAAAAATCAGGAAATGCTTGAAGCTGATATTTCTTGTGGAAAAATGCGAGGGCAAATTTTGGGGTACAACACCACCCCACTGGTAGAAGGGCGCTCCTGTAACCAGAGGGACCTGGGTTCGAGCCCCAGTGGTACTCTTTTGATTTTTTTTACATTGTTTTACATTCTGACTTCCTTTTTTGGCAGCGCAGGGCCTCCTTTGGGCCTTTTTGTTTTTTTATCTCTAACCCCCCTTGCAGGCTATCAACACCCCTGGCCCAGTTTTTATTTTTCTTTTCTTATTTTCATTTTATTTATTTTCTTAATTACTTTTCTAATACTAAAAAATCATTAAAAAAATATAAAAATATTAGATTAATATTTTGATAAAGTTTATTTATTTTTTCACACAAAAAATTATTTCATTTAATCATACTTTGTTTATTTTGACTAATTGTTTTTGTAAATTTAAAATGAAACTAGTTTTTTTTATTTGTTTTCTTTTAAACCAATTAAAATATATTATAAAAAATGCCAAAAATATTTTATAATAATATAAATTATTTTCAAGACAAAAATACCAAAAAAAAAAACTTTTCTTATAAACTTAATTTATTTTCTTAATCAATTAATAGATTAGGGTTTTATTTAATTTCTTTTCCTAGTAAAATTAGGTTTACTTTTTGTTATTTTAATTAATTATTTTCTTTTAATTAATTAGGTTAAAACAAATTCTCTTTTCCTAAAAAATCCAAACTTTAAAATACCCATTTTCTTCACATTTGTATTCTTGTATATTTATTCATTATGTACATTATTTATTTCAATTTTTGTACAAATTCAATATGGTTGTAATACATTAATTAGGTTTATTTTCTTGCAATCCCCATTTATAATTTGTACACCCCCTCCCACAAGTATTGTAATAGCGTAGTAATTTTAAATTCCGCAATTTTTCGCTTTATATACAAATGCTAGTAATTAGGGTTTGTATGGGAAGACTAAAACCAATCAATTAGAAAACCCTAACCAAAGACAAAATCAAGCATGAAAAATAATACACTTGCACACAAGCACCCCTAGGGTAAATCCACTTGGTTGCCTTTACAAAATAGCCATATTACACATGTGAGGTATCTTAGCAAAGACGAGCAAAATACAAGATCATAGTCCCTCGATGACGCTACCAAAGTTGCCTTTCAAAAATGATCTTAGTCCCTTAAAGAGAATGCTAAGATATCTTACAACATTGTTAATCATGGCTATACGATGACCCTTACCCGTCCCTTTTACATCCAAAGATAGGGTTGCTTACTAAATCAATGGTAAGATAACAATGTCAAAGGAAAAGGAAATGAACATGAAAGACTTTTTGAGTAGGTAGAATGCTCCTAATTACTTGCTCCATTTCAAAACAAACATCCTTGCTATTTTCAAAACAAACACCTACACTTTCAAAACATCTTTCAAACTTGAAAACATTTTCAAAAATATCAAACACTTTGTATACATTCTTACGAACGAGAATTATTACAAAGTTTGCCTAAACATTGGCCTCTTTACAAAATACTTTCAAAAACCACACAAAGCACAATTCCAAACAAAAGCAAGTGATCTAGAAAGTAAATAAGAGCCCATGGAAAACCATTGATGAAAAGGGTACTAATACCTTCCCTTTTCATAATATACCCCCCGAACTTAAGAAATAATCTCAAAGGTCTTTCCTGTGCTTTTTCACCTTTCCTTTTGGATAAAAGAAAAGTCGGTGGAGACTCTTGCTAAACCATAACATTTGCGATCAAACGCAAAACCTTCAAGTCAGTTCTCCCACTGTATCATACTAGCCAACGTAAGACTTTTTCAACATATATATTTTCAACTAACACCAGCAATCTCTACCTTGATTGAAAATGATACATTAGCTTTCATTGTATACACAAACAATCATAGTTTAAAAGAACTAGCATACTCCATCATAAAGAGTATACTCACTTGAAGCTACATCACTCCAAGAAATTTTATTGTCTTTACCGAGAATCATATTTCAAATAGAACTATCATATTCCATCACAATTAATATGTTTACACTACTACAAAAAGAATATTTTATGATGAAACTTTCACCTCTCCCAATAAAAAAGTCGAGATGTAAACCATAGACGCATCACATTTTTTATTAAAAAAACACCATATATTCCCTCAATTTTGCGGGAAATCGTGGGGTAAAGTATTTAGAGGACATGCATCTGAATCCCAACAACTACATTTTAACACCTTTTAATTTTTTTAAATTTTTTTATGATGTATTACCTTGGTTGGAATGGAAACCGACGGGTAAAATATTTATAGGACACGCCTTTGAATCCTAGTAACTACATTTTATCACCTTTAAAAAATTTCTAAATTTTTTCTATGATCTATTACCTCAGTTTTGCTGGAAACCGAGGGGTAAAGTATTTAGAGGACACGTCTTTGAATCCCAGCAACTATATTTTATCACTTTTTTCATTTTTTAAAATTTTTTATGACCTATTACCTCTATTTTGCTGAAAGTCAAGGGGTAAAGTAGCATTTTTTTTTATTTATGACCAATTTGATGAAAAAATTAAGTAAAGAATCTTTGTTATCCATTTATAAAGTAACAATGCTCAAGACATTGTTAACTCATCAAACCACATGAAACATTAGTGATCCGCGTGAAACTCTTGCTAGCCAATCAAAATATGAATGAACAACTATCTATCTTGGATAGATAAAGAGGAGGATTTTACTAATCACTCCCACAGTTATACACCATATGCAACTCACCGGGCCTATCGTCCATTTGACAACACTTCCTTGTATTCAAGGCATATGAGGTGAGAGACCCAAGTGGCTAGACACTTTCTTGAGAGGTGTTTGTGATGTTTATGTCTAAAGCATCCATCGTCCAACTTCAGAGGCTCCAGCTGGTGGCATTGACAGAAGGTTTCAAAGTAACATCACCATCTCTACCAGAGCCATAAGGGATGATGCAGTTACGATACAATACCCTTTATAGTGCAAGGATGATTACCTTGAGTGGCATCTCACTATATCACACACTCGCCTCATACCACCGACTGTTGGGCCTTTCGATAGTGCGAGGCCTTATAGAGTTAGGGTTTCTGATGCTAAGGTACATGGTGACGACTTTCCGCCACCACCTCCACCTGCCACAGATGATCAGGATAACCGCCTCTAGTTGATTACAGTTATTACGGATAACCTCATGGGTTTGGTAAACCTAGATGATGAGGTTTTTACCTAATTATCTAGGCTAGCAGACATAGCCTGTGAGGGGTCTATGTAGATGTATTACCTGCTGCTTATATTATATGTATATTTTATGACTCAGACTACTTATTATGATACTTATTTATTGAATAATATTTTGCCTATTACATGTTTCAATTTGAAGATTAACATAACATAAAATAGTATAACAAACATTAAAAAAAACTAAACCTGGAAACCTTGGTACTACCAGATGATTCTGGATGTTTCAGCATCTTGAGTATATCTTCGATAGATCTTATTATATGTGAATCCAACTCGATCAGACCTTTAGTTATCATACTGCAAAATGATTTCCACATGGCCTTCACATCTTCATTGGTCTTCAACTCAATCACGTTGTGTTTCACCCTTCCATTTGTATCAATCCAATATTCCAAAAACACGGTCTTTCTCACCCTTCTGTTATCGGTTTCAGGCAGTAATTCATTCAACTTGTCTTTCAAGTCGGCGAGGGATGTGGTGCCATCTGGAAGCTTGATATCAATTGGAGTATTATTTTCGATGAAATACACTTTTGCCTTAGTCGTAAATTTAGGAAGAAGACATTTTTTAAGATGTCTTTTTCTATAACATATATCCCTATTTATACAAATTTGGTTTCATTCTAGACCACACAAATTTGTCGGTGCAATCATAACCCTCCAAAGATGTCGGCAAAATCCAAATTTTTAAAAAATTCGGAATCAATACATTACCAAAAATTTCATCATACAACTAAATTTCCGACACAGAATGGTAAATTTGAAATTTACAAAAAGTATTTAACCTTATCGAAACTGTTAAATGAACTACCAAAATTTTGAACATACCGTAAATTTCAAATGAACTATCAAAAAAATTTTACATGCCAGAAATTTCAAATGAACTACCGAAAATTTGCACTTTTGTACCAGAAATTTCGTTTGGAAAAAATTGTTCCCATTTCACCAAGGACATTTTTGGAATAATGAAAATTAGGGGGTAGTTTCTTTGTTGGTCCTCATATTAACCATACGACAGCGTTGATATAGGTTGTAGAGGATCTGTAGGTCACTGAGGATCTGGTGTTTGCAGATTTTAACAAAGGATTTCACCTTCAGATGTCTTGGCTGCGGGACAAGTATAAGAAGCTTGTGGAGGTAGAGAGGTGTGAGGCTTCCGTTAGGGCGTACATACTATATTTAATGGCATGTACTCTCTTTGTAGACAAGTCGGGTGTTTATATTGATGTTTGATACATGTGGTTATTCAGTGGCCTCGAGACTCCATGTCGGGCTTAGGGAGTGGCGTTGTTGGCCATTATGTACACAACACTTGGAGTTGCTTCCCAGTCTGAGACCAGACAGCTAGCTAGTTATTTGAGCCTATTACAGGTATACATGCATTTCTTTGTTGGTTTTTTTAGTCTACTATTTATTTTTGGGATGACATATTAATTACTTTTTATTTATTCAGTGCATATATGAGCATTTCCCTCATATTTGTGAGAGGAGACACCTACGTGCCCCAGCAGATGCTACACGGGTGAGGAGATAAAAGGACATGCAAGCAGTTTATGGTGGCGTTGTGGAGTACATGAGGAGGCTTGATTCCATGAAAATAGAGGATATCGTCTGGACATCATATACAGCTCACCGGGCCTATCGTCCATTTGACGACACTTCCTTTTATTCAGGGCATATGAGGTGAGAGACCCACGTGGCTAGACACGTGTTTGAGAGGTGACTGTGATAGTATGTTTATGTCTATGAAATCCCTCGTCCAGTTTCAGAGGCTCCAGCTGGTGGCATTGATAGAATGTTTAAGAGTAACATCATCAGCTCTGCCAGTGCCATAAGGGATGGCGCATTTATGGTACAACATCCTTCGCAATGTAAGTATGGTTACCTTAAGTAGTATCTCACTATGTCACACACTCACCTCATACCATCTTCTGTTGGGTCTTTCAATGTTGCGGGGCCTTCTGGTATTAGGGTTTTTGATGTTGAGGTATAGGCTGACGACGTGCCACCACCATAACCTACATCTTCCACAGATGATTAGGATAACTGCCTCCAGTTGATTGTAGTTATTACGGATAACCTCATAGGTTTGATAAACCCAGATGGTGAGGTTTTATAGGATTGTATAGGCTAGAAGGCACAGCCTGTGGGGGCCTGTGTATATGTGTTACTGTTATTTGGAAATTTTGATAGTAGAACGTAGAAGATCAAAGTTGAAGAATAAGTTATTTTGAAATAAATGTTTTGTGAAAGCTTTGTCTGACTCTTTACTAAGAGGATGGTCGAACATCAAATTGTATGATTGCAAGAAGCTTTTTCGTTTTTAAGGGAATTCGAAGTATTGTAAGTTTGAATTCAAATTGAGTTTTGGCACTCTCTACAATAGAAGGATTTGAAATTCAAGTCTTTGATCTTATCCAGAAGACACGTGGAGGTCTAGTATTTCTAAGAATTTGCATGTCACAAACGTGGCATCTAGATGTATAAAGACTGTTAAGGTCGAAATTGTATATATATGTGTCTTAGCAATAGGATTCGTGTGTTCATTTTTTTGTACAAAATCTTACATAAACTCAAAGTATCTGCATATTGAGAAAAGATTCCTCTGAGAAATGTATGTGTAAACACTATCTTTTATTTTAATACAAGTTATCATTTCCGAAATTTACTTTTAGAAATTTACTTTTGGTTGATTTTATTTGCACTTTATTTACAAGTTTCATAAGTTTACTTTAAAGAGTTATTTAGACCGAAACCAATATTATAACAAAAAACTATGAATATCATTGAAGTATTCTTTGTTTCAAAGAACAAAGTTTGAATAAGAACACATGTCCTAGGATCAATCTAGTCGATAATGCAAGTAACTAAGGACTTTTCATTGTTTTTAGAAGACTAGCGCTTGTTTACCAATTTTCACAGTAAACAAATTGGTACGCTCAGTGGGACAGTGTTCAATTATAGAAATTATTTTTTGTTCTTGTGAAAAGTTTTATGAAAATCTTAATCTTTTTCTTATATTATACTTCATTGCATGAGACTTAGAAGTGGTAAATTAGCCATAAACATCAAAGAAATACCTAAAAGAAAATACGTTAGGAAAATGGAAAATCAAATTCATCCAAGTAATCAAAGTCATCCTAAAAATGATGAAGTACCACCCCCAATCACTTCGACAGGGGGGAACAACGGTTTATGCACCTTTTAAAGAGGATATATCGTCTACAACAAGTTCGACACCAATGCGGTTGAACACTCGTAGTAGCCCTATTTTGAATTATATAGGACCACAGGGACCCCTTTCAGGGGAAATGCTTTCCATAGGCCTCAAGGGCCTCCTGGGTTTTCTATGCCTCAGAATGGTCGCGAACTGCCTTATGGCATGCCATCATGTTTATGGCAGGTTTTCATAATTCCACTTCAACATACTCAGATCCTATAATGAACGTCACTTCCCCATTGCAAGGTTCTCGGTCTGTTGTTAATAATATGGTTCGAACTATCCAACCCTTTGGAGAAGGATTTTCTTCCCAAGTGCCAAACTTGACAAATCACTCTACAACAATAATTAAGCAGCAAGTGGATGAAAGTAACCATGAAATTATCCAAATGCTTGCACAAACCATGAGTACAATTTTTAACCCTTTAATTCAAAACACCACTCAAGAGAACCAACAAATGGCAGCACAAATGACGTGCATCGCTGAATTCTCTGGTGTACCTCAACCGCCACCACGTCCTCAGAGGGAACGGGTTAGAGAAAATCAAGGGGTAACCTTCTAAGAAGACCCAACGATTAACTAAGTTCAACAAAATCAAAGAAATCTACCTCAGGTGAATGTAGTAAATCAGGGAGGAGCAGTCTAAATACCTAGAGTGGAACCTCCTAGACAAGAACAACAAATCCCAAGGGAGGCGGAACCCAGGGTTATGATGGTGAATAGGAATAAAAATTCTGATGAAGTCATATATCAAGTTCGACAAGATAATATGGCAATAGAAAATAATCTGGGGGCCATAATCGAAAGGATTATGGCTCGAAATAGTATGAATGTTGGCCTTCATAGACCAAGTTACACATTTCCATTGAGTGAGTATATCTTGCAAACATATATACCTCTAAGATGGAAAGTCCCCAAATTTACTAAATTCTCTGGGGACACTACTGAATCCATTATTGAACATGTGGCTAGATACCTGATAGAGGCAAGAAAATTTGTCAGTAATGATAATCTTAGGATTAAATACTTCCCAAGTTCATTAACAAAATATTCCTTCACATGGTTCACAACACTACCAGCGAATTCGATTCATAATTGGGTCCAATTGGAAAGGTTGTTCCATGAATAATTTTACATGGGACAGACCAAGATTAGTTTGAAGGAATTAGCAAGTGTTAAGTTCAAATTCACTGAGCCCATAGATGATTATCTAAATCGATCATGTTTTCTCAAAGCTAGATGTTTCACTCAGGTTCCCGAGCATGAATTGGTCGAAATGGCCGTAGGGGGCCTAGATTATTCCATTAGGAAGAAATTGGACAGCCAATACTTGATAGACATGGCCCAGTTGGCTGATAGGGTTCGACAGATAGAACGCTTGAAAATCGAAAAAGCTAGAGCAAGTAAGAATAACATAAAAGAAAGAATATCCTATGTTGAATTCAAGGAAGGTGATTAGGGGTTATATGAAGAGCCTTTGGATTTGGACAAAGGAGAAATAGATCTTGCTAAACTTAAGCAAGGGCCCCCTTATTCTTGTAAAAGTTTAGCACCTTCAAATGGGAAAAACCCAGTCGAACCTGATAAGGGAGATAGATTCCCTAAGAGAAGTTATACTTTTGATGTCACTAAATATGACAAAAAAATATTTATTAGTCAAAGATGGCCAAATGATAGTGCCTCCTGGTGCTAAAATACCCCCTTTGGAACAAAGGAAAAAGAGGGGTTTCTGCAAGTATCATAAATTTTTGGGCCATAAAACATCTCAATATTTCCTTTTTAGGGATCTCAATCAAAATGAAACAAAAGACTGGAGGCTCAAATTTGGGGAGAAGTCGAAACCCCAGATGAAGGTTGATGTTGACCCCCTTCATGTAGCTGAGGCCCATTATGCTTAACCAACTTCGATTAACATGGTGACAATCAATGAAGATTGTGCCAAAGAAGTGGCCATGGTCGAAGCTGAAGGATTCACAAAGGGAATCACCGAGGATTCCACCCAGATGTTAGCAACGACAGAAACTAGTGATGGTTTCATGCAGGTTGATAACATATTGTAGGCTACTGAAGGCCTTATGGTCGAAACTACTGATGGTTTCGTGAAGATTGATCACATAAAAAAGGCTACTAAAGGCCTTAGGGAGAAACTACTGATGGTTTCATGTAGATTAATAACATGAATGAGGCTACTGAAGGCCTTGTGTTTAAGTTACAAGATATGGGCATCATTGAGGATGAAGGTGTCGAAGTGAATATGATTGAAGCTTCACAAAAGGCTGAGATGGAAGTGGATGAAAAAACCAAAAGACAAGAAGAATATAACCAGGTGGCATATCCTAAGAAAGTTGAAAGTTTGCTGGAATTTCTCCATAGGTGCCAAAGAAAGAAGTCCAAGGTTATGCTGTGCCCCAGATGCATTTCGATCTTTGACAAGAAAGTTGTTGAAAACATTGAAGGTTATCGAAGGATCAAGGAAAGAAGGAATCAGAAAAATATCAATAACAGTTTCACCTTTGATAAGATGGGAATTCCAAGAAACCAGAACCATGGATGACAGAGGATCCGTGTGAACAATCAGACTTCTTTCAAACCAACTGCTGAACTCCCTAAGGGGAAATGGGTGAAGCCTGCTCATATGTGGGATCAGGACCAGGCTAAGTGGAAGAATTTTGAGGTTGGAAGAGGATCTTCGTTGGAATATCGAAAATAATTTTAGGTTACTAAGCAATAAGCATATGGATCAAGAAACTATAAATGGAAGAACCATATGTCCCGCTCCCAATGGTGTAGGGAACAAAGGAAGCAAAAAGTTGAAAGAGAAGCCAAAGAGAAAATGGTTGCAAAAACAAGTAGTAATAGGCCCACAGACACAGTGAATGATGTTGTGAAGGAAACTCAGAGGGTGAGGAGGCTATTTGAAGTAGAAATTTTTTTGAATATGAGATCGAAGGTGCAGAAAATGAAGATGAATTTCTAACATAAAACTTCGATACAAACTCAAAACCAAGCCTCAATATCATTTTCAATGTAGTATATGTTCTTCCAAGGGAGTATGACCAAATCACAGAGGTCGGAGATACTGAAGAGAATGTCGCTGCTGAAAGGGCCAGACACGGGCTTGTGTGTTACTATGTAATGAACAACAGTTGTGTTGAAGAGAAAAAATTATTTTTCGAAAGGCCGGATAAAGCTATGAGAAACCATTTGAAATCTGTCTCCATAAAAGGAAAATTAGAGAACATGGCCATAAACAAGATATTGGTTGGTGGAGGCGCTGCAGTGAATCTCATGCCTCATACTACCCTAAATAAATTAGGAAAAACTAATATGGACACAAATCCACATAACATGGTTCTGTCCAATTATGAGGGTAAAGTAGGATCAACCCTAGGAGTCATCCAAGTTGACTTGACTATTGGCACAATAACAAGACCAACTATGTTTATCATGGTCGAATCAAAAGCCAATTACAACTTATTATTGGGAAGAGAATGGATACATGGCATAGGAGCAGTGACATCCTCAATGCATCAAAGAATAACCATCTGACACAATGATGGTATAGTGGAAATTATTGAAGCTGACCAAAGTTATTTTATGGCAAAAGTTAATCATGTCGAAAGGCGCCATTTTTGCAGAAATATGGAAAACATTGCTCCTTGCAGTCCTGGATTTTCATTTTCATCTGATGATAATGTGTATTGTTCCATTTATTTACATCCTACTCAAGGTTTCTAGTGGGATAGACAGGTTGTAGGCGATGAAGACCTGGGTTTTAAGGGAACAAAAGGTATCCAACCAACTGGTTGGAGTAGCGAATTTAGTGAAGATGTATGAGTCCTAGACATTGAGAAAGATTATGGCCTATATGGCTTAAAACAAACTAAAATTGGCTTTAAAGGCTGAAGTTAAATTTATGGCTGTCAAAGCCAAGAAATATGAGGGGCACCTTGAGGATCCTCGAAAAAACTTCAATCCCGAACCACCTGATAAGGTTCAAGGCAAAGTGCAAGGCTAAAGGTTTGACGCCGTTTATAATGACGAGCCTTTGGGTTTCGAAAAGGATCTGTTGGCGAATAATACGAAGATGCTAGCACTAGATCCACTTGAAGAGATAGACCTAGGTGAATAGGAGATCAAAAGGCTAACATACATCAGCGTCAACATCAACCGACAACTCAGGATCGGAGTAACTCAATTGTTATAGGAGTTCAAGGATGGTTTCGCATGGGATTACGATGAAATTCCTGGTTCAAGCATGGATCTTGTCGAACTGAAGTTTCTAATAAAGGCTGGGGAAAATCAAATCAAGTAGAATCCAAGGCATTTTGCACCTGAAGTCCTGTCCAAGATCAAAGAGGAGGTCGAAAGGCTTCTTAGATGTAATTTCATTATAACAGCCAGGTATGTTGAATGGATTGCCAATATAGTACCAGTTATTAAGAAAAATGGTATTCTTAGGATTTAAATAGATTTTAGAGATTTAAATGTTGCAAACTCGAAAGATGAGTACCCAATGTATGTGGGGGAAATGTTGGTTGATTCTGCTGCAGGGCATGAATACCTGAGTATGCTTGATGGGTACTCTGGTTATAATCAAATTTTCATTGGTGAGGAAGGTGTACCAAAAATGGCATTTCGATACCCTGGAGCCTTAGGCCCCTATGAATGGGTGGTAATGCCTTTTGGCTTAAAAAATGCTGGGACAACCTATCAAAGGGAAATGAATTACATATTTCATGACTTTATAGAAACATTCATGCAAATTTACATTGATGATATTTTTGTTAAGTTTGTTTCAGGAAAAAAGACATATAAACCATCTTCGACAGTCTTTCAAAAGAATGAGGAAACATGGTCTAAAAATGAATCCTCTTAAATGCGTTTTTTATGTCCAGGTTGGGGATTTTTTAGGCTTCGTGGTCCACAAGAAAGGAATTGAAATAAATCAAAACAATACCAAGGCCATTATGGAATCAAAAGCACCATCAACTAAGAAGGAACTTCAGTCGCTGCTGGGTAAAATTAACTTCTTAAGGAGGTTTGTTTCAAACTTAAGTGACAAGGCTCAAGCTTTCTCATTGTTGCTTCGACTTAAGAAGGAAGGTTTCGAATGGGGGCAAGCTTAACATGAAGCTTTCGACAAGATCAAGAATTATCTTGTTCAGCCTCTAATCCTATCTCCTCCTTGTAGAAATAAGAGCATGAAATTTTACATATATGCGCCTGATGTAACTTTAGGGAGCATGTTGGCTCAAGAGGATGAAAGTTACATCGAAAGGGACATTTATTATCTTAGTAGAGTTCTGAATGATGTAGAAACTAGATATAGCATAGTTGAAAAACTATGTCTATGTCTATATTTTTCATGTACAAAATTGAAGCATTATATAAAACCAGTTGATGTTTATGTCTCATCTCATTTTGATGTTATTAAACATATGTTATCTAAACCTATATTGCACATTCGAATTGGAAAATGGGCTCTTGCATTAACTGAATATTCACTGATATATACACCTTTAAAGGGTGTTAAAGGACAGATATTGGAAGACTTTATAGTTGACCACTCTGTAGTCGAAAGTTCTTTAGATTATCTCGAACTTGAGCCTTGGAAGTTATATTTCGACGGCTCTAGTCATAAAAATGGAACAGGTGTAGAAATGCTAATTATTTCTCCTTATAAAATCCCAACAAAATTCAAGTATAAGGTCGAAGGCCTTTGTTCCAATAATGAGGCCGAGTACGAAGCTTTGATATCCAAACTTGAAATTTTATTGGAATTGGGGGCAACTCGAGTCGAAATAATGGGTGACTCAGAGTTAGTTATAAAGAAAATTACAAAAGAGTATAAATGTGTTAAATAAAATCTCATAATTTATTTTGTAATAGCTAATCGACTCTTACGGAGGTTCGAAATGGTAAGTATTCCACATATACCTTGATTTGAAAATCAAGAGACCAACGATTTGGCCCAAATTGCTTTTGGGTACAAAATTTCAAAAGAGAAGTTACAAGGTGCAATTGAAGTCGGAGGAAGAGTTATTGCAACCAGACTATCCCCATTAGATTTGAAGTCTACAAAGCTAGGGTATGCTGATGAAGAGAATTTTGAAATTCTAGCCATAGGTTGTTTAACAGGTAAAGATTGGAGGAATCCAATAGTAAAATATTTGAAAAATCCAACAACTTCTGTCAAAAGAAAAATCAGGTATCGATCTTTAAGTTATATTCTTATAGGTAATGAGTTATTTAAAAATACACCTGAGGGAGTCTTACTTAAGTGTCTTAGAATATCTGAGGCATATCTAGCCATCTCTAGTGTCAATAGTGGTACATGTGGGGCACATCAAGTAGGTCATAAGATGAAATGGCTTTTTTTCCGACAAGGAATATACTAGCCCACTGTACTTAATGATTGTATGGAGTTCGCTAAAGGATGCCAAGAATCCCATATGCATGAAGGCATACACCATGTTCTTGCAAGCAAATTACATTCCATTAAGAAACCTTGGTTGTTCAGAGGATGGGCTTTCAACATAGTTGGAGAGATTTAACCAACATCGCCAAAAAATGAAAGGTATCTTTTGGTAGGTATTAATTATTTCACCAAATGGGTCGAAGTGATACCATTGGCGAACGTTGATTAAGAGGTTGTAATCGAATTCATCCAAAAGCATATCATTTATAGGTATGGAATCCCATAGACTATTACAACTGACCAAGGATCAGTTTTTACTGGTCGAAAGGTTCATGAGTTTGCTAACGAAATGGAATTTAAGTTACTGACATTAACGCCTTATTACGCCCAGGAAAACGGAAAGGTCGAAGTAGCGAATAAGGTAGTAATTGGGTTGATTAAGAAACGTGTGGGGAAAATCCAAAGAATTGGCACAAGGCGTTGGACCAGATCTTATTGGCTTGTCTAACTTCCCCTAAAGAAGTTATAAATGCAACACCTTTTCGAATCACATATGGCCATGATGTAGTGTTGCCAGTTGAGATTTGTCTACAATCAACTAGGATTCAAAGACAACATGTGATTCCATCTGATATGTATTGGAATATGATGTTGGACGAATAATTTGAACTAGACAAAGAAAGACTAATTGCCTTAGAATTACTGAGAAGGCAGAAGAAGTGGGTGGAATGATCTTATAGCAAGAAGGTGAAAGTTAAACCATTTTCGGTTGATGATTTGGTCTGGAAAGTAATTCTACCTATGGATCGAAAGAATAGAACATTTGGAAAATGGTCTTGTTGTACCCAAAAATTTTCCCTCTCTTTTCTCAAGACATTTCACACAAGATCTCCAATAACTAAAGCTTACACAAGTGTTGATTAGGTCAAACCATCTCCTAAACATTGATGCCTCAAATTAGGGTTTTGATTTTCACAAGCATAATTGGACTTCTAATTCCTCAAATGACCTTCATGGATCATTGTATACCTCCAAGAATACTCATGACAAGTTTCAAGTCTTGAATCACAAATTTGCTCAATCAATTGACCAGATGACTGGAAATCAACTATATTGGGTAAAAAGTCAAATATAGTCAACTAAAGTCAAACTTCATTATTTTTTGCCAACATCAACAATTTAAAGTCCTATTCATCATTTGATCAATCACAATCCATCAAGAAAAGCACTCAATTTACCAAAAGGACAAAATGGTCAAAATTAGGGTTTTTACTATAATTGACTGATCAGTGACTTTTGACCTAATACATGATCTAATGGCTTGAATCATGATCTCAAGGATTCAAATAAAACATGTTGACTTAATTTCATGGTTCAAAACTGTTGTACCCCAAAATTTGCCCTCCCTTTTATCTCAACATTTCTCATCACCAAGCCCTTGGAGATCAAGATCCAGTTAGGGTTTCATCTGCTCAAGACTTCTCCTTGCACTGTTGACCCAAATTAGGGTTTGTGTTTGCACAAAGATGTTTTGACCTAAAATTCCTAAGATAACTTTCCTGCTTCATATTGGACTCCCAAGTTTATCCATACCATGTTTCAAGTCTTGATTCTAAGTTTTGCCCAGTCAATTGGACAGTTAACCTAGAAATCAGCTGTATTGGGAAAAAGTCAACTGTGGCCAATTGACAGTCAAACCTCATGAAAATTGACCCACATCAACATCATGAACTCACATGGACCATTTGATCAAGTTTGGATCACAATTCCACAAGAAATTTGATCAAATCACCAAAAGGGAAAAATGGTCATTTTTAGGGTTTTGACTGCACAAAGGCAAATTTTGCCTGTTTGACCTAGCCAATGGCAAACCAAGCTCACATATGGATTCAAGGACCCCATGGAATTGTCTTGACATGCTCAACAAGTTCAAAAGATCCCAAGTACACAAGATTGACAGTTGAATTTCCCAGTCAATTGATCAATTTTGACTGTATACTGAAAAGTCAAACTTTGAATTTTTGGTCAAAATCAAGAATCAAGATTCATTTTTCATCAAAACATGCCAAATCATGAAACTTGTTCACCAAGAAATCAAAAAATGCAAATTAGGGTTTGAAATGAGAATTTTTCATAACTTAGAATTTTTCTAAGTTATGAAAAACCCTAATTTTTTCCCAACTTTGCCCCACTTTCTCACCAAGATTCATTTGGATTCAAGCAAAAGTCAAAACATGAAAGTTGTAGCCTATTGCATGATCTACAACTTTGATTCACAAAGTTTTCCCAAAAGAAGCTTGTATCTCAAGTTACAATTTTTGGAACAAGGGTACTAAACCATTCTTAACTTAGTGAAATTTTGACCTTTTTAGGCAAGGTTTTTACCTAACTTCAAGACCATTTTTCACATACTTCCCCTTGGAATTTCAATTTGCATTTCAAAGATGGATTGTAGTAAACATTCCAAGCTTTCCAAAATGTCCAAGAACTCATCAAACAACCTCATGACTTGAGAGAATAGAATTTTGCAATATGGCAAAAAGTCACTTTGATTCATGACCATTACCATGTTCATAACTTATGCATTTTCAAAATCAGCATGCTTCCCTTGATTACAGGCCTCTAAACCATCCAACACTCATAAATTTAATGCCAATCCTTTGTGCCAAAGTGTTGTTCTATGAGTTCAAACATTACATGCAAGTTTAATCCATTTATAGAAAAAGTGAAATAGCCATTTTTGAAAAGTTAAGCTTTATGTCAAAGTTGCAAATCAACAAGTACATATCAAATCACTTTGGCACAAGATTATGAACAAAACACACTGACCAAGGGGAGGGTTAGCAGCACATTAGGGGGGCCTCTAGCTGTCTAAAACTCAAGTGGACATTTGCTTGCTTAAGTGTGAAGAAATGTGGCATAACACAACACAACTTTCATCTCAGCAATAGAACCCTTAAGCAAATATTTTGTACACATTCAAGACATCCTAACTGAGCTAGCACACGACTCCAACACCTCCATTGCCCTCTAAAACTCAAAATCACCTTTGAACTGCACAAAAATAGGGATTGCTGTAGTTTGAGTGCCAACTCTCATTCCTTTCATGCATTCTTGCTAAAAGCTCATCAAACACATTGCCTAGCATCACTTGAAGCTAACCAAAACATAAAACATGACCTGTAACTCCTCTAATCAGTTCCACCATTTTCACTTTCTTGTTTTGCAGTTGAAGGTCCATAGCTCGATTCAAGGTGTTTCAAAGCAAAGTAAGCATTGGAATAGCATCACTACACTTCAGGCAAGCTGTACAGATCATCATCTTGCCCTGAAAGCTCCTCCATTGCCAGATACAACTTCAACTGAACAGGTATCTTCTTGAACTTCTAACTCTTAATGTAGGCATTGTTAGCTCCAGGTTTGTGAATAAGAAGTGTTCTACTCATGCCCCTGAATCTGTACATACTTTTACTTTTCATTTATTTTGTCTGAGCTGTGAGAATTTGAGGTCTGAATATGGAAGAAAAGTTAGGTCAAGATTTGGGAATGTTAAAATTCTCTCTCATTTCTGAGAGTTAGGATGAGTTCTTTACATATTTAGAATCGTGGCTTGATGATTAACATTTCTTATGTTGAAAGTTTGTGCAAAAAGTCAAAGAATCCAGATGTTTGAACTTGAGTACAGACGCGCGTTTTGGAACATTTTTCTGGCTGGAGGTTGAAGAAACACTTGGTGGGCTGGGCCTGCTTTGTTATTTCTTTTCACACCACATTTTCACTTTGACACCCCCTGAGCCCATTTTGTTTGTTTTAATGATTTTTTGATTTTTCTCTTTTTATTCTGATTTATTTATTTTTGCTGATCATATTAAAAAACATAAAAAATATTTTTACACCATTTTCATATTTTTTAGGCATTTATTTAGTTATATTGCTATTTGTATGTAAATAAGTACAAAAATATATTATTTAGAATAAATAGAAAAAATAATGTAAACACCATTTCATTTTCATTTTTATTTTGTTTTATCTTCTTAAAATATTTTATATAAAATATACTTTTTTTTATTATAAATATTAATTATTATTATTCTTGTATATATAATATATTTAGTAAATAATCAAGATATTCATATATATATATTAATATATTTAGGGCAAAAATACCAAAATACATACATTTTTCTTTTATTAATATTTGACCTCAAAAAATACTTTTTTTTTATATAAATTTACTTCATTTTATTTTATTTTTTGTATATAATTATTAAATATTATACATATTAATTAGTTAATATATTTATTTAATGAAATTAGGGTTTTGCCCTTAAAACACAAAAACTCCAAAAATATTACTTTTTTATTTTTATTCATTTTGTTTATTTGACATAAAAAGCACCCTTTTTCCATACATATAAAAACCCTTTTTGCATCTTGCATATTTATTTTATTTCTATTTAATTTATGCAATTAATTATCTTGTAAATATTCCAAAATTGATGTAATAGCTAGGTTTAAATTCCTTGTCTAAATATCCCCCCATTTGAACATTTGTACCCCCCTTCCCATATTGTGTTGTAATAGTGTAGGAATTTTACTTTTCGCACTTTAACGCTTTCTAAATATACCATGTTAGAATTAGGGTTTGTATGCAAATAAAAAGAACAAAATAGTTTGACCTAATTTCAAAGATAATCAAAGCATGAAAATGGACAACACATATCACACTTGCACCCCTAGGGTATTCCACTTGTTTCCTTCAATAAATGGGCCATATTGCATGTTAGGTTTCTTTGGGTAAAACAAACAATCAAATGATCATAGTCCCTCGATGACGCTTTCGAAAAGTTGCCTAAAATGATCAAGTCCCTTTCAAAGAAAAATTGCCCAAAGATACTTAGCACCATTGCAATTATGGTCTAAACGATGACCCGCGCCCGTCCCTTTCACATCCTAACACAAGATTGTCCACCAAATGCAATGGTGGAACGAAATTGTTAAAAGGGTTAAAACACAACAAAAATCTTTGAGAACTTTAGGGTAGATAGCTCTTAAGTACTTGTCAACTTGCAAAACAAAACACTTGCCTATTTTTCAAACCACACTTCACAAACACTTTCAAAACAAACTTTCAAAGAAACCTTGAAACATCTTTTCAAAAAGACAAACACCTTCTGTAAAACATTCGAGTAAAGAATTGTTACAAGGGTAGCCTATACAAGGCATCTTTTTTAAAACACTTTTAAAACCACGCACAAAGCACCATTTCAAACAATTGAAAACCAAGGCAAGTTGATCTAAGCAAGTACCTAAGAGTCCATGGATAACCATGGATAGAAAGGGTGCTAATACCTTCCCTTTCTATAATCTACTCCCCGAACCCAAGAAAAATCTCAAAGGTTTTTGTTGTGCTTTTTAAACCTTTCCTTAGGATAAAATAAAAAGTCGGTGGTGACTCTTGCTCAACCGAAACATTTGCGAAAACAAACGCAAAACCATAGTCAGTTCTCCCACCGTATCACAGAACTGGCGACTCTGCTGGGGAAATTTTAAAAGTGGAGTAACCTTAGGGCTTAGATCACCTTCTTGCATGACTAATTGTTTGATTTGATTGCTTTACATCTTGGCTCTTTTGTTTGGGTTTACAAATCCTACACCCGGATTTTGGGAAAATTTCATAGATAGCAATACATTGTGGAAACTGTGCGGGGTATACCGACACGGTCGAAGCAATAGCTATATTAGTGCGACATATTTGTGAGTATCGGTAACCCTTGAGTTCAATCAAGGAGAGTACGGGGCCTCTGAGTGATGTCACTAAGCACTAATGACCTAGAACCTTACTTGACCATCTTGGCCTTTTATTAGGGGTAGTGAGATGACCGGCTTTGGTGCAGTCCGAAGTTGGTAGATACTCGATACTACACTCATTGAGGGTTGTTTTCTTGGAATATTTTGGTCGCTAGTTAAGTGGCTAAACCGAAACAATGAACAATGAAAACAATCCAATGATATTGAGCTCCTTAGAACCCGGTTACTATTTATAGGACAGGTTTTTAAGCCAACTACACTCAAGAGGGTACTTACCTATGAAACCCCATGCAAGCCTGAAACTAGGGTTTGGTGTGATTTGCTTGTACATATGTTTTGTGCATACATCATAAACATCATAAAACATCATATGCATTCACTAACCATTTCAAGGGTTTGGATCTTCATCTTTGTTTTTCTTTTGTAGGTCATGGAAATTCCTCGCAGAAACACCATCCAAGTCAACCTTGTGAGAATTTCTCCTCAACTCAAGGAGCTCACCTCAAGAATTCCGGAAAGCTCATCCTTCAGTGAAAGACATGGCAGACTGCTCAGCCTAGTCAACACCAACATTGAAGAAGACATGATGAAAGTGCTATTCCAGTTCTTTGACCCTCTTCACCACTGTTTCACTTTCCCTGATTACCAGTTGGTGCCCACTTTGGAGGAGTTTTCTCAACTCCTGAGAATTCCTATCCTTAATCAACTACCCTTCAACGGTACGGAAAAGGAACCAAAGTCGGAAGATGTTGCTCGAGCATTACATCTACATCCATCCGACATCAAGGGGCATTGGGAAACCAGAAGCGGCGTCAAGGGATTCTTAGCAAAATTCTTGTTTGAGAAGGCACAAGAATGTTGGAACTCATTGGACCTACAAGCCTTTGAAGAGATTGTGGCACTCCTTATCTATGGGTTGGTCTTGTTCCCAAATCCTGACCAATTGGTAGATGTCAACGCCGTCAAAATCTTCTTGTCCAGAAATCCAATACCAACATTGCTTGGGGACATTCTTCACTCATTTTACACACGAACAATGAGAAAGAGGGGTGTTCTCATGTGCTGTACTCCTCTCCTTGCAAGGTGGTTTATTTCGCACCTTCCACAATCTGTCTTGAAGAATGACCAAGGCTCAAGGTGGTCCCAACGGTTGATGACTCTTACTCACTCTGATGTACATTGGTGTTCTCGGTCCAGAGAAAATGTCATCATCGTCGATCGTTGTGGAGAATTTCCTAATGTTCCTTTACTTGGAATCAGAGGAGGTATCACCTACAACCCTTGCCTAGCCTTGAGGCAATTTGGATATGCACGGAGGGATGGCCCTCATGACATGTTGATTCCTGACCTAGTTTTTGACTTCGACAACGATGCGCAAGGACTTCGCCAAAGATTCATTAGAGCTTGGGGAAGACCCAACAAGGTTGATAGCAAGACTCTGGGACACAAGAACTCCATCCCTCTTGAGCCTTATCTCAAGTGGGTACGAGCCCGAGCCCAAAGTCTGATGATGCCTTATCCTCATGTTCTCCATGTGATTAAAGATCTCGTTAAGGAAGGAGAGGTTCCCTACACCATCCTACATCCTGACATGCCTACATCGTGGGAGGAAATGCAGAAAAGTTGGATTCAGCTCAAGGAGGAACGGAATACTTTTGAAGCTAGCTTCTACGCCAGTGAGAAGAAGGTTCTAGAGCTTACCCGCCGACTCCATGAGCAAGAGGCCCTCAACACCTACATCGCACCAAAGAGGATGCGCAATGTCTTTTTGCCTTGAGAAGTTATTTTGTAATATTTGGCCCATGGGGCATTTATGTACTAACAAATTTCTTCTTATTAATATGACGTGCGTTCTTCTTTGTCTGCAACAATTTTGAATGTTCTAAATCCTTGAATGCATTACATACATAAGCATACCATTCATAATATGCATAAGCAGGTCTCACTCCAGGTTTCCTTATCTGTCTGCTGTTTATTTCAGTAGGATGGATCTCGAGCAAACAGTCAAAGACCTACAAGCTCAAAATGCACAATTTCAGCAACTCTTGACAACCTTGGCTAAAGGTCAGGAGGATCTCAAGACCTTGCTGGGGAATAAAGACCCAGTGAAAAAGAAGAAAAAGAGACTCGGAGTGGCTACTTTGGGGAGAAGATTTGACGGAGAAGCTCGGAGAGTGCTTGAATTTCCTCCTACTTCTGATGAAGGAACCAGCAAAGGAGGTGGGGCTGCGGTACCTTCCGAGTCCGATGTGGAAGAAGAAGAGGTCGAAGAGGATGAAGATTATTCTGATCAGCAATACCCTCCAGCTGATGATAAATACAAGGGTTTAGAAGACAAGTTGGCCGCCATGGAGCTACAAAGAGTACCGGGTTTGGATTTTGAAGACTTGGGTTTGGTCGCCGGGATTGTGATTCCCCCAAAATTCAAAGTGCCAGTGTTTGTGAGGTATGATGGGCTGTCCTGTCCAAAAATGCATCTCAGGTCCTACGTGAGAAAGATTCAACCCTATACGGCAGATAAAAACCTTTGGATTCATTTCTTTCAAGACAGCCTTTCTGGGGCTCAACTGGAGTGGTTTTATCAGCTAGAGGGAACCAGCGTCCGAAATTGGGAAGATTTGGCCACCACTTTTTACAAACAATATCAGTACAATTCTGACCTTGCTCCTACTCGTACCCAACTTCAGGGTATGTCACTAGGAACAGGCGAAGGGTTCAAAGAATATGCACAAAAATGGAGGGATTTGGCTGGCAGGGTGCAGCCTCCTTTAACCGACCGTGAACTTGTTGATATGTTTCTAGGGACCCTATCTGGGCCATTTTTCAATCATCTGATTGGTAACTCTTCCGCGGGGTTTACCGATTTGATCTTAATAGGCGAAAGAATAGAAGCTGGCATCAAGTCAGGAAAGATTCAGAAGGGTGTTGCTGCAAGTGTTGAGAAGAAACCTTTTAAGAAGGAAACGGTTGTGGTATATTCTCAGAGAAGAGCAGGGAAGACGGAGCGTCGGCCAACTGTGGGGGCCGTAATGATTCAAAATCCTTCAAGTAAGCAGCCTCGTTATAACCAATCCAGACCAAATCAACAACGGGTGGAACGGCCTCAACGGCAGTTCACCCGTATTAATATGACTCCAGCGCAAGTGCTTCCCCATCTGTTAAAGTTGAATCTCGCCACTATCAAGGAGGCACTAAAAAATGTGAATACGTCCTCTCCGCATTATCATCCTAATGCTAAATGCGCTTACCATTCTGACAGTGTCGGGCACGACACCAATGATTGTTGGGAACTCAAGCATAAAATCCAAGACCTGATAGAGGCGAAGGAGGTGGAGTTTGACGCTCCGGAGAAGCCTAATGTGATATCTGCTCCCATGCCGAAGCACGGCCGAAATGTCAATGCCATCGAAGAAGATTTGTATGTTGTTGATGTCAATGATCTAATAACTCCTTTGTTATCCATTAAGTTGAATCTGTTAAGGGCCGGGATCTTCCCGGGATGTAAAGAAGACTGCTATTGTTGTTACTCTCTGCCGTTTGATTGTCCGTTACTGAAGAAAGGCATCCAAGGCCTTATGGATAGTCGACAAATTTTGTTTGAAAAAGTTTCTGCTGTTCCAACCCATACCGAAGATGTCTCAATCATAACCATTCACGCCAATCTTTCCAAGGCCGTCAGAAAGCCTGTTAAGATTACACCAGCTACGAAATCTGTTCCTTTGAAGATAACAATGCCAGGGCCTGTCCCCTATGTTTCTGAGAAGTCAATACCATGGAACTATGGCGGTGACGTCTACTACCATGGTATTAAACAAATCGAAATAACTGAAGAAATTTCGGATGATGAAGAGGCCAGCATTAGTAACATTGCAGGCACGAGCAAAATCACCCGGAGCGGGAGAATATTTTCTCCAGAGATTGCCCCTCCGAGAGCAATCTTTGGACCCTCACCCGCCGACAAGGTCATCCCTGCACCAATAAAACTCTCTGCGAGAATCCCGCTGATTGAAGATGTTGTTGTTCCTAGTACTGTCCCTCCTACCGTTGTTGACAAAGGTAAGGGAATCCAATATGAGCTCGTTAGGACGAGGGCTCAACCCTTGGTCATCCCGGAGACCTCCAAGAAAGAAATGGATGAGATTTTGAGGATAATCAAAAGGAGTGATTACGATGTGGTAGAACAACTGGGGAAAACCCCCTCAAAGATCTCCATGCTGGCATTGCTACTTTGCTCGGAAGCGCACGCTAAAGCTCTGATAAAATTCCTGAAGGCAGCCCATGTGCCCCAGGAAACCTCTGCGGATCAATTTGAAAATTGCGTGGCTAGCCTTACTGCGGACAATGGATTAGGTTTCTCTGATGCCGACCTAACTCCTAAAGGTAGAAACCACAATGATGCTTTGCACATTTCAGTCGAGTGTCGGGGAACTACTCTCGCACATGTCTTGGTCGACACTGGTTCGTCGCTGAACGTACTTCCTAAGAAGGCCTTGGACTGGCTAGATTGTGAAGGGTTGGAGTTGAAGCCGAGTGATATTGTTGTCAGAGCTTTCGATGGTTCAAAGAGAATGGTCCATGGGGAGGTTGAAATTCCCATCAAGATAGGCACTGAGGTGTTTAAGTCTACTTTCTATGTGATGGACATCCGTCCGTCATACTCTTGCTTGTTGGGTAGGCCTTGGATACATCGTGCTGGGGCAGTCACCTCCTCCTTACATCAGATGTTGAAGTATCCTGTCAAGGGAAAGATCATTACTGTCCATGGTGAATAGGAGTACATGATTAGCCACTTGAATTCTTTCCGGTATGTGGAGGTAGAAGGAGAGTTCATTGAGACGCCTTTTCAGCATTTCGAAGAAGTCCTTCCGGAAATAACAATAGCAAAGTTGGCAGCTGATACACCGAGGCAGATGGCCAGGATGGCATCTCTGGAGGATGCAAGGGCCGCAATAAAGGAAGGGAAGAATTCAGCATGGGGGCAGTTGCCTGATATTCCACATAAAACAGACAAATTTGGATTAGGGTTCACTACCGCAGGCCAGAAAGCTATGCGTCGTTCGAAGATTGAAAAAGCGTCAGTCAAAATTTCTCCCTACGAAATCAACACTTTGGAGGACGAAGACAAAGAGAGCAACATCGAAGAGTGGATTTATCCAACTGTCAAAGGAGGATTGTGCAACTGGGAGGCAAAAGACTTTGTCCCCATCACTTTTATTCATCAGTAATTTATCTGTCAAACATTTCCTATTTGGTTTGTAATATTTATTTTCAAACAATCCGTACACTATCTTTTCACCTCATGCCTTGCTCGGGGCATGTAGGTCCATTTGTAAGGGTTTTGATTATCTTTCATATCCATATGCCATGTTTAATGATTCATTGGACGTTTTTCATTTGATAAACTGCTTGTGTTCATTTTCTTTCCATTTGCATTTTTTGTTTAAGGATGGCTATCCCTTACACACACCCACACTCACAAATGCAGGTACCCATCCACTCCAGATTCCATGGGTGACAATTCTGCTATATCCTTCAATAACTCTGAAGATCTGGTCAATCAAGCCGAGTATGAAGATGACGAAGGTTGTGAAGTACCAGGGGAACTAGCCAGACTTCTACAGCAAGAGGAAAGGGCCATCTTACCGCACGAAGAGTCATTGGAAACTGTGAACTTAGGGACCGAGGAAGACCGGAAGGAGGTGCAAGTGGGTGCCAATCTGGAACCAAGTGTCAAGGAACGCCTGATACAGTTGTTGAATGAGTATGTTGAAATCTTCGCTTGGTCTTATGAAGACATGCCGGGTTTAGACACAGACATCGTGGTTCACCGTCTCCCCACAAGAGAGGATTGTCCACCGATCAAGCAAAAAGTCCGCCGAATGAGGCCTGACATGTCTGAAAAGATCAAAGCAGAAGTGATGAAGCAATTTGACGCTGGCTTTCTGGCTGTTACGTCCTATCCTCAATGGGTCGCTAACATCGTGCCAGTACCTAAGAAAGATGGCAAAGTCAGGATGTGTGTGGACTACCGGGATTTGAATAGGGCCAGCCCCAAAGATGATTTTCCACTTCCACACATTGACATTTTGATCGACAATACAGCTCAGCACAAAGTGTTTTCCTTCATGGATGGATTCTCGGGTTACAATCAAATCAAAATGGCCCCCGAGGATATGGAGAAAACAACTTTTGTCACGCAATGGGGCACTTTCTGTTACAAGGTGATGCCGTTCGGACTGAAGAACGTTGGGGCAACTTATCAACGCGCCATGGTAGCTTTGTTTCATGATATGATACATCATGAGATTGAAGTTTACATAGACGATATGATAGCTCGGTCACAAACAGAGGAGGAGCACCTTGAGCATCTAGAAAAGCTATTTGCCAGGTTGAAAGAATACAAACTCAGGCTGAATCCAAGTAAGTGTACTTTTGGAGTTAGGTCTGGTAAACTTCTAGGATTCATTGTAAGCAACAAAGGCATTGAAGTCGATCCAGCAAAAGTGAAAGCAATACAAGAGATGCCTGCTCCCCGTACTGAAAAGGAGGTTAGAGGATTCTTGGGGCGCTTGAACTATATTGCCAGATTCATCTCCCATCTGACTTCTACCTGTGAGCCAATTTTCAAACTCTTGAAGAAAGATCAGGTAGTTGAATGGAACGACGATTGCCAAGCTGCTTTTGATCAAATCAAGGAGTATTTGCTAGAGCCTCCTATTCTGATGCCACCCGTCAAAGGAAGACCATTGATCATGTATCTGACCGTCTTGGATAACTCAATGGGGTGTGTTTTGGGCCAGCATGACGAGTCTGGTCGAAAAGAGCATGCTATTTATTACCTTAGCAAAAAGTTTACCGACTGTGAGACTCGCTACTCACTGCTCGAGAAAACTTGTTGAGCTTTGGTATGGGCTGCTCGCCGACTAAGACAGTATATGTTGACTCATACAACCTTGTTGATTTCCAAAATGGATCCTATCAAGTATATCTTCGAAAAGCCCGCTTTATCTGGAAGGATAGCTAGATGGCAAATGATCTTAACTGAGTATGACATCCAGTACACCACCCAAAAAGCTATAAAAGGGAGTGTACTAGCTGACCATCTGGCTCATCAAGCTATCGAAGATTATCAACCCATGAGATTTGACTTCCCAGACGAGGACATCATGAATTTGGACAACATTGAAAGTAACGGACCGTATGACGGACCCGAAAAGGGATCCCGATGGACCCTGTACTTTGATGGTGCTTCAAATGCACTTGGAAACGGTATCGGTGCGGTACTCATCTCCCCGGAAGGTTGTCACACACCTTTCACGGCCCGACTTTGCTTCAGCTGCACAAACAACATGGCTGAATACGAAGCTTGCATCTTTGGTCTCAAGGCTGCTATAGACTTGGGGATCAAATCTTTGATCGTATTTGGGGACTCGGCTTTGGTTATCAGTCAAATCAAAGGAGAGTGGGATACCAAGCATCCTAATCTTATCCCATACAAAGAACAGGTCCTGACACTGTTGCCTCATTTCGAGCAAATTACCTTCGAGCATTTCCCGCGAGAAGAGAATCAGCTAGCAGATGCCCTAGCTACAATGTCTTCCATGTTTAAACTCAACTGGGATAACGAGGCTCCCCAAATCACCATCGAGCGAATGGATGAACCTGCGCATTGTCATGAGATTAATACCGAAGAAGTAGTGGAACAACCCTGGTTCCATGAAATCAAAAGGTATCTCGAGACTAGAGATTATCCCGAAGGAGCTTTCGTAAATGACAAGAAGTTCTTAAGAAAATTTGCTGCTAAGTTCTTCCTGAGCAACGGCATCCTTTACAAACGAAGCCATGATTGTATATTACTCCAATGTGTAGACAAAGCTGAAGCAGAGTTGATCATGACTAATATACACAGCGGCACATTTGGCACTCACTTGAGCGGGCATACAATGGCTAAGAAGATCCTAAGGGCAGGCTATTACTGGTCTACCATGGAAGCTGATTGCCATCAACATTCCCGTACTTGCCACAAATGTCAAGTCTATGCTGACAAAGTTCATATCCCTCTGGTTCCTCTCAATGTTCTGACTGCTCCTTGGCCATTTGCAATGTGGGGCATTGACATGATTGGAGAGATCAAGCCCACGGCTTCCAATGGACATCGCTTCATCCTGGTTGCCATTGACTATTTCACTAAATGGGTCGAAGCAGCTTCCTTCGCCTCTGTTACTAAAATGTGGTTTCCCGCTTTATCAAGCAAAATCTCATATGTCGGTATGGTGTCCCAGACAGGATCATCACAGACAATGGTACAAATCTGAATAACACGATGATCACCGCTTTGTGCGAACAGTTCAAGATTTATCATCACAATTCATCTCCCTATCGACCGAAGATGAACGGTGCTGTTAAAGCTGCGAACAAAAACATTAAGAAAATCATTCAGAAAATGACAGTCACTTACAAAGACTGGCATGAGATGTTACAGTTTGCTCTGCATGGATACCGTACGACGATACGTACTTCAACCGGGGCAACCCCATTTTCTTTGGTATATGGCATGGAAGATGTCTTGCCTATGGAAGTCCAGATTCCTTCTCTAAGGATTATGAAGGATGCAGGTTTGAATGAAGATGATTGGATGCAGACCCGACTTGATCAACTCAATTTGATCGACGAGAAGCGACTCGTTGCCATATGCCATGGTCAGACGTATCAAAAATGGATGATCAAGGCCTTCAATAAGAAATTCAGACGTCAAGTGTATCAAGTCGGAGACCTCGTAATCAAGCGGATTATCTTGCCGCAAAGTGATCCCAGGGGCAAATGGACTCCTACATATGAAGGACCATTTGTGATCAAGAGCATATTTTCTGGTGGTGCAATGATTCTGACCACCATGGACGGCGACGATTTGCCGCACCCTACGAACGCAGACATAGTCAAAAGATATTACGCATAAAACAACCCGACAAGTCGAAAACCCGAAAGGGCGGCTTGGGCAAAAATGGGCATCCCGGTGGACCGAAAACCCAAAAGGGCGGTTCAGGCAAAAGTTAGGGATAAAAATAAAAAATTTGTACACCCGGCAAGTTGAAAACCCGGAAGGGCGGCTTGGGCAAAAAGGGGTTTCCCGGTGGATCGAAAACCCGAAAGGGCGATTCAGGCAAAAGTTAGGGAATCAAAGCGTATGACTATGTCTCGTCGGATCACTTCGAAGACAATCTCTACATCAACCAGTTCTAGGTTTCTGAATAATCCAGTCATCGGCAAACGAAGCATTGAATGGACAGATATTCAGAGTTGTGAAAGCTATAGCGGAATGGAATCCCATGGAATTATTTCACATAGCCATCTTTATTTTGTATAAATTTTTCAATATTTACGACGAAATCCTCTTACTAGGGTGGTTGTCTCCTTTGTACAAATATACTCATAAGAAAGTTAATACAAATACTTTTCCCAGAAATTTGTGTCATTTCCTTTCACTTTTTCCCTTGCACTATTTGTTTTATTTTGAGAAACGTCCAATGTTTTGTTAAATAGGCATATGCATTTGAACGTAATCATTTCCTTATGAATCAAGAAAGAGGATTACGGATAGGTTGAAGGTGCAGTTGGATATCTTGGTACCCTTTCAAAGGAAACCCCCAGGAGATTTGGAATCCATATCCCCCAGCAAGTCCTGAAGCTGATCCCCCAGCAAGTCCTGAAGCTGATCCCCAGTAGATTTTGGAAGCTTATCCCCTGCAGAGTACGGACGTCTCTCCCGAGCTTTATTCAAGGTTATTCCTCACAAGGGCTTATAACTGGGTTATCCTCAGCTTATTGCCACGGAAGATCGCACTCGCCAAAATTCTTCCTACCTCCAGCGGAGTTCATCAGAGTTCCCCAACATAACTTATCAATACAATCCCCAGAGGAGTTTATCTTTGTTATCCCCAGCCAAGCTAAAACTTGAAGTTATCAATCCCCAGCGGAGCCAGACTAATGAACCTTCTCCCCACAGAGTTTTAAGAGGGAAAATCTTGAGTTCCCCAGTGAAGTCGCCAGAGATACTTCCCACCAAACTGAAGATTCTCAGTCTTACCTCCCCAGCATGAGTCTATTAGAGTGGAACTCCCCAGTAGAAGTCATCAGGAATTCCCCAGAAGATTGGTATGCAACCCAAGCTCCTTATTCTCCAACAACAACCAGGAATTATTCTTCCCGGCAGCAGTCAAGATATTGTTATCTTCAGCCCTCTCGGATTCATCCATCCTTTGCAAGACAGCTCTCCAGCTTACATGCACATTCATTTACATTCATATCATATAATATACGTTGCATCGTGCATCATGATATTGCATACAACTAACTCTTTACCTTTTCAGGTAAGATCTGTCGAAAGACTAAAATCATTATCTTCCGAGATTTCTTTCCAGGAATAGTTCGGATGTGACCCAGACATGGCAATATTCTAATGCTTATTCCAGATTTATCCAGATGCAGTTTTACACGAGCTCATCATCAGGGAACCCTACGCCGGTTCTTTCTCCAAATTCAAGATTTCTGAAAACAGTTCACGGGTTCTCCAAGTAACGGATGTTAACCTATCGCTTGTTCAGATTCTTCTCCAGACTTCTGAAAACAGTTTATGGATTCTTCCCAACAACGGATGTTAATCTATCAACTTGTTCAGATGCAATTTCTGAAAACAGTTTACGGATTCTTCCCAACAACAGATGTTAATCTATCGCTTGTTCAGACTCTTCTCAACTTTTGAAAACAGTTTACGGACGCTTCCCAATAACGGATGCTGCTCTATTGCTTATTCAAATTCAAGATTTCTGAAAACAGTTCACGGGTTCTCCAAGTAACGGATGTTAACCTATCGCTTGTTTAGATTCTTCTCCAGACTTCTGAAAACAGTTTATGGATTCTTCCCAACAACGGATGTTAATCTATCAACTTGTTCAGATGCAATTTCTGAAAACAGTTTACGGATTCTTCCCAACAACGGATGTTAATCTATCGCTTGTTCAGACTCTTCTCAACTTTTGAAAACAGTTTACGGACGCTTCCCAACAACGGATGCTGCTCTATTGCTTATTCAACTTCAAGATTTCTGAAAACAATTCACGCGTTCTCCAAGTAACGGATGTTTACCTATCGCTTGTTCAGATTCTTCTCGAGACTTCTGAAAACAGTTTATGGATCCTTCCCAACAACAGATGTTAATCTATCAATTTGTCCAGATGCAATTTTTGAAAACAGTTTACGGATTCCTCCCAACAACGGATGTCAATCTATTGCTTATTCAGACCCCCAGTTCGGAGATGGTCCCAAGCATGGACACCTTCCTGATACTCATTCCAGATGGCATCTTTAAGCCCATCCCCGACAAGTTTCTGTCATTCCTCCCGATGGCATCGCTAAGCCCATCTCCAAATGGCATCTCTAAGCCCATTCCCGCATCCCTTGCTCTGACGAGTGCAAATTTAAGGGCACTCTAGTGTCCAATCTCCTTTTACCCTCGAGTCACGAAAGGCAAACTTGCCAATCTAACTCTTCGGATTCAAGAAGATTGAACAGGGGCAACTGTTGTACCCCAAAATTTGCCCTCCCTTTTTTCTCAACATTTCTCATCACCAAGCCCTTGGAGATCAAGATCCAGTTAGGGTTTCATCTGCCCAAGACTTCTCCTTGCACTGTTGACCCAAATTAGGGTTTGTGTTTGCACAAAGATGTTTTGACCTAAAATGCCTAAGATAACTTTCATGCTTCATATTGGACTCCCAAGTTTATCCATACCATGTTTCAAGTCTTGATTCCAAGTTTTGCCCAGTCAATTGGACAGTTAACCTAGAAATCAGCTGTATTGGGAAAAAGTCAACTGTGGCCAATTGACAGTCAAACCTCATGAAAATTGACCCACATCAACATCATGAACTCACATGGACCATTTGATCAAGTTTGGATCACAATTCCACAAGAAATTTGATCAGATCACCAAAAGGGCAAAATGGTCATTTTTAGGGTTTTGACTGCACAAAGGCAAATTTTGACTGTTTGACCTAGCCAATGGCAAACCAAGCTCACATATGGATTCAAGGACCCCATGGAATTGTCTTGACATGCTCAACAAGTTCAAAAGATCCCAAGTACACAAGATTGACAGTTGAATTTCCCAGTCAATTGATCAATTTTGACTGTATACTGAAAACTCAAACTTTGACTTTTTGGTCAAAATCAAGAGTCAAGATTCATTTTTCATCAAAACATGCCAAATCATAAAACTTGTTCACCAAGAAATCAAAAAATGCAAATTAGGGTTTGAAATGAGAATTTTTCATAACTTAGAATTTTTCTAAGTTATGAAAAACTCTAATTTTTTCCCAACTTTGCCCCACTTTCTCACCAAGATTCATTTGGATTCAAGCAAAAGTCAAAACATGAAAGTTGTAGCCTATTGCATGATCTACAACTTTGATTCACAAAGTTTTCCCAAAAGAAGCTTGTATCTCAAGTTACAATTTTTGGAACAAGGGTACTAAACCATTCTTAACTTAGTGAAATTTTGACCTTTTTAGGCAAGGTTTTTACCTAACTTCAAGACCATTTTTCACATACTTCCCCTTGGAATTTCAATTTGCATTTTAAAGATGGATTGTAGTAAACATTCCAAGCTTTCCAAAATGTCCAAGAACTCATCAAACAACCTAATGACCTGAGAGAATCGAATTTTGCAATATGGCAAAAAGTCACTTTGATTCATGACCATTACCATGTTCATAACTTATGCATTTTCAAAATCAGCATGCTTCCCTTGATTACAGGCCTCTAAACCATCCAACACTCATAAATTTAATGCCAATCCTTTGTGCCAAAGTGTTGTTCTATGAGTTCAAACATTACATGCAAGTTTAATCCATTTATGGAAAAAGTGAAATAGCCATTTTTGAAAAGTTAAGCTTTATGTCAAAGTTGCAAATCAACAAGTACAAATCAAATCACTTTGGCACAAGATTATGAACAAAACACACTGACCAAGGGGAGGGTTAGCAGCACATTAGGGGGGGCTCTAGCTGTCTAAAACTCAAGTGGACATTTGCTTGCTTAAGTGTGAAGAAATGTGGCATAACACAACACAACTTTCATCTCAGCAATAGAACCCTTAAGCAAATATTTTGTACACATTCAAGACATCCTAACTGAGCTAGCACACGACCCCAACACCTCCATTGCCCTCTAAAACTCAAAATCACCTTTGAACTGCACAAAAACAGGGCTTGCTGCAGTTTGAGTGCCAACTCTCATTCCTTTCATGCATTCTTGCTAAAAGCTCATAAAACACATTCCCTAGCATCACTTGAAGCTAACCAAAACATAAAACACGACCTGTAACTCCTCTAATCAGTTCCACCATTTTCACTTTCTTGTTTTGCAGTTGAAGGTCCATAGCTCGATTCAAGGTGTTTCAAAGCAAAGTAAGCATTGGAATAGCATCACTACACTTCAGGCAAGCTGTACAGATCATCATCTTGCCCTGAAAGCTCCTCCATTGCCAGATACAACTTCAACTGAACAGGTATCTTCTTGAACTTCTAACTCTTAATGTAGGCATTGTTAGCTCTAGGTTTGTGAATAAGAAGTGTTCTACTCATGCCCCTGAATCTGTACATACTTTTACTTTTCATTTATTTTGTCTGAGCTGTGAGAATTTGAGGTCTGAATATGGAAGAAAAGTTAGGTCAAGATTTGGGAATGTTAAAATTCTCTCTCATTTCTGAGAGTTAGGATGAGTTCTTTACATATTTAGAATCGTGGCTTGATGATTAACATTTCTTATGTTGAAAGTTTGTGCAAAAAGTCAAAGAATCCAGATGTTTGAACTTGAGTACAGACGCGCGTTTTGGAACATTTTTCTGGCTGGAGGTTGAAGAAACACTTGGTGGGCTGGGCCTGCTTTTTTATTTCTTTTCACACCACATTTTCACTTTGACACCCCCTGAGCCCATTTTGTTTGTTTTAATGATTTTTTGATTTTTCTCTTTTTATTCTGATTTATTTATTTTTGCTAATCATATTAAAAAACATAAAAAATATTTTTACACCATTTTCATATTTTTTAGGCATTTATTTAGTTATATTGCTATTTGTATGTAAATAAGTACAAAAATATATTATTTAGAATAAATAGAAAAAATAATGTAAACACCATTTCATTTTCATTTTTATTTTGTTTTATCTTCTTAAAATATTTTATATAAAATATACTTTTTTTTTATTATAAATATTAATTATTATTATTCTTGTATATATAATATATTTAGTAAATAATCAAGATATTCATATATATATTAATATATTTAGGGCAAAAATACCAAAATACATACATTTTTCTTTTATTAATATTTGACCTCAAAAAATATTTTTTTTTATATAAATTTACTTCATTTTATTTTATTTTTTGTATATAATTATTAAATATTATACATATTAATTAGTTAATATATTTATTTAATGAAATTAGGGTTTTGCCCTTAAAACACAAAAACTCCAAAAATATTACTTTTTTATTTTTATTCATTTTGTTTATTTGACATAAAAAGCACCCTTTTTCCATACATATAAAAACCCTTTTTGCATCTTGCATATTTATTTTATTTCTATTTAATTTATGCAATTAATTATCTTGTAAATATTCCAAAATTGATGTAATAGCTAGGTTTAAATTCTTTGTCTAAATATCCCCCCATTTGAACATTTGTACCCCCCTTCCCATATTGTGTTGTAATAGTGTAGGAATTTTACTTTTCGCACTTTAACGCTTTCTAAATATACCATGTTAGAATTAGGGTTTGTATGCAAATAAAAAGAACAAAATAGTTTGACCTAATTTCAAAGATAATCAAAGCATGAAAATGGACAACACATATCACACTTGCACCCCTAGGGTATTCCACTTGTTGCCTTCAATAAATGGGCCATATTGCATGTTAGGTTTCTTTGGGTAAAACAAACAATCAAATGATCATAGTCCATCGATGATGCTTTCGAAAAGTTGCCTAAAATGATCAAGTCCCTTTCAAAGAAAAATTTCCCAAAGATACTTAGCACCATTGCAATTATGGTCTAAACGATGACCCGCGCCCGTCCCTTTCACATCCTAACACAAGATTGTCCACCAAATGCAATGGTGGAACGAAATTGTTAAAAGGGTTAAAACACAACAAAAATCTTTGAGAACTTTAGGGTAGATAGCTCTTAAGTACTTGTCAACTTGCAAAACAAAACACTTGCCTATTTTTCAAACCACACTTCACAAACACTTACAAAACAAACTTTCAAAGAAACCTTGAAACATCTTTTCAAAAAGACAAACACCTTTTGTAAAACATTTGAGTAAAGAATTGTTACAAGGGTAGCCTATACAAGGCATCTTTTTTAAAACACTTTCAAAACCACGCACAAAGCACCATTTCAAACAATTGAAAACCAAGGCAAGTTGATCTAAGCAAGTACCTAAGAGCCCATGGATAACCATGGATAGAAAGGGTGTTAATACCTTCCCTTTCTATAATCTACTCCCCGAACCCAAGAAAAATCTCAAAGGTTTTTGCTGTGCTTTTTAAACCTTTCCTTAGGATAAAATAAAAAGTCGGTGGCGACTCTTGCTCAACCGAAACATTTGCGAAAACAAACGCAAAACCATAGTCAGTTCTCCCACCGTATCACAAAAACATTTCTCAAGATCAATGGATTGATAGTTGAAATTTGATCAACTGAAGAAAAGTCAACTGATACACAAAAAGTCAAACTTTGACTTTTTGATTAAGATTTGATTTCAAAGATCACTATTCATCAAGATATTTAAAAATATGAATATTGATCATCAAGAAATCAATAAAGTCAAAAGTCAATGTGAAAAGTCAAACTTTTCAAGACTTAGAAATTTTTCTAAGTGTTTTATACATGATTATTTAATTACTTCATGCCAAATTTTCACCAAGATTCAAGATGATTCAAAGAAAACTTTCAACATGAAAGTTGTAGATATTGATTATATCTACAACTTTTATTTACTGATAAAGTCCTAGAAGTGCTTGTATTTTGAGATATAAATTCATGAGGTCATGCACTTTTTCTAAAAAACACTTAGTGAAAATTTGACCTAGTTTAGGCAGATTTTTGACCTAACTTCTTGGCCAATTTTCACCAAGCTCCAAGATGATTTTGTCAAAATGGTCAACATGAAGGTTGTAGAGGATGTTTCAATATTTCTAAAATGTCCAAGAACTTGAAGAGATCATGCTTAAGTTATAAGTTTCAAAGAGATGAAGATGGCCTCATAAACTTGACTTATAGGTCATTTTCTTGATGAACATTCAACCAAATCTCAAACTTATGCTGCATAATCCCACTTTGTAGGCTTCTAACATGTGTTTCACTCCTTAATTTAATGTTTACAGAATTTTTTGAGTCATTATCCAAGTGATTGAGCTATTGTCCAAACCATCTTGCCATTAATGGAACAAAGTTCGCACTTCCATTTTGGAAAAGTGACTTTTATCACAAAGTTCACTCTCCTTGAGCTTTGTATTTGTTCTTTCTGCACAAGTATCTTCTACAAACTTAGAGCAAACATGTTTAAAGTTTCTAGCCACCCTACCTTGCATTGAAACCATGTTTGTCTAGGTTACTTCAAAAACAAGCCAAAGATCCATAACATGTGATTTTGTACTTATGATCTCTCCAAACTTCTAAACTCCTTCCTATAAAATGAACCTCCATTCACAAGCCTAAGACACAAAATTAGAATCCCTGAAACTCTCCCAAACTTCCTCTAACCAGAAATTGCTCAAAAAAACACCATTTGTATGCAGTTCTGCCCTTGAACTCGTATCTTCCATTTCCATCGTATGTTTTCCCTCAAAATCATTTTCAAAGCTACCTTATATCAAATATAGTTCATCCCTGCCCTTGTTCCACAATTGTAACATCATCTTCCTCCTCTTCCATAACCAAAAATAGAGGTCTGCAACTTAACTTCTCCAGAACATTTCAGCCACTCTCAACTCAAGATAAGCATTGCATTAACTTCCTAGAGGTCCAAGGAAGCTAACCTGATCATTGAATCATCTTGAATCAAGCTCAAACTCAAAACACGAATTCCATTTTCAAGGTTAGTTTTCTACTTTTGAACTCTTCATATAGGCATCATTTGATTTCCTTTGTGAAGATAAAATGTAAACATCATAGCCCTGAAACTAACCATGTCCTTAGAATTCATTTATGTTGCCTGAGTAATATAAATTTTAAGCTTGAACTTGCTGAAAAAATCAGGTTAAATTTGGTATCATTTAAAATTCGTGCTCATCTTTGATCAATTGCTTAAGTTATTTACATATTTGAAATCGTGGTGAGATTTCTAACAAGTTTGATGTTCATACTTTTGAGAATGGTTGAGAAATAAACAAGTTGCATGAGTTATGGTTGGCACGAGGTTGAAGAGAAAGTCACGTTCAGGACTTAATTTATTTTATATTTAGTTGGAGTTGTGTTATAACCGGATGAAACAGCCATCCTAGTGGTAGGAGGAGCGCGCGTAAGGCATTGATGCTAAGGGTCCTGGGTTCGAGCCTCGACGACATCTTTTGTTTTTTTTTTACATTTTCCTTGTTTCACTTTGTAGCGCATGGGCCTCATATCAATTGGGCCATTCTTTTTATTAATCCTCACCCCCATGTTTGCTTCATACACGCAAACCCATTTTTTTATTTCTTTTTCTGACTTCAAACAAAAAAGACTTAGGCCTAGTAAACCAAATTGTTTTTACTTGTTTACCCCCTAAATCATTTTCAAACCCACTGACTTACTATTTTTATTTTTTTATTTTATTTTATTCCCTTGATTTTTTTTTTTATTCTTATTTAAAATACACAAATATATTTTATTAAATATTTAGACTAAAGTTTATCATTTTTATTTTTACTTTATCTTATTTTCATTAATCAAAATAGCAAAAATATTGTAATAAATACTTAGACTAGTTTTTTCATCTTATCTCTATTTTATTTTATTTCCTTTAAGTAAAAAGACCAAAAACATTTTCTTAACAAATTTCTTTTCTTATTTAAATTAATTTAGACTTAAGTTTTATTTTAATTTTCTTTTCTAATTAAATTAACTTAGAACTTAGGAATTTTAATTGATTAATTTATTTTTTAGTTTAATTAGGTTAAATTTAAAAATTTTCATTAAAAAATTCAAACAAACACAATTTTCTTTTCTTTTATATTACCTTTATATTCTTGTATATTTTTATTGTTATTCATTATTCAATATAGATGTAATAGTAATTAGGTTTCAATTACTTTCATCCCCCATTTGTGATTTGTATCCCCATCCCAAAAAAATAAAGTGATAGCGTAGAATTTTAAATTTCCGCAATTTATCGCTTTCAATATTATTGCTAGACATTAGGGTTTATATGGCAAGACATAAAATCAACAACTAGACAACCTTAATTCAAGAAAAAAATGCATGAAATTAAAACACAATTCACACCTACACCTCTAGGATATACGCCACTTGTTGCCTACAAATAAACAGTCATGTCCCCCAAACATGGGATACTTTAGCAAAGACCCTCGAATACAAGATCGTAGTCCCTCGATGATCCTTTGATGTTGCCTTCGATAAACAACCTTAACCCCTTACGAAAAATTACTAAGGTATCCTACAATGTTGCCTTCTACGATTGTACGTCGACCCACGCCCTTCCCTTTGCATCCAATGATATGGTTGCTTACTAACTAATGGTAGAACAACACTATCTAGAGGAGGAGGAAAAGAAAAAAGACTTGTTTTTGAGTACGTAGAACACTCATAGTTGTTTGATCACAAACATTTCAAAACAAACATCTTTCAACATACCACCACTTTCTTGAAATATTTTCAAAGTCAACACTTTGTATGCATTCTTATAGAGAAGAGAATCATTACAAAGTTTTCCCAACGACGGCACTTTTTCAAAATATTTTCAAACAAACACATTCACAAAAGAGTTTCAAAAGTGAGTTAGCAACTAAGAGCCCGTAGATAAATACAGATGAAAAGGATGCTAACACCTTCCCTTTTCATAACCTACCCCCCGAGCTCAAGAATAATATCAAAAGGTATTTCTTGTTCTTTTCACCCTTTCCTTTATTAGATAAAAGAAAAGTCGGTGGCGACTCTTGCTATCCGCAACAATTACGATAAAACAAAAAACACCAAGTCAGTTCTCCCACCGTATTACAGGTCCCTTAAGTGGGAAGGTCCTTTCCAGGTTATCCAAGTTTTTTCTAATGGTGCGTACGAAATTGAGGAATTAAACAAAGATAAAAGAATCTTGAAAGTGAATGGGAAATATTTGAAGAAATTAAAATAATGCAAGAGTAATTTGCACATAACAATCAAAGCCAATATGGTATTCATAAACCAAGTAATGCTAAAATGGATGTGTTTCTAAAGAAATTTACATAACAACAGTTGCATAAAAAGAAACTTAAAAACATCACCAAATCAAAAGGGTAACTTCATCTTCATCATATCATATTTGATATGTGCCAACCTTAATCGATAATCAATGGAGGATTGCGCAGCTTGAAATGTAGTAGCTTCTTCTTCTATTTTATCAGCCTTTTTGACATGTTGAACGCTTAAGTAAATCATCTCGTCAATCTCAGTTAGATCTTGGTTCTTGATCTCTTTCTGACAGGCTTCTGCTTGAGCAATTTTTTCCTTCGAGTTCCTTGATTTGTTTTTTCCAGGGAGATATTGAACGAGTATAAATGGTGAACTCTTCTTGAGTTGTCTTATAAGCTTTCTCCATCTGTTCAACATTGTTGGAAGTAACATAACGTGTGCCTATTTAATAGTTTGTACAGCTTGTATTTTGTGAAGCTTAGACAGGGTGTCACGCTCTCGATTGAAATCTGCACTGACTTGATCGATAAGATTGCTTATGTCAATTAAAACTTCAGCCACTTTGGAAGAGCAAGTAACTATTTTAATTTGGTTGATTAACCTCTTCAAACCATAACATGCAGTGGCATCTTTCTTCAAAATATCAAACAAGTTTGCATCAAAGTTTTTTTTTTTGACCTTCTAAAGAAGTTGATCAAAAGTGGCATTATCAGAGCCTCAACTAGGAGTTGTCAAAAGGTTTGATTGAGTTTTGTCTGAAGCAAGGCTTCGTGTGTTCATCATTTCTCTAACATACTCAAGTGGATTTCTCTTCCTCAAAGCATCCAACTCTTCTGGTGAGATTTGTGGTTGAGGGTTATTGTTATTTGGTTGAGTAGCAGATTTAGTGTTGTCCTTGGATTCAGTATGGATAGTTACCTCCTCTTCATTTTCCTCTTGGAAATACTATTCTATATCATCAGAAATATGTTCCTCTTCATCAAGCGAGTCATCATTAGGCTTCGTTCTCTTTGGAGAAGAATCATTGGGGTTGTCGTCACCTTGCCTTTCATCAACATATTTACTTTTAATTCCAGTTTGTTGTTCCTTCTGATCATTATCAGATTATGGTGAAGTTTCTTTTTCAAGTTGTACAGTAGAACCAAGTTGGTTCACATCAGTGGAAGAACCTTTGTTTTAGTCTTTGTTGGTGGATAGAGGATGGTATGAAGCAGTGCCACTGCTAGGTGGAACTCCGTACATGATTGGTGATTCAGTGGAATTTGGCTTAACATCGTACAAAGAAGTAGAGTAAAAATCATATTGAAAAAGGGATTGTCGAAAAGAAAAATTTGAGAATCCTGCATTTGGTCCTTCGACTCCAGGACTCGAATTATCACTTTCAATCTTTTCCAAGACAACATTGTCAGAAGGCTGCGAACTGTCTGTCTTTTTAGGAGCAGGAGACAATGTTTCAACTACCACTGGTTTTGGTGGTTGAGAAGAGGTTGCATCAAAAGTTGGAGCTTTCTTCTTTCTTATCTTTTTGGGATTTGGAGTAATGGGAGATCGTCTTCATCATCTTCAAAAGTCTCTGGAATCTCCACAGGCGGAGGCCGTTTCTTTGGAGTAGGGGAAGGTTTTCGATTAGCCTAAAAAGACCGAAAGAGTTAGTGAAAATGGCGTAATAAAAATAAAGGAGGCATGCCAAACCATACCTTATTCGTTATTTTTGGTTTTTCGAAGGTTGGAATAACACTCTTTGAAGAAGTTACAGTTTGCTTGGGTGCGTCCTTTGATCTTGTCATTAAAGCAAGTATTTCCTTCTTCGCTTGTTTCTTTTCAACAGCTAGAAGAACATTTTGAAATGATAAATGTTAGCATTAAAAATTAGAAGAAGAAAATAAATTTAAGTATTCAAAGGATCCTTTGGTTCCACGCCTTCACATTCAGGAGAAAGCATTGTGACATGTTCTAAATCATAGTTAAGGAAGCCTTTGAAACTGTCCAATGTATGCTTAGTCGGAACCACTCGTTCAACAGGTTTTTTTAGACTGTAGTTATAAAAAATATAGTAATTCCCACAGACGAGCCAATCTGGGTAAGGAGGATAAAATGCCATGCTAAAATCAGCATTGAGTAATTTTCAGAATTTAGGTGGTTCGAGTTTAAAAGCTAAATCATACCTATCCTCAGGCTTGACACATGCAGGAATACTTAAATGAGGAAGCATTTTTGTAAATTTCTCTTTTAGATTTTTTGCTGCGTTTTGAATGGTTCGACTAAGATTAGTTGGGTCATAGACAGTTTCAAAGTACTTTTGGAACGCATGGATCTCTTTTACGTGAATCTTCATAACTTCTTTGACATAATCCTGCTCATATGCGAAAACTGTTGTCAGATGTTGGTGTAGGAGAATAACATCGATCATATTTCCAGAATAATACTCCTGCCACCAGGAATCAAATTCTTGTGTGCGGTAGAAAAGATGGTTGAAAAGGGATTAAAGTAAACTCATCAAAGGTGGCATAATCGGCAATAAGTGTGTCTCGATCAAGGAGTGAAAATTTCATTTCTTAGATGCAAAAAGCTTTTTTTCTTTTCAAAAAGGGGTTCAAGAATTAATTGGCAAAGCCCAAATTATCGAGAAACGAAGTTGGGTTGGTAAGCAAGCAGGGTGATATGTCTTTTGACTGGCATGAGTCTTGTGATAATTAGCCTTAGGAAGAAGAAAGCTTTCCAGATGTCTAGAGTTTGTGTCTTGAGCAGATACAATGTCAGAAATGGGTTTCGTAAACCATGTTGGACCATGGGTTCTTAGCAAAAGGAGCCATAGAGGGGGTAAAGTTATGGCGTTTTACGAATATCATGGTATATTTGGTAAAAAACTCCTCTAAGTTTTGGTTGTGATAATTAGGTGTCAATCGAACTAGCCTAGTCTCTTTGTAATTCGATTTTGATTTTAGGATCTGCTTCGTCCATTGTGCCAGAAGTAGAGAGAGTTCGAATGTGGCATTTAGCCACAATTGGAGAAACCAATTTGGGTCAGCTAGAAAAATATTGGTGCATGTCTCGTATTCTTTCAAAGAAGTAGTTGCTTCTCCCAAACACTCATATAGTCCATCCAGGATTAATTCGCTAAGGCAGATATTTCGACCAGAGTGAAGTTGATTGGCCAAGGTTAGGAATCTCTTGGCAAGTTGTAGAGATTTACTACAGAAAATACACCTAGATAACCATAGGGCGACTAGTATGATAATAATCAATATATTTGGTGAAGCCATCATGATCGACTTTAAAATCGATGGTGTTTTTAGATTTCACAAAGGGGTCAAAGGCTTCCCCAGTGGATCGAAGCCTAGTGATTGCAGCCACATCGAATAGAGTGGGGGTAACCATTCTGCAAAGAAGGTTAAAGGTGTTAAAAGTATTATCCCAGAAATACAGAGATGCCATCAACATGTGTTGGCAATAGCTAGGGGGCCAACCTTCGACAGTTGGATTAAATCGAAGATACCAATATCCTTCCAAAATTGGGACTTATGTTTTTCGATCTTGGCTAACCAATCAAGGTATTACTTACTATCTTTTTCTAGGAAAGATCTAAATGGTTTAAAAATATCAGTCATGTAATTTAGGTGAAAGGGTTTTTCTTTATCAGTAGAACCTGAAGAAGTTCCTTCTTGAGGAATTTCTGCATTAGGTTCTATGGAATCTTTACCAGCATTTTCACCTACATTCTTTTTAGGTCTAAGTTTAATAGCTATGGGACTGGTTCTATGATATGTAGGGAAAATTTCCTTAAAATTTTCTAAATCATCACCTTGAACTAGAGGACCCGTACACCCTAAGGTTTTATCAGTAAGAGTAAAGGGGATAATTACCTGGGATGCATAGATCACTTTTTGTTTTGCAGAAAGTGCTGGTGTCGGTGCAAATTCTTGATTTCTAACCATAATGGGTTTTGATGCATGACCAATGGGCTTGAAAGCACCGCCTTTGTTGTTATTCACATCCTTTCTAGCTTTGGTACTCTTCTTTTTAGGTGCCATTGATGAAAAAGTTTGAAGATTGTTGATGCATTGAAGAAAGAGGAAGAAACGTTCATAGTTTTTCAGAAGAAGAGAAAACTAATGGAAGTTGAAAAAGTATTTTTTTAGGATTAAAGAAGGTATTTATAAGGGAAACGTTTCGGTTTTCATTTGTGTGGCTGAAGAATCGTGGGACGCGTGTTAACTTTCTATAAGCCAGAAAATTGGTTACTTTTTGGGAAGCCACCATTTATGCCTACATTAGTATGGTAATGATGAAACTGCATCAGCGCACGTCTCGATGGGACATTTGAGGAAAATGGTCATTATGACCATGACGTCATAACAGTAACAGTAATCATGAGATATTTGTTGTTTTGAGATTGAAGGCTATTCAAAAATTGTCTATTTCTTCAGATATTTTAAAATACACGATTTTGGGGGATAATTTGTTAGCTGGAAATTTCTTTAGTATAACGTAGAAGATCAAAGTCAAAGAATAAGTTATTTTGAAATAAATTTTTTGTGAAAGCTTTGACTGACTATTTACTAAGAAGGCAGTCAAACATCAAATTGTATGATTGCAATAAGCTTTTTGTTTTTCAGGGAATTCGAAGTATTGGAAGTTTGAATTCGAATTGAGTTTTGGCACTCTCTGCAATAGAAGGATTCGAAATTCAAATCTTTGATCTTATCCCGAAGACATGTGGAGTTCTAATAGTTCGAAGAATTTGCATGTCCCCAACGTGGCATCTAGATGTAGAAAGACCGTTAAGGTAGAAATTGTATATATAGGATTCGTGTGTTCATTTGTTTGTACAAAATCTCACATAAACTCAAAGTATCTGCATATTGAGAAAAGATTCCTCTGAGAAATGTATGCGTAAACACTATATTTTACTTAAATACAAGTTATCGTTTCAGAAATTTACTTTTAGCAATTTACTTTCAGTTACTTTTATTTGCACTTTCTATACAAGTTTCATAAGCTTACTTTAAAGAGTTATTTAGACCAAAACCAATATTATAACAAAAAAACTATGAATATCATCGAAGTATTTTTTTGTTTCAAAGAACAAAGTTTGAAAAAGAACACATATCCTAGGATCAATCTAAGGACTTTTCATCGTTTTTAGAAGACTAGCAATTATTTACCAATTTTCACGGTAAACGATTACCTAATGCTTATATTATATGTATATTTTATGACTCAGGCTACTTATTACGGTACTTATTTTATTGCATAATATTTTGTCAATTACATGTCTCGATTAGAAGATTAACATAACATGAAACAGTACAACAAACATAAATAAAAAACTAAACATGAAAACTTAGGTACTACCAGATGATTCTGGATATTTTAGCATCTTGAGTATATTGTCAACAGATCTTGTTATCTGCGCATCCAACTCGACCAGACCCTTAGCTATCGTACGACAAAATGATTTTCACATGGCTTTCACATCTTCATTGGTCTTCAACTCAATCCCGTTGTATTTCACCCTTCCATTTGTATCAATCCAATCTTCCCAAAACACGATCTTTCTCACCCTTCTGTTATCGGTTTCAGGCAGTAATTCATTCAACTTGTCTTTCAAGTTGGTGAGGGATGTGGTGCCATCTGGAAGCTTGAATTCAACAGGAGGATTATTTTCGTTGAAATATGTAACACCCCACTTTTCCACAATAGCAATTACATTAACATATATCAGAGTACATAAGCAGGATGTCACATACTTCAAATATTCATAAAGTTTAAAGTCACTTTATTACTTCTTTTATTCGAACATAATCAATTCGGCAACGAAATAATAAAATTAGTTCAATTCCATGTCATTACGACTTCAACAAATAAAACTCCACAAATATGTGGTCCAACATAAGTCGAATGAAAGATATGTAACAAATGAAGTAAAACAAAACATAACAAAGATTCTTATTTCCTGTGTTACGTATCATAGCGACTCCTAGAACTCGGTCAGGTAACACTCATTCCAAGTACTACTCGGATACCTGATTATCTGTACTCCCAGGGGAGCATAGACATAACAACACAAAAGGGGTGAGAATTTCATTCAATAAATATACGGTGAATATCACATGCTAAGGAGTAGTGATCACATAATCCATACATCACACAGTACTTCGTAACATAACACATCATTCACGTAATGCAACATCAACTCGAATTAATGCAATGCAATGAGACTAACATCAAATCAATGCGTGTGGTACCATCAGGGCATAAGCCCTCATCTCGTATGCCAATTTGGGCAATAACAGGGCATAAGCCCTCATCACAACGCCATTACCGGCTAACAACAGGGCATAAGCCCTCATCACTGTGCAACATACGACACCATATGCAACAACATAACTATACAACCACAAGGCATAAACCTTCAACATATTGCCAATTTAGGCCATCAATATCATAGTCATCAACATCGCCTTATAACAACATCGTAAGCAAAGCAACATCGCAATAAACAACTTACCATTTCGGTGTAACAAAGGGAAACTATTCCTATCCTATCTTAAATACTAGGAATATAATCCTTATCATTCACTTTCCTCCTTCAAATTAAGGTTCATAGCGCTATCTAACTACTGCTTTGAACGACACATCAATCGGGTTCCTAAAACTAAAGTTATGGTCGATTCAAGGAAGTCTAAAATATCCATCAGTTACTGTCATCCCTCGCCCGGCGAAGCCCTACGTCACCCGACGACGCTGCCTTCGTGTCACTCTTCGCTCGACGATGCTAGGCGCGACGTACTCCAGTAGGTCGTCCAAAAATCGGCCTCCTATTTGCCTCCACCTTTGCCCGGCGAAGCCCTACGTCGCCCGACGACGCTGCCTTTATCGCCCGACGATTCTCTATGAACAGGGTTTTCCTATTTGTGATTTTGCATTGTATCAGACCGATTTCCTGCGATTTTGTCATATTATAGGTCGTAATATGTTGTCTAAACACACAGTTTTATCACCTATCAATCCATCACAATGCACCACTATCCATACATTAGTTATGGGTCATATTCCATCATCAAATCCACTAATCCTAATTTCCAGTACTAATAGGTTTTAGATTGGGGTTTTGTGATACCATCATCATAGAAACAAAAATCACCAACAACAATCACAATCATAACATCACAATTTCTTGTAGTATCACATACATCAACATCAACCAAATCAAACAAAAGCAGATCATACATCAATCATTCAAAAACAACCTGAGAGAAGGGAACCTTCACTACCCTCTCATGTAAAATCACCGATTATAGAATCCATTCACCCCCTTACCTTAATTTGCAGCTTTGATGCTTCAACAATGGAGAATTTCCTTTGCCCTAGTTCTCTCTTCTCTTCTCTTCTCTTCTCTGTTTCTACGTGACAATAGTTTTTCTCCCAAATGATCTAACCATCTTCTATTGTATTTTATTATTGCTAATACTCCACTAATAATAATAATAATAATAATAATAATAATAATAATAATAATAATAATAATAATAATAATAATAATAATAATAATAATAATAATAATAATAATATTAATATTATTAATAATGTTAATAACAATATTAAAAATCTTAATAATAACAATAATATTAATAATAATAGTATTATCCCTTAAAACTAAGTTTCACCACAAAATGTCAAAGCACATTCAAAATCAACAAACAATGACTAAATATTTAAATGATGCGTTACAAAATACACTTTCGCCTTAATCAGAAATTGAGGAAAAACATTTTTTGAGATGTTTTTCTTAATATCATATGTTCCTATTTTATATAAATTAGGTTTAATTCTAGACCACACAAATTTGTTCAGTGCATTCATAACCCTTCAAAGATGTCGGCAAAATCCAGATCGTTAAAAAATTCGAAATCAATACATTAACGGAAATTTCATCATACAACTAAATTTCCAATACAGAATAGTAAATTTGAAATTTTCAAAAAATATTTAATCTTATCGAAAATTTTAAATGAACTATCGAAAATTTAAACGTATCATAAATTTAAAATCAATTGTCAGAAATTTTTTACATAATAGAAATTTCAAATGAACTATTAAAAATTTTGTACATATTAAAAATTTGCATTTTGTATCAGAAATTTCGTTTAAAAAAATTATTTCCATTTTACTAAAAATATTTTTGAAATGATAAAAATTAGAAATACCATATATAATTTAGAGGGTGACAAGTAAAATCCTCTAAAATGATTACAAAAAATCAATTGAATGCATGTGAATCTATATTGTGAAATAGAAGTCAAATGACCTATGTTATCATTACAAAGCTAGATTAATGACAAAAGGATATTTTCAACCATATAGCATTGATTATGAAGAGAGATTCAGTCCAATGACATAGATAGTATAATTTTGAAAACTTCATATATTGTTGTCTTGCTGCTTATTCTACTTCTTGTTGGAAATTACATCAATTTAATATAAAAAATATATATTTACAAGAAAGCTTAGGAGAGCAAGTGAAACCAACAAGTTAGTGTGTATTTGCATAACCACATGAATAGCAATATAAAAATTAGAAAATATTATAAAACCTCAAAACAAAAACTTGAAGCAAAAGTACTTGTGCCGAATCTGTGGTTGGAATTGTGCAAATTGAATTATTGTCGGAAAAAACATTGCCAAAGAGGTAAAGAGTGAGAATCAAAGTTTGATTTGCACAGAAATGGTATGGGAGAGAAAAACAGACGCAGTGAATATGATAGTGAGTGCATTAATGAGAGTCAAGAAAAAGAAAAGAAAAATAGTGGTAGTGGTAAAGTATTGGATCAATGAACATCAACACTTACATACAGTGACGTGCTGAGATATGTCAAAGGGAAAAGACTGAGCTCAAACGAAAGCATTAATGGAAAATGCATTTAATGGCTTTTGTTGCAGTGTACGGAGATATTCAGAATGGACTTTATTTTTTGGCCGCAAGAAGTTATTATCATCGACATCTATATAGGCAAGCAAGCCAGGGAATACCATTTTTGATACAAGTGATTCAATGTGTATATCCTTCTTTTAACATCTATAATTAAATAGTTTTGGATCCTCTAAGCATATGTTTAGATCCACTTTTTTCATTTCATATTCAAATAAATATTTTTATTTTTCTTTGTCTTATTCTCTTTTTTTTTGTATTTTTTTTTTCCTAAAATTACTATATATTTCTCTTTCAAAAAATAGAGGATACTTACCCAATTAAATGGTTAATTGTGGCAAGTTTTAAAAAAACTCATGTAAGAAAATATAAATTTTCTCTAATTATTCGAAGATTATCTCAATTTTGATTCTTCAAAAAAATCACTAAATGTAATGATTGTCATTTGACATTTTCCTTATTTTTTTTTAATAATGTGGAATGTCATGTTGGATTTTATTTTTTATTTTTAAAATTTTTAAGTTGGCTTTTTTTTCATTTCAATTTTTTAAAATCTAAAATTTAAAACATTGTTGTTTCGTGATGGAACTAGAGTTGAATGATAAGTGAGGTTTAGAGCTTACTGTGGTGATTATAAATTTATGATACGATGGATATGCGTTGATCTACAATGTTATCACTTCAAAACGCTCAAGTCAGTATGAGAGTGAAAATGAAGTATTAATTAGAATAGATTTGAATACTTGAGAAATGGTGTGCTTTCCTTCTAAAATAAGAGAAGTGGTTGGCAACTAAAAACGCGAGGTGAGGCATGGATCACAAACACTCATCAGATTGATCTAGATGGCCAACAGGATAATCGCGCATGGGATTCACTGTTCAGAGAAGGAGAAAGAGTCTACTTGTTATGCACGTTATTCCCCTCGCATCGCTATTGGGCATTTTATCCTTAGGCGTTATGGGAGGTCTAAAACAGTTTACCCCAAGCCTTTATTTCTACTTTTCACAACAAGGGTTTGCCACATGTGCTCTTACTTAGACGCGGAATATGTGAATGTAGAAGTCTTTTGACGGGACATTATTGTTCTCAAGAATGGGTGCATTAAATGTCTTTCTTGTAATAGATATCGTTTAGTTGGGAGCGAGTGACACGACTCTTTATGCTAGTTGGTGATGATGTTTCCTCGTTTTTATAACACTTTTTAAGAGATCTCAATTTTTGGTGGTGGACAGTAGATCGTATAATCCTTAGTGGAAGGATATTACATAAGAGGCTTTTGAAGTGTTATTTTGACATTTTCTACCATAAGTGACCTACAAAAGAGTCTTTCTTGCTTCCCTTATCTTTTTTCTCAATGAGATTTTATATTTCAGCATTTGGTTAAGTTCATATGATCTAGTTCATTGCAACTTGTCTTGCGTGTATTTACCGTGAAATTTGGTAAACAACCGCTGGTCTTCAAAATTGAATAAAAGTTGGTAACTTGCAGGATCGACCAAATTGATCCTAAGTACATGTGTTCTCATTCAAAACTTATATTCCTAAAATGAAAAATATTTTCGACAACATCTTCATTCTTTTAGGCAAAGATTTTTTCAATTGTAACTCCGTAAATAGTAAAGTAATGCTTTTAAAGAAAAGACTGGAATGTAAAGAGATTTCGACTGAAATTTAAAAGAATGTATAAAGCTTTCAATTAAAGTTGGATAACAATAAACATAAAATTGATGCATCATACGTACATTCTCACAAACTCGTTTCTCTAACACTGGTACTTTGAGTAATTTTGAGTATTTTGTACAAAGATGTGAACATACTGAATCCTAACACTAAGACCCTTATTTATACTAATTTTGACCAAACGGTCTCTAAATAAGACATTGACACATTCGACATCTGCACGCGCCTTCGAATCCTATGCCTCCACGTGTTACTTTGGATAAGATCAAATTTTTGAATTGGAAAACTCTTTGTCTTTGAAGCGCCAAACCGTGACGGTTGAAATATGCTTAATGATATTTCGAATAACTAGAAATATTTACGGTTCGTGTATGAACCTTTTACCAACACTTAGCAAAAACAAAGCTTTATTAGCTCTTCATCTATCGAAAGCTTCACACAAACTTATTTATTCTTTATTTCGAACTATATTCTCCAAAATATATCATTTCAGCTAAAACCCATGTAGTCGAAATTTCCAGTCAACAAATTGCCCCCAAAAAATGTGTGTTTTGGATTTCCTAGAGAAACATACATTTCTTGCAAAACAATTATATTTCGACGAACATACAAACCTCGTGATAGACAATAGCTGCTATGACGTCAGAATAATCATGACTTACTTTTTCAAAACGTCTAATCAAGACGTGCGCACAGCATATCCATCATTTGCTACAAAAGTAGGTTCCCAATGTGGCTTTTAAACAAGCAACCTCTTATATCATCTTATCATAGATCGCCATGTATCCCACTAACTCCAAAAAATTTAAAAATCCTCCTCCTTCTCCAAACACACTTTTTCATCTTCTCAATCTTCTGGTTTTCAAAATTTTACACTCTCTCTTTCTCAAAAAAAAAATTAAACAATCAAGAAATTGAATCTGTCAATCATGACACCATTCAAAAACGGAAGAAAATCCGACAAAAATGTGAAGAACGAAGAAGTGAAGATCATGAATGATGCTGCATTCAAGCTGATTCATCACATCACAAAACCCATTCTTGATGGAAATCAAGAACTGGTTCCAACACCACACATTTCTGCTGAACAACAAGCAATTTATGCTTCTCAGGTAATAATTCATTTTACCCTTGCTGATAAAATCCTAGAGTATATGGATCCTTTGATGTCTTCTAAATGTTTAGAGAAAATCAAGAAAAGTTTTCCTGTTTACTATGATACAAAACTCATCTTTAACAAAGCCAAGCCTTTTAAGAAGAAAGATAGCAACCCTGATGAACAACTAGCAGAATCATTTGTAGAGAAAACCCAAAAAGATACTCCCTCAATTACTGTAGCTAAAGATAAACCCTTTCAGTTTGACTACGTAACTTAAAACTTGAGACCTTTTAGGTCTTGCCTTGTAGCAGATAAACAATATCTCACTTGGCTGGATAAAATTGAAAAGGTAAAATCCCTAGCTTGGAAAGATTTAGGCATCTTCGACTTAATTTAAATGTCGAAAATAGGTTTTAGCTATTTCCAACCCATGCTAATGTCCTCATTGTACTTCTAGGATAGTACTTACAATACTTTCCATCTCCCATGTGGGATGATAACTCTCACTCTATTTGATGTGGTTGTTATCATCGTACTCCCCCTACTGGAGAAACTTTTAATCCTTATCAACAAGATACAAATACCATCAACTTTAATGTTCACAATGATGCCTTCACCAAATACATGAATGTCTATCATGTCGAAGGAGATGAAGTGTCCGACATTGAGCACATAGCTTTCCTTGCTCTCTGGCTATCTAGGTGTATTTTTTGTTGTAAGTCTTTACAAGTAGCCAGAAGATTCCTTACCTTAGCAAACCAACTTCACTTTGGTAAAAAAGTATGCCTCAGTAAATTAATACTTACTGGATTATATGAAAGCCTTGGGTCTACCATTTCCAAACTTAAAGAATATAAGGCAAGCTAAACGTGTTGCTAGCTGGTCCATATTGGCTGCTCCAATTATGGCTGAATGCAACATTTGAACCATTTCTCAGCACTTCTGGCACAGTGAACAATGAATATCCTGAAATCCAAAATCGAACTCTTGAGGGAAAAGAATTACTTCGACTCACTCCTAATGATGATGGAAAGAAATTTGGAGAGTATTTCACTAAGTACATCATGATTTTTTTCAAAACATCATGTCTTTAGTTCTTCAATGGCTCCTTTCGCCAATAGAACTCATGGCCCTGAATGGTTTACACGATCTATTTCTGACATCTCGCCAGAAGACACAGATATAGTTAATATTTGGAGAGCCTTTTTACTCCATAGGTTAATTGTCTCGAGGATCATGCCTGTGAAAAGCAACATCTGTATGCTTGCTTATCAACCAAATTTTGTGTCTCGATAATTTGGGCTTTTCCAACTAATTCATGAGCCTATCTTCGGAAGAAAACATGAATTTGCATAGCAGGGATGAAGTTTTCTCTTTCAGACTAGGAAGAACACATGGCTCGTCATGTCAATTTTGCATAATTTAATCATGTTCCCTTTTGCTCATCTTTATACTGCTCGAAGGGCTTTGATATTTGGTGGAAAGACTTTTATTCAAAGAATATGTTCGACACCATATTTCTCATCCAACATCTGACGAAAGCTTTTTCATCTATGCAGGATCTGAGCCATAAAGGTAAACATATGCACATCAAGGAAATCCAGGCGTTTCAAAAATACTTTGAAACTATCTATGATCCAACCAACCTTAGTCGAACCAATTTTAATGAAGCACAAACTTTAAAAGAGAAATTTACTAAAAAACTTCTTCATTTAAATATTCCTACTTGTGTCAAACCTGAACATATATATGACTTAGCTTTCAAACTTCACCCACCAAAATTTCCAAACTTGCCCAGTGCTGATTTTTCCATGGCTTTCTATACTCCTTACCCAAACTAGTTTGTTTGTGGTAATTACCTAAACTTTTTAAAACAAGAATCTCAAAAAACTGCTAATTGAGTGGTTTCGACTAAATATACTTTGGACAATTTCAAAGGCTTCCTTCACTATGACTTGTCAGCTATCTCCATTGTTTCTCCGACAAGTGAAGGTGTGGAACCAAATGATTTCCATGGTCCTTTCAATTTATCTTGTTATTATTTCCTTCATACTTGGTAGTAACCAATGCTGTTAATGTATATTGTTTTAGCCGTCAAAAAGAAAAACACTAAGAAGGAACAACCTAGTGTGAAGACTATTTCAACTGCAGCCTCCAAACAAACCAATGTCTCAACAAAAAGCACTACTCCAGATAGTAAGAAATTGAAAGCATCAAAGGTATGATTCGAAACTTTGCCTGCTTTTTATACTATATTACTTCTTCTAATAGTATTAATCTTTCAGGATAGCAAGTTGCCTCCAAAATCTCCGCACAAAAGAAAGTCCACTCATGGCACTTTAGCAGAAGTTGAAGATGATGAAGATACTCCTCCAACTCCTCTAAAAACCAAGAAGTCAAAGAAGAAGAAGACAAAGACTTTTGATGCAGCTTCTTCACAACCAACTAAACAGAAGCCTGAAATAATTATCCTACCCCCAAAGCCCAAAGAGAAAGCCACGTCTCAACCATCTAGAGGAGGTATTCTAGAGCGGGTCGAAAGTGACAACTCAAGTCCGGATGGATAAAAGGTATAACTTTTATTTGTTATTTTCCTTTGATCAGAATCATTCTTTATTCGAACTAACATTCTTCAAATTGCAGGAAAATCAAACAACTCTTACTTAGTCTCTAAACCAACAAAGTGTTCTTCTTGACAGTGGTGCTGCTTCGTAGCATCCTTTGTCTAGTGATAAGTAATTCCGCAAAGGGTCTTCATCTGTAATCAACAAACTTGACGCAACTGTTCAATCAAAAAAAGAAGACATTCCTCAAACTGAGAGCAACCCAGAGGTACATCAAGGGACCAAGAGGGCTAGTGATGACGAAGGGGACAAAAATGATAGCCCTAGTGACTCTTCACCCAAAAAGATTAAATTTGTTGATGATCTTCCTGATGGTGATGAACCTCTTAATGATAATGAAATTGCATCATTTTTTGCTGAAGATGTAGAAATGGCAGAAGAAGAAGAAGAAGAAGAAGAATAAGAAGAAAATCAAGGAGAAGAAGACAAATATCCTCCAGTCCAAGTTAATTCTGAAGATAAAAATGACTTTTGCAAACCCACAAACCCAATACAATGCTTCGATAGAAATGTCTCAGGAAACACTGTATGCACTGAAGAAAGATAAACTTCCTGAATATGTAAGGCTAATGATGGCGGAAAGGGTGCCATTTTCCCAAAAGACTTTCCCCAGTGCAATTGCAACTTCAAGTGGGAGTTCTCAAGATGAAACTAATGAGAAACTTCTCCAAAAAATCAAAGAGAAATTCTTCGAAGCTGATTTATTTGAAGTATTGAAGGATAATGCTACTGCAAGTGTTGTACTAAAGAAGTTGATAAACCAAATCGACATAGTCAAATGCCCTATTGAGACTGCTGAAATCCTAATGGACGTTACTACATTAATCAACATAATCAGTGCAAATTTCCTAGGGAATAGGACGTATCCTCGAAGCTTCAAGAAAAACAAATTATGCAAGAAACTGAATGGTCGAAGGCTCTTGACTCAACGAACAAGGTTGAGAGACTTGGAAAAGAATTTAATAATGCCAAAGAAGAGTTTTAGACCAATATTCCTTCTATTTCCTTCTGGAAAGAACAAACCAAGGAGTTGTCAAAAAACATTTCCCAGACGGAAGCACGCTAAAAAGTCATTGAGCAAATGGATCATACTGAAATGGAACGTGAAATTGCTCAAAGTGTGCAATATGTGAATGCAGCCAAGAAACTTGAAGATGAAATAGATGCCCTTCATGCTAGCAAATCATCCCTCGATTGTAGGATGAAATTGGCTAAGACCAAGTATGACAGGATGAAGGCTAATTTGCCTTTCTAATCATTTTGACAACTTATATCTATTGTTGTTTGTATTTTCTGAAATTTATGTAATTTCCAAACAACGCCATCTTTGGCATATTATGACACCATTTTGGCTTTTATTTCGTTTGTTTTCACTATTCTGTCGGAATCTTTAGTTCTTGGAGAATAGGTTTGTACCTTTTTAAGTACTTACCATTTTTCTTCAAAATCCTTCGATCTTCTGCCAATTCTTCTATTTCATAGGCGTTATTTGTGAATGTTTGGATAATTCGAAAAAGTCATTCCCAATGTGGAGACCATTTTCCCAATAACTTATTCTTTTGATCCATGGGCAATATTACTATCCACACCAAATCATCATTCGAAAAAACTTTTCCCTTGACTCTTTTATTGTATGCTCTAGCTACCCTTTCTTTTTGTCTTCTCAAGACCTCTAAGGCATACAACCTTTCTTCATCCAGATCAACTAGTTCATTCATCATTGTTGTACCCCAAAATTTGCCCTATCTTTTCTCAAGACATTTCTCACAAGGATTTTCAAAAGTTCAAGTTTGTACAAGTACAATTGGACTTTTAATGCCCTATATAGTTTCCATGGATCATATTGGACTTTCAAGCATCAGGTCAAAGAGGAAACTGCCGAAAGGGTAAAGCAGATAAAAAAGGTGTGCAGATAACTATGTCAAATTCAAAATCTGGTTCATGTTGGTCAAACTACATGACTGATCGAAAGGGTTGGTTGGCAGATTTTTTACAAATTAAATAAGAGAAAGCTTGCTTCGATTTCCCAAGCTTCGACTGGGCAATGGCTTCCTTCATGCTTGCTTCGATCCACAAGGCAATATCCTCCTTCATGCTTGCTTAGATCTATAAGGCAATGGCTTCCTTCATCCTTTCTTCGATCCACGAGGCCATGGTTGCCTTCATGCTTGCTTCAATCCACAAGGCAATGGTTTCCTTCATGCTTACTTCGATCTATAAGCTTCGACTGGGCAATGGCTTCCTTCATGCTTGCTTCGATCCACAAAGCAATGGGTTCCTTCATGATTACTTTGATCCACAAAGAAATGGCTTCCTTTATGCTTGCTTCGATCCATAAGGCAATAGATTTCGTCATGCTTGCTTCGATCCACAAGGCAATGGCCTCCTTCTTGCTTGCTTCGACCCACAAGGAAATGGCTTCCTTCATGCTTACTTTGATCCACAAGGCAATGCCTTCCTTTATGCTTGCTTTGACCCACCTCTAAACCCTTCGACACACATAGTTTCTACACTATGAATTACAATTTAAGGACATTTGAACTTTCGACCACTTAATCAACTGATGGTTACTGGTAGGAAAGTAATCCAGAAATTCTTTCATTTTGGCTATGCTAATGAGATTATCTTGCATACTCAAAGTGGTACATATAAGAACATACAATTGGTGGATTCGAAGAACGTGCATTTGGTGGTCCATTCTAAGAACATATATTTGGTGGTCCATTCAAAAAACATACAATTAGTGGTCCATTCGAAGAAAATACAATTGGTGGTCCATTCGAAGAACATACAATTGGTGGTCCATTTGAAGAACATACAATTGGTGGATTTGAAGAACATAAAATTGGTGATCCCTTCGAAGAACACACAATTGTTGGAAACAATATTGTTTTGTCTGTTGATAAGTTTGGTTGAAGGTTTGTGGATCTATGTGATCAAAACGAAAGGGTAAAGTATTCAAGATGCTTGCTGAACAAAGTCCTATATGCTGTCAAGCCCAGGCTTGCTGTAATGTCCACATAACATCCTAAAACCATGTCACAAGCAGTCTGCTGCACTGCTATGAAACAGCCCTACACCAAGCTGCCACAACACTCTAAAACTGCTGCAAAATGGTCCTGCTATGTTGCTCCTAAAACAACCCCATTTTTGCATAAAACTAGCATATAAGAGCTGCGCCTTGAAAACCATGAAAGGAGCATACCCAAATTGTTCAAATTTTATTTGTTTTTTCCCCCCAAAACCCCAGCAAGACTTTTCTATAAATAAGTTATTTTAAAATACACAAAGGAGGCTTTTGGACAAGAAAAAAGGAGAAGAAGAAGAAAAAAAAAGAGGAAAGAACACTATGGTTGAAACCTTAGAACACTCTTAAATCCAGAACAAAAAAAAACACCTTTGTTCTTTTCTTTCGAATCCAAGAACCTTCAAGGCAGCAACTCAAGTTCGAATCACATTCCAGCTTCAAGGTAAGTCTTCTTGACTTTAGACCCTTCATTTCAAGCATCATTGATGATTCATCTTCAAAGATAATATGTAATAACCATTGCATTTGAAGCTAACCTTTTCGTTTATCTCCATTTCTTGTCAATCATATGTTAAGAACTAACCTGTATAGACTATAAAAATAATGTTGGAGTAAGAAATTACAGCATGGTTCGACACAAAGCCTTAGGCTTCGACACACACTGCTTTATAGGCCCAAACAGAAGAAAAAAGGGTGTGTGAATCGAAGGGTACATGCTTCGAACATACTGCATGAATCGAAAGATTTTTTTTTCTCTATGAATCAAAGGGTTCATGTTTCAAACCATACTGCATGAATTGAAAGATTGGTTTTTTCTCTCTCTCTTACGCTATTCTTGTTTTTTTTATATGTTTTCTATATATTTTCCTTCATTGTTATTCAATATGATTGTAATAATTAGGACTTTTATTACTTTTCACCCCCTATTTTTAAATTTGTATACCCCATCCCCAAATTATGTAATAGCGTAGGACATTTATTTTCTGCAATTTACCGCTTTTTATATAAAATGCTAGTAATTAGGGTGTGTATGGTAAGATTTAAAATCAACAAGTAGACAACCCTAATTTTAAAGACAAAAATGCATGCAATCAAACATACTATTCACACACGTGCACCTCTAGGGTAACCTTGCTTGTTGCCTCGGAAAATAGTCATGTCCCTCGAATATGGGCGTTTTAGCAAAGACCCTCGATAAAAAAGATGGTAGTCCCTCGATGTTGCCTCCGGTAAACGATCTCGTCTCTTACGAAAATTGCTAAAATGTCTCATAAGTTACCTTTTATGACTATACGATGATCCACACCCGTTCCTTCACATCCAATGTTGGGGCTTCTTACCAATCAATGGTAAGATAGCAACATCTAAAGGAGGAGGAAAAGAACAAAGACCTTTTGAGTAGGTAGGACACTCGTAGTTGCTTGCTTACAAACTAAAATCATTTCCACACTTATACTTTCAAAATATTTTCAAAAACAAACATCTCTTTGAACTATTTTCAAAACCAACACTTTATATGCATTCTTATAGAGACGAGAATCATTACAAAGTTTGCCTAAACAAAGGCGTTTTCATAATACTTTCAAAACCCACCACAAAACACATTTCAAAAAAAAAATTCAAAAGTGATCTAGCAAGCAACTAAGAGCCCGTAGATAACTATGGATGAAAAGGGTGCTAACACCTTCCCTTTTCATAACCTACCCCCTGAACTCAAGAAAATATCTCAAAGGTCTTTCTTGTTCTTTTCACTCTTTCCTTTATTAGATAAAAGAAAAGTCGGTGGCGACTCTTGTTATCTGCAACAATTGCGATCAAACGCAAAACATCCAAGTCAGTTCTTCCACTGTATTACAGAACTTGCGACTCTGCTGGGGACTAAAGTTAAAAGTGGGGTTACCTTAGAGCTAGATCACCTTTATAATGCTTTCTTTGTTTTACTTGCTTACTTTACACTTTTGGGTCCTTGTTTGGGTTTTGTTTTGATCCTTCACCCGGATCTGGGGCACCTTTTAGGTAAGTAGAAATAGATTGTGGAAATTGTACGGTGTAGACCGATATGGTTAAAGTAATGGCTACGTTAGTGTGATGCATTTGTTGGTACCGGTATTCCTTGTGTTGAATCGAGGAGAATACGGAGCCGTTAAGAGGTATCATGAAGCACTAACTGACCATAGAATCTTAATTGAACAACTTAGCCATTAGGAAGTAGTGAGATAGCTGACTTTAGTGTAAAGCTGAAGATTGGTTGATACTCGATACTACACTCATTGAGATCAAACTTTTGGTATATTTCGGTCGTAAGAAAAGATTGATTGTGCTGAGACAATGCCCAATGAAGAAAGATCAATGATATTGAGATCCCCTAGAACCCGATTACTTTCTAGGACAGATTGAGTCAACTAAACTTCAAGAGGGTACTTACCTATTGAAACCCATGCAAGCATAAACCTAAAGTTTTTTTGTGTGCTTTTTTTGTGATTATTATTCATGTCATCATAACATCATAAGCATTCTCACTAACCATTTCAAGGATCTCAAGAGCCTATGATACTGGGACATGATGAATCAGACGTCCATCAAGGGACAAGAAGATTTATCTCCCTCTAATCAAACGTCGTCAAAGACCAAAGCATGATAACTTTATTTGGAATCTTAGATGAAGGAGAACTTTATTTGTTAGTGATCAGGAGATGATCAATTATATTTTCGTTATTATTCATGATGTGTTTCCCTCTTAGGATCTCAATCACAGGTATTTAAAACATGTCAAAATTGTCTCGATTTACTTTACCCTTATAAAGTAATTGTTTTCTCTTAACAGTTCCTGCAAGATAAGATTTTTACTAGATTAAATTTTTTGAAGAGAAAGGTTATAATTGATTATGAGAGTGTAGGTGCCCTATGTATCGAGGTTGGTTGAGCCAGTTTCTTATCTCTTTGTAACTTGTGAGTTGGCGGTCTCCTTGTAGTAGAGGATTTTTCTTTGCGTGGTGTTTAGTATTAGCTAAAGATCTTCTTATTTTTTGAAGTTTTTTATCTCTCTGAATAATAAGGTAATTAGAATTAGAGGTGGCCTCATAATTTAGAACTACGTAGTTTTGAAAATCTCATAATGTTATTTCTATATGTGTACTTTGGTGGAAGAGTTAGAAGATATGAACATTGTCTTTTAAAAATGGTTGCTATGGTCAATAACTAACTCTTGTGCTTTCTTCCGTTGGTTTAGTAACGCTGTCTGTCTGAAATAATATTAGTAAAAATGTCTTCTTCGTAAAATCCTTTAGCATTGTGTTGTTGGTGCTTTTTGAAACTTTCAATTTTTTGTTTATGGTAGTTTGAGCGACTGAGATCTAACCTTTTTTTCTTCTTCACTGATGTTATCTTTCATTGCTTCTTTGGATATTCTAGCATGTTTTGGATGTTTTGCCTTTTTGTTGTTGATTTTGTAAGAATTGTTTAATTTTTTTATTGATGTATTAGAGTACTCTCTCACTATTTGTTTTGGTACTTTTTGTACCTTAACTTCATCGCTATTTATAGTTTGGACATTTTTACCATCTATCTTCATTCTATTGATACATATTATTTGCCTTTAGAAAAACAAAAACAAACAAAAATACAATCCTGGTCTGATGCATAATTTCAATAGAAAAGGAAAAGATTCAATAAATAAATATTATTTTGCTAATAGTGCTTTTCTTATATTGAAATCATCTTGTAATTGAATAAGAACTGCACTTCAAATGAGGATGTGAGGGTTTTACAGTCTACACCATGGAACTACAACGTATGATGTATCCTGTGTAACATTGATAAAGATTAATATTTATAGGGTAAGATTGTACCTAAAGTTAAAAACTTTTAGATTGAACAAACTATCGAATGGTCTCTCCTAGACAAATTTATGTTGGGCACCCAAAGAGAGATGATGCCGTCAAAATTCATGAGCTGTAAGGGCTTTGCTAACTTATATGACGTAGTGTGTTGTTTGATCACGTGTGTGGTCTTACATGTAATCCTTCGTGAATTGAGAAATGTGGTCTCTAATCTTATGTAAAACATGCATCTAACCTAACTACTAATGAATTATTCTAAGTAAAATTTCTAAGCTATTATTTATCCCAAAAAGTGTGAAATATTTTAAATGATTTGAGGAAGACACTGGATAGATAGATTCATAAGATATCATTTGAATCTGTGATGGATAGCATGTGTACTACAATGGTGATTTTGTATGGAATGGAACATGAAGTTAGCAGTACTTCAACGAGTGAATGAAATATGCCAATGAATATGATGGTATCTAAGAAGGCTTAAAATTGGCAGTATTGACAATAAGTCATTGATTGGTAATCTATCTAGATCATGTATCCTACCAAAGCTACCTCAAAATGGATCAAAATCCATAATCAAACACTACCGCATACACATTTCACCAGAACACAAAAACTTAACATGAACTTCAACTTTGATGGCAGATCAAATAGCATAGAAAAGGACATTCATAACAAGGTAAATTATCTCTAAACCATTTATTTAATTAAAAGTAAACAGTACTGGTAACATGCAGTAACATCTGCAAATGTAACCAACGGAAACACCAACTGGACCCACCAAAACATATGGCAGTTAAAAGCCAAAGCTGAACTCTCTGGAGGTTCACGGCTCTCATCCAGAAATATTTCATTAAAAATAAAACACAACAAAGGTTCCAACAACACCCCAATTTACATAGTGCATCCTCAAATGCAAGGCCATAGGCATCCTCTCATGTTTCACGGCTCTTTACCAGAAATTGGAAAGAAAAAGTTTTAAAAAAAAAAAAAAACTTAACAAAGGGTCCAACAATACTCCAAACTCCATAATACATACTTCCAGGCAGACCGTCTAGCCTGCTTGAGTGACTAACACATTAACCTGTAGAAAATGAACACATGTTAGCAACAGAACTACACAATTTAACCAGTGTAACAGATCATGGAACAAAAGAATTGAGCAAAAACAAATGTGAAAAACAACCGTCTGAAATTAGAATGGCATCATTAACAAAAATCAGGTTTCTTCTTTAAATAAAGTATTAAACACAATACAAATAATGTTAAAATAGAAGCCCCCGCTTAAAAGACAACCAATTAAATTGAATACATGATTTTGGTTAGGCACTGCGCTACCATTTTATCCTAAAGAGAAATGAATTACAGCATATTGTCTTTGATGAGGGAGATAAATTTGTTTCCAATGAAGAGTCTACACTTCATCACACAAATTTATCTCTACCTCTAGAGATCAAAACTCTTGTCAGGAAGCAGGATCCAAAATGTCAACTATAAGTGTAAATAGGGGGGGGGGGGGGGGGGGGAATCCGGTTACTCACCATAGCTACTCATCAAACTTGTAAAAACAACCCTTGTAACTACTGTTGTCACCGGCAATAAAATGCTTGATCAATGTGTGGCGGAATTTGCTTTATTTCAGTGCCAAGTTCTTGTTCAATCCTATATCTGAACAAAAGATAGAACATATCAGCATCCTATAGCCAGAATCTATAAAACTTATTCAACAGCAACTACATCACATACAAATTAAAGCGGTCCTCGTAAGTGATCAAGTTCACCGCTAAACCAAGGTGGCCAAATCTCCCTGAACGACCAACCTATCAAAAGCAGAGCATCCATCAGTACGTGTAATTGATACCAAAAAAAAAAAAAGCAAATTGAATTTAAAGTGAGCAGAAATCAAACATACCCTGTGCAAATAAGTTTCAGAGTTCTTGGGAAAATCAAAGTTAATAACAACATTAACTGCTTGGATGTCTATTCCCCTAGTAAAAAGGTCTGTAAATGTTTCACACAGAAAAATGAGTTTAAATTATTAGGACTGTATGTGTACAATTTCACCATCAGCTTACACACATAATAAACTAAAGATTCCTTTAACATACGCAATGTCACTTAATGTACATAGTAAACTTAAACAATAAAAGTACAACTATTGACTATCGAACTCATTTACAAAACAAAAGGAATGACATAACAAGTCAAAATAAAGGAAACAAGGACCCCAAATAACTTGGTACTGAAAACAACTTTATATTGTAAATTAAATATCATTCCAAGCAACTTACAAGAAGAAAAACTGACAATTTACAAGAGGTTGCTAAAGTGTCAGCAACATACCAGTACAGACAAGATTTCGGCATGCACCATTACGGAAATCATGAAATACTCTATTACGATGGTCTTGCAGCATCTTTGCGTGAATATAGAAACATGAATACCCCAGTTCGGTGATTTTCTTGGCAAGGAGTTCAACCCGATTCACGGAGTTGCAGAAGATAATTGACTGGTTTATTTGTAGCTGGAAAAGAAACTACTACTATTAGCATCAAAATATTCACAGAAGGCATATAAGAAAATCAAGAGGACAAAGAAAAACCAAACCTTAGAAAAGAGAGTATTTAAGCAATGGACTTTCTGTCTCTCTTCCACAAATGCATAAAACTGTGTAATACCCTTCAGAGTGAGCTCATCCATAAGGTTAATGACATATGGTTTGTTAAGAAACCTATCTTTGAAGTCCTTCACAGTAACAGGATATGTTGCTGAAAACATCAGGATTTGACGGGTTGTTGGAAGAAAATGAATCAGTTGCTGAATCGAAGGCTGGAACTCTGGGGAGAGAAGCTTATCAGCCTGAGAAACACAGAAAGCTATGAAAAACTGCAGAGTGATAACTGTAACTACTTAACAATGCCATGATGAAAAAGCTATGGATATTTAAACAAAAAGAAGATATCAGTAAACAGAGGCATTTGCTTCAACCATCAGCTGACAACATTTAGAATGTGGATATCTAATCCTAGCAAATCATACATAAAATGCAAAGAAACATAGTTCTACATCAAGCCATACTTGTCTGATTGAATCCAATTATGTTTCCGACCTTCATTATTCTAAATCTCTTTAAATATGTTAAATGTTGTCCACAGTTGATGTTTCCCAACAAAATTCTATAAATGAATTAAGTCAGGTGTAATATATTTACCTCATCCATTACCAGCATTGAGCAATGCTTAAGAACGCAAACACCCTTCTTAGTAAGATCCAATATCCTCCCTGGGGTACCGACAAGCAGGTGAACTGGTTGATATAAACGCATTATGTCATCTTTTAGACTGGTACCTCCTGTTGTAACCATAACTTGGATTTTCAAATGCTTTCCAAGCTCTTTACACACTTGAGATGTTTGCAAAGCCAACTCACGTGTTGGGACCAAGATAACAACTGTGATAATACAAACAGTATAGTCAAAACATGGGCAAGGCATATCATTATGCTTTCTTTAAAACACAAACCCTAAAGATATACAGATAAAAAGAAAAACCACCTACAAAATATCATTACTTTCAATTATAGTTGGCAAGAATCTATCTGCATCACCTTCAATTTCTAAAACATCTTAAAAGAAACAACTCATCAACAAGATATCAGTTTGTTTGAAGAAATTTTCAAATTTTGGTTATGTAAACAAACTGAGCTCCTAAATCCTAACCCCAAAATACATAATAATAAATGAAAAAGATATTATGAACTTATCATACTACTGTTGCTTTTTTACAACAGCCAAGTCAAAGATTAAAACTAACAAATATGCACTTTAATCATTTTCAGGAGAAGGGCAAAAGTCAAAGTGAAGACATCTTTAAACCAAATTGATGCTCGTTGAAGACCATACAATTGCAGAACCTTAGCTGTCACAAGTTACATTTTTCTTCTCTTTTTTAAGTAGCAGGATACTGCTCAGAATCAGTCAGGAAACCAGGATGCCTTATAAAACTAACACACCATTATACACAGTCCGTTCAACTAGATTTCTTGGAATCAAGTAAAGCACTGAAGGGAAAAGAATGTCGAACCTTGAATAACATTATTATCCTGATCAATTTTTTCCAATGCAGGAATGCAAAATGCAGCTGTTTTGCCAGTTCCATTTTTAGCCCTGGCAAGAATGTCACTGCCGGTAAGAGCAATTGGAATGCTTTCTTCTTGGATGGGGGAAGGTCTTTCAAAACCCTTCTCATATATTCCCATGAGCAGCTCCCGTTTCAAAAAGTAATCCTCAAATTCGTTTCCTTTAGTTGCTGTAACATCCTGGGAACAATAAACAGAGCAACAAGATAAATGTTACAAACTAGAATTAAAAGTTAATGATGACCGACCCAATAATCAAAGCAGCTTTAATGACTAATCCATGAAAGATATCATTTATTAGGCCTTTTAAGCAGACAAAAGGTAACGCGGATCACTTTTCACAGCCTTCATATAAACTAATCCATGATTCCATGAATAAAACCATGTAACAAAAAAATAATTTGATAAGTTGTAAGATGAGAGAATTATAAATAAATCAATAGCTGTTGGGGAATAGGATGAATAAAAAAGACATGTTGCCTATGGATAAGGACGATGAGAAGGAGAGGTGTCTTGTCAACTAAGAGAGCAAGAGCCTTCAGGGATTGGGGATGCAGACCATTGAATTAATGCAATGTGTTCTATAGACTGTAATAAGGGGAACTCTACCCTAATTCTTCCGATAAAGACAATAGTTTCAATCAACTAGAATCAGAGTAATCTCTGATCAGAAAGAGATAATTCAAGGTTGATAGAACAAAAATGGAGTTGAAAAGAAATCAGTGGAGCCCATCTTGCAAGATATAGTGGTGAGGAATTTAAACACTGAAACTATTTGCTGAGAAAGTTTGAAGCGTTGTAGAAGGATGGGTTGGGGCACCGCAACAACCCCGCCCAGTGGAAACAATAACAACTTAACAGCTGAGGAGCTGGGTAGTTAACAGCTGAGGAGCCTGAAACTTCAGCAAGTAAGTTCACCTCGCTGCCACCACCAGACACGAAGATTGCCAAGGAGGAAGATGGGTCATCAGCTGAGAGAGTAACTTGGACTCTTGGCATGTTGGCTGAGCTTCCACTGTTGGTACCACAAGTGCCAGGCCAGTCGTTTCTATTGAGGGTAAATTGGAGTTGTGGCATACTGATTGCCCTTTCGCTACACTAGCAGAACCACAAGAGCCAAGCCAGTATTTTGTATCGAGGGCAAAGGATGGCCCTAGCAGATGAGTCAGCATATAGGAGTTATATTTGGATTGAATGCTTGACAGACTTGACGGGCCCAGCCCAAAATCCAGGAACAGCCATTTAGAAAGTAATAGTGGCCCAAGACCTAATCTGTATAGAGGATTGATATAATGTACAGAAAAATGAACTCCTGGGTTTTGTGCCCCAAACCCAACAAGCTGAGAAGATGGAGTACAAAGGGAATGAGAAATTTTAAAAAGTTCAGGAAATGAGTAATTTTAAAAAGTTCAGGGAATGAGTAATTTTAAAAAGTTCAGGGAATGAGTAATTTTAAAAAGTTCACAACGCTGTTCGTAGCAAGGTAGTAAAAATCACAATTTATCCAGAAATCTACGAGTCTACAATTCGAGTTCAATCCTACACAATTTATTTTTGAGAATCCGGTGCAGAATCATTTCTGAGAATCAGGTGACAGTGGAAAAATCACAAATCCGGTGGAATCAGTAGTTTTTATGGTTTTGAGCCCATCCCCGTTTTCAAATAGCATTTTCTCTGGATAAAAATGTGACCAGGATGAGACGTGTGCAGACCCAGTTTCAATGAGTACAACCCAACCCTCTTAGAATCCTCTTTCTGCTGAGTAACCCTATCTTCCTCTCCTGTGGCCAAGCAAAAATCACAAATACTAACCGCTCATTATCTCTCATGACCAATTATGCAACCTAACGTGTGTTCTGTGAACATAACTACAGAAGAACTGCTATCAGTTTCGCAAAACCAAGTGTGACCCAGTCTTTTCTTCCCCTCTCAGTAAACTTCTGCCCTGAAATCCATAGTTGACTATCCCAAACAGAGGCATGGAGTTGCCAACCACAACTGGGATAGCGTTGAGCAGTTAATATCACATTGCGGCGCAGAGCAGCCGACTATAAAACAGGAATAGCGGTATAGCAGAATGCACATAAATCCGCAATTTAATATATTTTTATGTTTATTAAGTAATACTATAAATATCTATTAAATAAGTTATATTAAAAACTTGTTTCAAGTAATTTATACTATATATGTAAAATTATTTGTCATTAGACATGAGGAAACAGGTGGGCCTATTTTGGTTTATATAGACCCATTATGTGGAACAAATCCTAAAACTGAGATGGTCACTCTCAACCCCTAAACCTGAAACTTCATCTTCTCCAAAAAGGGAAGCAGCCTATTGTCTCACCACCTCCCTACTGTGTCTGCTGCACCCCTGCACCTTTCTACCTCGCCTTTCATTTCTTATATCTTCTTTCCTGTTTCTTCATTTCTTCTGGGCATGCAGTGAGAGTGGCAGCTGGGAAACAGTAGATAGTGGCCGGAAAAATTCAACTGTGGCAAAAAAAAGTGTCTTCTGTGTATTCTTCTACTAATGTAACTTTCCACTTCTTCCTCCTTCCTGCTTCTCACTTTTGACTTTTCTGATAGTCATAGCTACTATAGCACCATTAAATGTGCAAAAACACCACACAAACCCTTCCCGTGTGGGGGCAGCTACACCCGCCTCTCTCTGCTCTGCCACAACACTGAAATGCCACTTTTGACAACTACAACATGCCGCTTTTGCACCTGCTCAGGCTCTTTCAAGGCTGCCAAAATTGTACGAGTTGGATTGGGGTGATTTTAACTACATGTACCAGCCCACACCCACAGTACGATAAAAGAACGTTATAAGAAAAAGTTCCCTAAGTTTCTTTTGTTGATAATGTTCATACCTTATTTGCTTACCCTGTCTTCACTATCTCCTAATATTCGAACATTTTTTCCCAATTGAAATTGTAGTAAATGAGGAAAGAGGATAAGTGTTTTGTAGATAATCAATCTCTAACCAAGTGATCCATTTTGAACCTCGGTCATTATAAACTAAACTACTGGGTTTAACCCATAAAGAAATTAAGTAATTCAGTACAAATGCTAACCTTCTATTTAATAATTTCAAGGTATTTTACCTCTTAAATCTGCGCTAATAATATACATCAATAATAATACAAGTTAACTTACCCGCGCCTGGGGATGGCAAAATGAACCCGACCAGCCAAGCATGCCTTTTTTGCCTGCAAATTTTTGCGGGCCGAGCCAAGATTTTAGGCCTGCACCCTGAACTATGTCTGCCCCGCCCTGTTTTTTGCAGACTTTGCTAAGCACGGGTGTGACTTTTTGCGATTTTTAGGCTTTATGGGTGCAGTGACTGTCTAGCCCGCCTCGCACCCGTTTTTTGACAGGGCAGGCCAAGGTCTGCCCCCATTTTTTCACAGGTGCGTTGGGACGGGTATAAACGAGCGCAGCATGCCCGTTTGCCACTCCTAGCCGCACCCTATGATTTTGGAAACTGCCACACCACCCCGTGCTTGAATCTATGCCTGGAACATATTTATATATGTGAAACATAGCCTATAAATGAGGAGGAGGATGAAAAGGAGAGGCATGTTGTAATTTGTAGAGTTAGGGCCTTCAAGTATTGGCATGTGTAGACCCTAAGCTCTACAGTGTAATAAGGGAAATTCTTCCCTGAATAGTCAAATTAACATACAAGTACCTATCGTAATCACACCACACATGGAAATCCAAAACACAATTTCTGGTAAATGTCATAGAAATCTCCTGAATCTCAATCTCTGGACAGAGTATAAATAGTTAAAGTAGTTTGTTAGAGAAATAAGTGTGATTGTACTCTAAATAACTTACAACAGATTGTAAATGCCTAATCGAGTACAGGGCTCTCAAAAGGCATACACCAATCAACAAAATGTTGGTTAAATAACAACATGATACTGATGAGTATATAGAGAAAAATAAAATAATACACTATCAGAAATATTATAATTAAGTTATAGTTCCACAAGGATCTAAATCAAGATTAAATTATATAAAATAAAAGCATATAACCAGAAACTTGATGTATTAGATAGCATAAAAGTATTCATAAATATTAACATACCTCTGTCCTATAGCGTGTATCCGCTGGTGGAATCTTTAGTCCGGCCTTCCAGTCTTGAGAACTAACATAGGAAAACCAAAAACATTAAGGATAACAGGAGATCAACTTATTTCCTTTTGAAAGAATATAACCACTAAAATAAAGCTTCGTCCAAGAGTAGCCTTAATAAACTTCATTGAGCCAATCTCCAAACTATAACGAACTCATAATAACATCACTCCATAAAATAAAACATTAGAATTGGAATAAGGAAGCAATAGCCAAGATTGAGCATGATATCAACTCATATTTGAAGTGAAGTATAAGCATACAAAATATTGCAAGGGTATAACAGGTTCAGCAAAAATAAAGCAATTGATACATCAAATCAGAGCACCAAAACAATGGTATTCCATAAAAAAACAAGTAACCAAAGGATGCTGATTTACTACTCAACTTAGCATTTCTAAGATCACATAAGAAACTGTCAACATGAAACAAGTCTCAGTCACTTATTTAAAAAGGCAAAAGGTCCTGAGTTAAAAAATAAAAAAAAATAACAGAAAAACCCTAGGGTCACTTGATTTAAAAGGCAAAAGGTTGTGTTTAAAAAAAACATAAAGATAACAGAAAAAATCCTAGAGTCATTATCAGTGATGTTATAGATGGATTGCAGCACTGTTTGGTAAGTGATACTGCAGGAACTGGTCTGTGGTACTGGACTTATTCACAATCTGTAATATAGCTATTGCATAAACTTCAAACTATAGAGATGTTGTAGAAAAATATGAAAACCATAAGCCCAACTAAAATTTCTAGACATGGACCACTGCACATTATATCAAAGAGCTTCCATGGCGGATATATGCTAATTACAATGGTCAATTTGTGGAGGATGGTGGTATCATGGTTCTTAATGGCTATATAGCAGTTAAAAATAGCATGATTATGGTATGCTAATTACAATGGTCAATTTGTGGAGGATGGCGGTATCATGGTTCTTAATGGCTGAATAGCAGTTAAAAATAGCATGATTATGGCTTTCCTCTGTGGTTCACTGTCTGCAAGCGATAACACTGCATTTCATAACTATCTCTCTCAACTGATGTTGTATTGGATGTTTTAAATCACTATAGTCCATTATTTGTTCCATTGAGTGTTTACAAGATACAAAAGTACCGCTCAAACTGAAGGGGGTTATTTATTGAACAGCTGTAAGACCGACAATGTTGTATGGGACAGAGTGTTGGACTGTAAACAACCAACACAAATAAAGTAAGTGCAACGGATATAAGGATGTTGCATTAGATGTGTACTCAGATTAGATGAGATATGATTAGAAATGACAACATTAGAGAGAGAGTTGAGGTAACAACTATAGAAGAAAAGATGGTGAAAACTAAGCTTAAATAGTTTAAGCATGTATAGAGAAGACTTGCGGATTCTGTAGTAAGGAGACTATATTAGATGGAGGGTAATCGAACCGCTAGAGATAGGGAGAGGCCTAGAAAAAATATAAGTACAACATTATGACATCTTTTAATCCATTGAACTGACCCAACATAGTGAGATAAAGCTTGATTGTTGTTGTTAAAGAGTTGAGAAACATAAATAAGTAAAAATTTAAAAAGTAAAATTGTGAACTGTCGCAAATAAAAAACGGAAAATATCATTTATTACCAAAACCAAGAAGATTGATGTGATTTATCCCCCAAAAAAACAGCATATAGAAGTCAGATATTATTAAGATACATTCATCAAATGCACTAGTAAAAGTGTTAACATGCATAAACCAGTCAAAAGTATATTCATGAATTTTTGCAAACAAAGAAATGAAACCTATTGATTACCAAAATCCAAGAAAATTGATCAAAATAACCCCCAATAATAGAAGTAAATCAAAACTTAAGATTCATTTATCAATTGCATTAGTATATGTGTTAACAAGCATAAATAGGTTGAAACCAAAATCTACAGTCTTGAATTTTGCAAACAGAAAAGGACAACATTGATTACCAGATGCAAGATTGATGTAATCTACCCCAATAAGAATCAACAATTATAAGTCATGATTAAAATGCATTTATCAATTGCATTAGTTTAAGTGTTAACAAGCGTAAATAAGTCAAATCTCTAAAATTACACTTGTGATTTATCACACACAAAATCAGACAACAGCATTGATTACCAAAACCAAGAACTCTTCAATTGCATTAGTTAAAGTGTTAACAAGCATAAATAAGTCAAATATCTAAAACTACACTTATGATCTATCACACACAAAAACAGACAACAAAATTGATTACCAAAACCACGAAGATTGATGCAAACTACCCCCATACAACAACAGTGATGCTGTTTCCTTTTCGGATGAATTGTCTATTTGAATGTTAGCACAGTAAAAAAAATCCAAATAGCTGCCCAAAAGACAACAAATCACGTAAAATGCGGAAAAAAAAGTTCTGTGCATTTTTTTCCAGAAAAAAGAAAAGCAAAGGCAGCAGCACATGTAGATCGAAGGCCATCGCCAAAACTTCATAAGCAGGCTAAATGAGCAACGAGCTCTCTCCAATCCAGAGGCGAGTGATCCAAAGGAGATCAATTCAACCTAGATGCATCAACTGTAACAGCAGCAACTATTCAAGTCACAAAGGTTGTACCGTAACTGCCATTGTGCCATGAAAATTGGAATAGCCATGGTGAAAAAGCCCGAGGCTCCACTCCAACTCTGAGACAGCACGATGTCAACCAATACCAATGCCATTAGAACTCTTTTAAAAAAATAAAAGTTGTTTTTTCCTTTTTTTCCATTATCTAATACATTGATGCAAAACTTCAAACCTAATAATCAACAAGCCAGAAACCAAAGAGACTCAGCACTAACCTAATAATTATTGAGCCAACAAGCCAGAAACCAAAGACACTCAGCACTAACCTAATAATCATCGAGCCAACAAGCCATAAATCAAAGACACTCAGCACAACAAAAGATAACATGTTGAAAAACACACAAATCTATTGTTAAAATATTCTATGTGAAACACTTAACAACTCCATCACTCATGTAACTAAACATATTGACAGCATATCATCTAATCAGAACCAAAACCATACTCCTAACAATGAAACATATGACAGGCATAAACTATTATAATGAAAAACAAAAAGCATACAAACCTAGAATCAATGGCTTCAGACTGCACGGTCTTCTCGACCTCGTCAGCGGCGTTGGATTCCGAACCACCCAACTGCGCCCTCCTCAGCCACTGTTGTTGCTGCTGGTGGTGTTGCTGCTGCTGCTGTGGCGGCTGATGTTGCTGCACCATTTGTCTCTGCGCATAGTACTGCTGGTGCTGGTGCTGTTGCTGCTGGTGCTGTTGTTGGTTATGGTGGTGGTATGGTGGTCTTTGCTGAAACTGATTGTTCAGGTTCGGATTCTGGTTCAGATTCACGTTGGGATTCGCCCCTCCGCGTCCGGGACCGATCCCGGGAGGTGGAAATCTCGCTCTATTGTTGTTGTTCATCGCGCCGATTGAAAAACCCTAAAACTCAACCCTAGAAAAAACGGCGAAAGGAAAATCTCCAATGTACAAAACGCTACGAATCTAAACCTAGAGCGAAAAACTGAGTTAGGGTTTCGTTATATATATCGTACAAGAGAGAGAGAGAGAGTGTGTGTGAGAGAGAGTGTGTGTGAGAGAGAGATTAAAAGTTTTGAATTTCTTTCCTTCTGTGAAAGGAAAAAAAAAATAGAGGGAAATGTGAATTTCTTTCCTTATAGATCTAAGTAGAGGATATAGACGGAAATTGAGAGGAAATTTTAGACGGAGAGAAAAATGATGAGACGGAGAAGAATATCGAAGTAGGGTTTGGTTTCTATTGGGATTTTTTTCTCCTCGGGAGTTTTTGGGTTGGGATGGGGTGGAGTTGAGGAAGAAGAAACCGAAAGAATGGAGAAAGGAAGGTGTGAAGGTTATTTTGTTCTTGTGAAGGCTCTAGGGCGTAGAGAGGGATTTTTCATTATTGGCTTTTGACCCCGTTTTTAGTTTTTGTTTTGTGGAGTTGCCCTTTTTTGTTCTCTCTCAATGTTTCATGGTTTTGGCCATGGAGTGATATAATCAAATTATGAATTAAATATAATAATAATTTTAAATCATTGCAACATGTGTAGTCACTCTCACTCCTACTAGAGTGGAAAGCATTGTGTGGACTTCTTCATTGAAAATATTATAGGAAACTTGTGAAATAAAAAGATAATATACATAGTTTAAAATAGCAAGCCTATAATAAGATTGAATTTTCATAGGTTTTTTTATCTCTGTTAATAATGGATGGTTGAAGAGTTGTGAAATTTTTGGGGTCAGTTTGCAAGTTAGTTTTTTAAAAGGTTTTGAACATAAAATGTTAGAGAGTTGTGTTTATATTTTTAAATGTGTTTAATATCTTTAAAAAGATTAGAAGTAATATGATTTTATAGGTTAATATAGTATATTATTTTGTAAAATTTTTAAAAAATATCAAACATATTTTAAGATATAGATGCAACTTTCTAAAGTTTTTTCTTTCAAAATCCTCTAAAAACTAACTCTCAAACAGATTCTTAAAAAAATATATATATCTATGTTGTAGATCATTAGATTAGAATGTGTGCGAATGAAAATTTTATAGGATCTTTAGTAGGGAACGTGTGCACTTTTTATCTCTCCAATTGTAGAATTTCCAAGTAGGTAATCACATGGTCCTTTATGGGTGTGTTTGAAATGATGGAAGTGGATGAAATATAGTATATGAGATGGATAATGTTGTACCCCAAAATTTTCCCTCTCATTTCTCAAGGAATCTCCCTGGATTCTCAAGTTTTCTCTCATACAATTTTAAGCCTTGAATTATCATTTCTTTCCAAGCAAACCATTCACAAGGGGCAAAATGGTCATTTGCGCGCTGAGGAGTCTAACTCTGACTTTTGGACCAAAACAAAGTTTCAAGAATCATATTTCATCAAGACATGTTGGAATATGAAGTTCGTATCATCAAAAAATTCAAAAGTCAAATTTACTATGGAAAAGCCAAATTTCTAAATACTTGGGATTTTTCTAAGTATTTAAGAAAAAAATGACACTTCATAACTTCTGAGTCAGCCTTCAGGCAGGAGCAGTCAGAAGTTGTAAACATGGTTCAGCACATAGTTTTCAGTTAGAACATGGCTCTCCAGCACCTACGTAAGTTCAATCAGAGTTTGATAGGGTAATACAAAGAAGGTAATAGAGCGTAATACGAAGCCTGAAAGCTCCTTCAGAATATGCTGGAGCCAGAAGGTAAAAAGATCAGAAGATTGGGTGCTACGCAGAAGCAGAACTTTTAATCCAGAGTTTGCAAAGGTAAGTCAAAGAAGGTTACAAAGCATACTGCAAGCTTACTGGAAAATTTGGGGAATCCTTCAGAGTATGCTGAGGCAACAGGATACTAAGATCAGAAGTAGGGTGTTTTGTTCTAGACTATGCTGAAATGGAACTTCTGATCCAGAATTAAGCAATGATGCAAAATCTCACATTACAGGATTTTTGATTTTGATAAATCTCATCATCATTTAATGTTCATTAATGCTCACAACCACTTTTGAGTCTTTGTCCAAAGGATCTCTCTATGTGTAGTGTAGAAATACTTTTGTACAGAATTAGGTAAGGGTCCATGCGCTACCTTTTGCTTGTGGGTTCACTTTTCCTTAATCCCTGCTTGCTAATCCAGCCTAAGCTAAAAAAAAACTGTCAACTATCACATCTTTTTTGGAACTTGCTTCAAGAGCAAGTCAGCATCTAGCGTATGATGTTGGCGCTACTTGACATTTCAAACACACAAAATTTTGCCTATAAATAGAACATCATTGGTTACTGAAAAGAGGCCAGAAAAATTTGTGAAAGAGGTCAAAATTTTGAGAAAGAAAAGCCTTGAATCCCTGCCAAAATTCCAAGAGTTCCAAGAACTGTAAACACAACACATAAGACCTCGTTAACTTTTGATTCCTCGCATTCAAAACTCCACTTGTTCCCAATTACTTATTGACTAAAAAAACCATTCACCCAGTTTCTGATCCACACGTTGGAAACTGCATAAACTTTTGTGCTCATATTGCTATACACTTTCCATCCATCCATTCAAAGAAATCAAAACATCACCTTCTTGCCATCCCTAGAAGTTGAAAACTTCCAACTTACTGAGTACGTGAAGAAGTTGTTCAGAGCTTCATCAGAGTTGAGGTTAACTCCGGTTCACAGAACTTCTTCCAGCTGCAAGGTAAGTTTCTGCTGACCCTCACCACATTACTTAAGCATTACCAGATTTACATGCTCAGATACAATGTAAATATTAGGTTTTTGGTATCATACATATTCTGAGATTTCATGCCTTCTGTCTGCCTAAATAGGGAATAAATTAGTTCAGAACCTCTTGAAGGAATTAAAACTCAGAATTAAGATTAGCAAATTCATACGTGCCTCTGATTTATAGTTCTGATATTTCTTATTTCTGAAACGCTATGACACCTGCTATAACTGTTCTATGCATGTCTTCTGTTTTGTGGAGAAATAACCAAATTACAGATGTTCTGACTAGCATAGAGAGAGATACCAAGTTCTGCCAGTGGTATCAGAACTTCTGAAGCTTATTTTATTGCTAGTGATCTCAGAATTTCTGAAGCTTGTTTTGTTGTCAGTGGTGTCAGAACTTCTGAAAACTATTGTGTTCCCAGTGGGTTTAGAACTTTTGACCTTATACATTTTCACTAACAGGTTTCTGTTTTGCAGCGTGCCAGGGTCAGAACCTCTGACTCCATTTTTATCAGCAACGCGCTAATTCTTTTTTCCTTTTTTTCATTATTTTTGATATCACTCTTCATTCCATTAATCAGCAAACATCAAAAGTATTTCCTTCACACTTCACTTTATTTCTTAAAACAAGAGACCAAAAATAGTTTCTTAAAATAAGACAAGTTCGTTTCACATTTTCTTGTATATTCTTATGCATTTCAATATGGTTGTAATAGTAATTTAGGACTTATTTTTACTTGCAACCCCATTCATAAATATGTATCCTCATCCCCTAAATATTGTAATAGCGTAGAATTTCATTTCTCGCAATTTATTGTTTTTCTTATGTTGTACAGTAATTAGACGTGTATGGCAAGATAAAACCAACAAGTAGACCACCAAAAATCAAAGACAAATGCATGCAATCAAACACACTTGCACACATGCACCCCTAGGGTAATCTCACTTGTTGCCTTACAAAAATAGTCATGTTATGCATGTGGGATGTCTTAGCACAAACGAATCGAAAAATACAAGATCATAGTCCCTCGATGACGCTATCAAAGTTGCCTTTCAAAATGATCTTAGTCCCTAAAAGAAAAGTGCTAAGTCATCTCACAACATTGCTATCATGGTCATACGATGACCCAACGCTCGTCCCTTCACATCCAACGATGGGGCTTCCTATCAAATCAATGGTAAGCTAGCAACATCTAAAGGAGGAGGAAAAGCATATCTAAGACCTTTCGAGTAGGTAGGTTCGCTCTCAGTTACTCGCTTGCTCACAACAAAACATTTTTTACACTTACACTTTCATCTTTGAACTATTTTCGAAACAAACACTTTGTATGCGTTCTTATAGAAACGAGAATCATTACGAAGTTACATTTTCAAAATACTTTCAAAAACACATTTCACAAACACTCCTTTGAATTATTTTCCAAACAAACACTTTGTACGCGTTCTTATAGAGACGAGAATCGTTACAAAGACGTTTTCAAAACACTTTCAAAAACACACACCACAAGCACATTCAAACAAAAGCAAGTGATCTAGCAAGTAACTAAGAGCCCATGGAAAACCATGGATGGAAAGGGTGTTAATACCTTCCCTTTTCATAATCTACCCCCCGAACTCAAGAAACAATCTCAAAGGTCTTTCCTGTGCTTTTTCACCTTTCCTTTTGGATAAAAGAAAAGTCGGTGGCGACTCTTGCTAAACCGCAAAATTTGTGATAAAACGCAAAACCTCAAGTCAGTTCTCCCACCGTATCACAGATAAGTTAAAATTAGATTTAGTGGAACGGAATGAGGTGGTATGAATTTTATTTTATTTTATCACTTACCATTTGTTGTATCCCAAAATTTGTCCTCTCCATTCTTGTTGTACATGGCTTGTGTTTCCTCATGTGCGCTCACTTAATGACAATCAGTCCGAGATAGATCTCATATCCAACTGATTTAGGCTACTAAGACCTCTAAGGCTTCGTGACATCTCAAGTTGAATCCTTGCATCGTCAATAGAATTTTAAGTTTGCATTGGTTTAGAAGGGGCAGATGTTTGGAGTTCAAGATTACTGAAGATTTTCTGATTCATGAAGCTACAAGGCTTTCATACTCAAACTCCTTCCAAAAACAATCAGGGTTTTATTTGCAAAGCTAAAGCATGACTGTTTAAAAATGGGTAAATGCAAAGCGCGATACAAGCGATGAAAATTGTTGGATTAATATTGTAGTTAAGGCACATATGGTTGTGATTCCTACAAAAATACAATTGGACTTCTCTCACCAAACAAAGTTTCTGGACGTTATCGTGCAAAATACTTGGCGCAATCAATTCTAGCATTTGTCGTGTAAGTTTCTTTGGATTTCATTTTTAAAAAACTAAAGTTTAAAATCAAAGTATTCTTATGGAAGATTAGGTTTTTATCTTAAGACCAAACGAGTTCAAGGCATTTTGAGAATTTGAGAAAGATGGAAATTGGACTTTGTTTCATGCACCATTCTTAAAGCAATTCTAATACACCATTCAAGATTTGTTAAAAATTTTGCAAATTCATTTTGGGTTATTAAAGATTCAAAAAGTTTTAGGTTTGTGATTAAGATTGGAAATTAGAGTTTCATTTTAATTGTGTGTCATTCAAAGTTCTAAAGATCCAATTCCAAAACTCAAGGGTTTAAAGCCCATATCATTTCTTTCATCATCCTTTTCAATTTTCATATAAATCAACAATTGCTACCAATTTGTCTTACCATTCTAAAACCAAAACCATACATTCCTTAAATTATTGCTCAAGATACATCCCACAAATTGTTGCAAATTCTAAAGTCACAAATATTATACGTTCCTCAAATTATACAAATATAATATTTTGTCCTTTTAGTCACAAATTATTACAAATTGTTCAAAATACATTCTTAAAGTCCTAAACTCTATTTGTCTTCAAATTCTAAGTCCTTGTAGCAAACCACGGCTTCACCACCACGCCAACGCTTTGACATCTTCGCCCACTCCTCATCAATCATACATGAAACAAAATCAAGAAAAAAAAGTTAGTGATCAAGCAAATTCAAAAAAAGAACAAATTACAAGTAAATCACAACTCATTATTAGGGTGGTTTCAAGAATCATAAAGAGTTTGTTTTTTGTGTGCTAAGGCCTCAAACATTTAATTCTATCATAGGTTATACTATTGCAAATTACAACCCATTGTTGGTTCACAATAGAGAAAAGATGCCAAACAGAATTTCAATTCAGCCCAATAGAAAAAAGCCTCATACATGTTGTTTCACAAAATCAGAACATACATCATTGGCTTAGAAAATGTTACCTTTTGCAAATCACAAAGACAAAGTTGGTTCATAAAAAGTATAAAAGATCAAATCAGATTTCAAAAAAGACTCATCATGTCCTCACACAACCAAGAGAAGCAGGCCTCATAGTTATGTTGTTTCAATGAAAAGATCAGAGATATAATGAAAAGGCATAGGCCAAGATTACTTTACTACAAATCTCAAACAAATATGTTTAGTTCACAGAAAAAGAGAAAGCACAGAAAGTACCAAAGTCTGCACAAAATCCAGCCTCCATCACAAATAAATATAAAACAAGCAACCATACAACAAGTGTAGCCCCAAAAGCAACCAGTACAGAAAACCAGCAAAAGCAAAGTACATAAAGTACAAAATCAGGCAACCATACAGCAAGTGCAGCCCCAAAAACAAGCAAGCAAAGTTAACCAACAAAAAAACAGTACAAAAGCCAGCGTCTATCATAGGAAAACCGCAACCAGCAAGCAAGGTCAAAGAAGAAAATACAATAAAACTTGATTTTGTTAAAGTGACAAACCAAAGCCTCTCTCAAAGTCAGCATTAATTTATCACAGAAAAATGAACAAGCCAACCAATATAAAAGGTAGCAATACTGTACAAGAAAGGGGTGAGAATTTTTCCATAAAAGAAAAATATACAGCAAAATCAAAATCCAGCCATTGTTTCATCACACCCAAAGATCCTCAAAAATCATTTTCAACAAAAGCCACAAAGATACAGAAACACAGCAACTGAGCCAGAATAAATAGGCAATTTTTTATTCTTCAAATAGTTTTCAGCTTCTTTTCATTAGAATATACAACTCAAGAAGATTTTTCCAAAAAAAAAAAGTATACACAAACCCAAAAGCTTCTTTTTTTTACTTTCACAGAAAAAATATACATAATTCACAACAAACATCAACACTTGTTTTTCCTCCCTCAAAATTATTTTCAGTTTCATTCACAAAAGACACCATTCGTAGAAAACCAGTACAACACAAAGAGAGAATTTTTTTTTTAGAAAAGAGAAATATACATAGATACATAGAACAAAAATCGCAGCTACCATCAACATAACCCATTTCCAAATTCAGCTCACCAAATATACAAAGGTACATAACCGAAGCAAACAACAACAAAACCCTAAACAGTTTTTTTCCCATCATTTTCCGAAAGCCTAACCCTTCATAGATTTAAGCAAAGAGATAAAGAGGAAAGATCTCACCAAAATCATGTGGAAAATGCAAATCGGAGCCCTTAGGGTTTTCGTTCACCCTCTTTCAGATTTGCCTTAAATCATGCGAAATCTACAAAAATAAGTCAGAGATTAGAAATCAGCAAGAAGAAACGAAGCGATTGATGTAAAAAAATTTACGATCGGAATCATCGCCATCGTCCACCACTGCCTAGGGAAATTTTTGGCAGACCCTTGGACGGAGAAGGTACAGAGAAACGAGAGAAAGAACACAAGAGAGAGAGAGAGAGAGAGTTTTTGCTGGCAAATGAAGTTTTTCTTTTTCTTCTTCTTTTTTTGTTGTTGTAAATAAACAACCAAACCCAACCTTTTTTCAGCGCCTGTTAGCTGGCTATTTCGAATAAGGAAGAAACCACTATCAAAATAATATTTCGAATAAAGTACCTAAGGAGATTAATATCAATATTGGATATTGATGGGAGATATGGAGTCATTATGCTAAAGGATTATTCAATTTCCAGCGGATTTTGTTTGGACTTGTTTTAGTGTTCGAATTATAAAAGAGCTCATTTATGTAAGGGTGCCAGAAGTTGGAAACGGTCCAGGTAATTGGGTTATTTCGAAAGCAACAAAGAAACAAGATGCTTCAATTGGTACAAATTTCGAATTTCAAATAAAGAGCGCCATTCTAGAAGACGTGTGGAAGTCAGCAAACATAGGAAGCCTGCATGCTTCGAACATGGCGTGATTTTAGAATAAGGTCGTTAGGGTCAAGACACTATAAATAGGTGTTCTTATGTTAGATTTAGTAGGTTCACTTTTATGTACTAAAAGATCTCAAAATACTCAAACTTCTGTGAATTAAGGAAAACGAGTCAAAAGATACAATGTACGTATTGAACATCATTACTTTTTTACAATTTCAATACAAGTCTTGTTATATTTAGTTCGCCATTATAGTATTTCTGCCCTTAGATCCTTCGATTTCCTTGCATTTCTTTGTTTTACTTGCCTTTAAATACAATCACTTTGTTAGAAACTTTACTTTTACTTTATCCTTTTAGTCAAACACTTATCTTTATATTCAAGCCCAAGTTTAATTCGAAGCCTTTCCTGCCCAAGTATACATTCAGTTAGCTTATTCCTATAGACCATTTTAGAAATCTTTCCTAAGAATCTCGTATTCGAACTTAACATACAATATAAGTCTATCAATATAATAGATATGAACATGGAAATGAGTTATGACACATGTATTGTAGGATCAATCTAGTCGATCCTGCAAGTAACCAATAATAATTAGTAAATTGGAAGACTAGCGGTTGTTTACTAGAAATCACTGTAAACAAATTGGCACACCCGGTGGGACAGTGTCATAACAAAAAGTTTTATCAAACAAACATTTTAGAGAAGTTTTAGGATTTTCTGAGTGTGGAGCGCATTTCGGTACATGAACCTTCGAAGCGGCAAAATAAAGAATAACAATCCACATATACCCAGAAAACAGCGTACCAAAATAATGGTTAATACAACCAACCAATATGGGGTACAGAATCCCCCACAGGGGGCTGCAACAATCGTTTCAAGTTCGATTGATGCCTCCAATGCCATTCCTGTTGGCAGTTCGAATACAATCCCAGTAAGTACATTAGACATGCCATCAAACGTGTCTTCAATGCAAACTGCGCCACACATAGGGAATCAACAGTATTCGACCCCCCTAGGCCTCCAGGTTTTGAACCTTTGAGACCCAGAAATCCTCAGTAGATGCCAACTTCGTTTATGGCAGGGTTACATAATACAACAACTTCGTCCCCACTCCAAGGATCTGGTTCAGTAATGAACCATTTGGGTACAAATTTCCAGAATATAGGAAACTTTGCCCAAATGCCTACTCTTACAACTAATAGTCAGGCAGCACTTAGGCAACAGATGGATGATAGCAATCATGATATGGTAGGCATCCTAGCCCGTGAAATGAGTGTTATTTTCAATCCCCTAATCCAGAATATAAATAGAACAAACCAAGAAAATGCAGCCCAAATGGCCAGAATAGCAGATTTCTTTGGTGCCCCTAATGCGCCTGCAAGACGTAGGTAAGACCCAGTGGAAATTCGAAATGAAGAACCCATAATCGAACGAATTCGACCCCCTGTGCAAGTGGTCGAAGAAAGAAATATAGGGGTGAGATTAAGAGATCAGGGAATTCAGGAAGTTCAAAATGAACAGCCTAGACCTATACTGATGGTGAATAGGGACCAAAATGCAGACGAAATTGTTCATAGAATTAGAAATGACAATTTAGTGGCAGAAAATAACCTCACCACCATGATTGAAAGAATAATGACCCAGAATGGTTTAAATTCAGGATTTAGGAGGCCAAACTACACATCTCCTATTATAGATTATATTATGCAAACAGAATTACCCAGGGGCATTAAAGTTCCTAAATTCACGAAATTTGCTGGAGATACAAGTGAATCAACAGTGGAACATATAACAAGATATTTAACAAAAGCAGGAGATATAGCAAATAATGAAAATCTTAGGATAAAATACTTCCCAAGTTCTTTGACAAAGAACGCGTTTACTTGGTTCACCACCTTGCCCCCTGGATCTGTAGACACCTGGCCTTATTTAGAAAGGCTTTTTCATGAACAATTTTATATGGGTCAGTCTAAAATCAGTCTCAAGGAACTAGCAAGCATTACGAGAAAATTCACGGAACCAATAGATGAATATATGAATAGATTCCGTTTATTAAAATCCAGATACTTCACAGTGGTCCCTGAACATGAATTAGTCGAAATGGCTGCTGGGGGCCTAGATTATTCCATTCGAAAGAAATTGGATACACAGTATCTTAGAGATATGGCCCAACTAGCAGACATAGTGCGTCAGGTCGAAAGATTAAAAGCTGAAAAAGTTAGGGCTAGTAAAAATCATAAGAAAGAGAGAATAGCCTACATAGAGGCTGAAGAGGAAAACATAGATGATTCTCAAGACCCTTATGATTTCGACCAGTTCAAAATAGATCTTGCAGAACTAAAAGAAGCACCCCCTTATGCTTGCAAAGTTCTACTTCCTTCCAATAGAAAGGATTCTCTCGAAAGTGAAAGGAATGATAAATTCCCCAAGAAAATCTATACTTTCGATATAACTAAATGTGATGAGATATTTGATCTACTTGTTAAAGATGGCCAGTTAATAGTTCCTCCTAACCTTAAGGTTCCTCCGTTGGAACAAAGGAAAAAGAGGGGCTTTTGTAAATATCATAACTTTTTAGGCCATAAAACCTCACAGTGTTTTCTTTTCAAGGATTTGATACAGAATGCGATCAAGGATGGCAGGCTGAAGTTCTCAGACAAGGGAAAGAATCCAATGAAAGTTGATACGAATCTGTTGCTGATGGCGGAGACTAACTATGCTGAACCACTAGACATTAATGTGGTAGAAATTGCTGAGAGGAAATTTGAATCAAAAGTGGAATTCGAAGAGGATGGGGACTTCATCCTAATCAAAAACGAAAAAGAGGCTACCGATGGCCTCCTATTGATCAAAAACAAAAAAGAGGCTACTGATGGCCTCCCATTGATCAAAAATGAAACAGAAGCTACTGATGGCCTCCCAAAGGTGCTCAAAGCAAAGATATTAAGTGACAGAAAGTTAGTTGAGGCCACTGAAGGTCTTAGGATGAAATTTGAAGAAGTCAAAATTTCTGATGACCAAATGTTGGGAGTGAATATGGTGGACTTCGAACAGCCTAATGCTGAAATGGAAGAAGTAGAACATTGTTTAGAGAGGGAAAGAGAACAGAGAACAGAGAACTTACCTAGAAAGGACGCAGGTTTGCGTGAATACCTCTTCCACTGTCATAAGAAAAATCAGGAAAAGTTGTTATGCCCAAGGTGCAGTATCATCTGTAACCCCAGAATTGCTGCTGAATTCGAAAGGGCCCAGCGTGAACAAACAAGAGTCAACTGGAGGCAAGAAAACCAACTATACAGAGTCTATCCAAAAGCTGATGAAAGTCTGCTCGAATTCCTGGTTCGTTGCCACAAGATTGGAACAAAATGCTTAATATGTCCCAGATGTGCAGCAGTGTATGATAAGGAAATGGCTGAAGCATTCGAGAGAATTTCGTTTGCGTCAGGCTGGGGGTACCAAGGCGGAATGCCTTCAAATCTTGTTAGCACAGTTAGAAGTATGCCAAGGAGGCCAGATAGCCATTATCCCAGGGGAGCAAAGAGAGTTTCCTTTAAACTACCTGCAGAAATCCCCACTGATAGATGGCTGCAAGTGAATGCTGATAAGGGAAAAGGGAAGTGGCGCAGCTTCGATCGAGGAGGCAGGACTGCAATGGCTTACAGGAGGCAATTCAATTCAAACAGGAGGGGAGAAATAAGATTGGAGAATTATAAAGGCAGAAACCCAATGTCTCGCTCTCAGTGGCGCAGACACCAGAGAAACCAAAAAGCAGCAAGGGATTTGAAACCTACAGGAGTAGGAGAATCCAGTACCAATAACCCAACATCACTGAACCAGACTGGGGGCAAACCCCCAGTGTCCAAGAAACTTTTTTCTCCACAGAAGGACGCTAAAGAAAATAGGACTCAGAAGGAAGCTGCGAACAAAGAGGACTTGATGACTGATGCCTTCGAATCTGAGGGGGAATCCTTCTTCAATGCAAACTTCAATGTAGTTTCGGTGCTGCCTTGTGAGTACAATCAAGAAACCGAGGTTTATGCTGATGAGGAGAATGATGAGGACGAAATGGCCAGACATAGGCCAATATGCTATTATGTGATGAACAATGGAGCGGTCGAAGAGCAGAATGCTTTCTTTGAAAAGCCAGACGAAGGAATGAAAAACCATCTCAAACCCTTATTCATCAGGGCAAAGGTGGAACAATATGGTGTGAACAAGGTTCTGGTAGATGGTGGAGCTGCTGTCAATCTGATGCCCCAATTCATGCTGAAGAGAATAGGAATGCATGATTCAGATGTTAGACCTCACAACATGGTGCTTTTGAATTATGAAGGGAAGGTTGGCCAGACTTTAGGAGTAATACAAGTTAACCTGACAGTTGGTTCCCTCACAAGGCCAACAATGTTTATGGTCATTGCTGCAAAAGCAAATTACAATCTGTTGCTTGGCAGGGAATGAATCCATGGAGTTAGAGTTGTACCTTCTTCAATGCATCAAAGGCTGGTGTTGTGGAGAGATGATGGGATTGTTGAAAATATAGAAGCAGCCCAAAGTTACTATATGGCAAAAATCAACAATGTGGACAAAAGAAATTTCGACAGAAATATGGCCAACATAAGGCCATGTCACCCACCTGAGGAATATTTCGAGCCTAATGAAAACGCTTATTATTCCCTAACCTTGCGTCCCAATGGATTCTAATGGGATAGGGAAATCATGTGGGATGGGCAGGTGACTGAGAGAGATGGAGAGACTTCGACGATACGGCCAACTGGCTGGGCAAGCGAAGGTTATTATGACTGAATCAGATTACTACCAAAAGATTTTGGCCTATTTGGCTGAGAACAAACGAAGAACAGCTCTCGAAGCCGAAATACAAAACATGGTTGTCGAAGCTATAGACAAAAAAGAAATAGCAAATCCTGAAGGAAACCATTCATCCTCACCATGTGATGGACAAACTTCTGAACTGATGGATCGAAGACTAGATGCCATTTATGATCAAGAGACCTTGGGGTTCGAAAAGGATCCAGAGTCATCAAGCGTTAAGATGCTGGCCCAAGATCCTTTGGAGGAAGTTGATATTGGGGATGGTGTTGAAAAAAGGATTACATACATCAGTGCGAAACTTAGTCCCAACTTAAAAGGAAAAGTGGTTGAAATGCTCAAACAAAATAGGGATTGCTTCGCCTGGGACTACGATGAAATGCCTGGTTTAAAAAGGGAACTGGTAGAACATATGCTTCCAATCAAGGATGGCAAGAAGCCCATCAAGCAGATGCCTAGACGATTTGCTCCAGAAATCCTCTCAAAAATAAAGGCAGAGGTGGAAAAGCTCCTTCGATGCAAATTTATCAGGACCACAAGGTACATAGAATGGCTTGCTAACATTGTACCTGTTATTAAGAAAATGCCTATTTACGAATTTGCATAGATTTTAGGGATTTAAACACTGCCACCCCAAAAGATGAATATTCCATGCCTATAGCAGAAATGTTGATTGATTATGCTGCGGGTTTCGAATACTTGAGTATGTTAGATGGATACTCTGGGTATAATCAGATTTTTATTGCTGAGGATGATGTTCCCAAAACTGCATTCAGATGTCCAGGCGCTTTAGGCACTTATGAATGGGTAGTTATGCCCTTTGGACTAAAAAATGTTGGGGCAACATATCAGAGGGCAATGAACACTATTTTTCATGATTTCATTGAGTCATTTATGCAGATTTATATAGATGACATAGTGGTCAAATCTGTTTCTGATGAGGATCATTTGACTCACCTTTGCCAGTCATTCGAAAGAATGAGAAAACATGGCTTAAAAATGAATCCTCTTAAATGTGCTTTCTTTGTTCAGGCTGGGGATTTCCTAGGCTTTGTGGTCCACAAGAAGGGGATCGAAATCAACTTGAACAAGACGAAGGCTATTATGGAGACGAAACCTCCTTCAACAAAGAAAGAGTTGCAATCTCTATTGGGTAAAATTAACTTTTTAAGGAGATTCATATCTAATTTGAGTGGGCGAACTCAGGCTTTCTCTCCACTCCTCTGCCTCAACCAAGGGAATTTTGAATGGACTGCGCAGCATCAGGAGGCATTCGAGAAAATCAAAGCTTATTTGATGCATCCTCCTATACTCGCACCCCCTTCGAAAGATAAACCAATGAGGTTGTACATCTCTGCCTCCAATGTAACTATAGGTAGTATGTTGGCCCAAGAAAATGATGATGGCGTCGAAAGAGCCATCTATTATCTTAGTAGGGTCCTAAATAAAGCAGAGGCTAAGTATAGTAGCACTGAAAAACTATGCCTATGTTTGTATTTCTCTTGTACAAAACTTAAATATTATATTAAACCAGTTGATGTTTATGTTTCATCCCACTTTGATGTTATTAAACATATGCTTTCAAAACCAATCATGCACAGCAGGATTGGCAAATGGGCCTTAGCGCTCACTGAGTACAATTTGTCCTTCAAGCCTTTAAAAGCTATGAAAGGACAAGTAGTTTCAGATTTCATAGTGGATCACTTTGTGAGTGAGGACTTCGCGTTAGATTATGTTGAGATCCAGCCTTGGAAATTATACTTCGATGGGTCAACACATAAATATGGAAGTGGTGTTGGAGTCCTTATAATTTCTCCTGAAGGAATTCCAACAAATTTCAAGTACAAGTTAGAAGGCCCTCCTTGTTCGAACAACGAAGTTGAGTATGAAGCATTAATTGTTGGACTTGAAGCTTTGTTAGAATTGGGGGCAACCAGAGTCGAAATTAGGGGAGACTCAGAGCTGGTCATCAAACAAATAACCAAAGAATACAAATGTATCAAGGAAAATTTGATCATGTACTTCATTATTGCTAATAGATTACTCAAAAAATTTGAATATGTGGATATAAAACATATTCCCAGAATTGATAATCAGGAGGCAAATGACTTGGCTCAAATAGCTTCAGGATATAAGACATCTAGAGAAAAACTCCAATATCTCATGGAAACAAGAGGCAGAATATTGGCTACCAAATTATCACCATTAGACTTGGAAACTTCGAAACTAGGTTATGCAGATCAGAAAGAATTCGAAGTTCTAAATATTGATACTTTGGCAGATACAGATTGGAGAAGTCCCATAGTAAATTACCTGAAAGAACCTTCAGTAAGTACAGAGAAAAAGACCAAATATAGGGCATTATCTTATGTCCTAATATGAAATGAACTTTTTAAGAAAACCCCAGAAGGTATATTACTCAAGTGTTTAGGAGAAAATGAAGCATATTTAGCAATATCCAGTGTGCACAGTGGGGCATGTGGGGCACATCAAGCAGATCACAAAATGAAATGGTTGTTGTTTCAATATGGAATGTATTGGCCCACTATGCTCAAAGACTGCATAGAATTTGCTAAAGGTTGCGAACAATGCCAAGTTCATACAGGTATTCAACATGCCCTGCAAGTGAGTTACATTCAATTGTTAAGCCTTGGCCTTTTAGAGGATGGGCATTAGATCTAATTGGTGAAATTCGACCAGCATCATCCAAAGGACAGAAATATATCCTTGTGGGTATAGATTATTTTACAAAATGGGTCGAAGCAATTCCTCTAGTGAACGTTGATCAAGAGGTCATTATGAAATTTATCCAGAGGCAAATAATTTACAGGTTCAGAATACCAGAAAGTATTACAACAGATCAAGGTTCAGTTTTCACAGGGCGAAAGATGCAAGAGTTTGCAAAAGAAATGGGATTTAAATTACTCACGTCAACTCCTTACTATGCTCAAGCTAATGGACAAGTAGAAGCAGCCAATAAAGTCATAATAGGTTTGATAAAGAAACATGTAGGACGAAAGCCAAGAAATTGGCACAAAACTTTGGACCAAGCTTTGTGGGCATGTCGAACATCTCCTAAAGAAGCAACAAATACTACTCCGTTTCGACTTACCTTTGGACATGACGCAGTGTTGCCAGTCGAAATACACTTACAATCAGTAAGAATCCAAAGACAAAATGAAATACCAACTGATCAATATTGGGAAATGATGACGAATGAATTAGTGGACGTGGATGAAGATAGGCTACATGCTTTAGAAGTTATGAGAAGACAAAAAGAAAGAGTAGCCAGAGCATACAACAAAAGAGTTAAAAGTAAGTTGTTCTCAACCAATCACCTGGTATGGAAGGTTATATTACCTATGGATAAAAAGAACAGATTATTAGGTAAATGGTCACCCCATTGGGAGGGTCCCTTTCGAGTATTGAAAACATTTTCGAATAATTCTTACGAAATAAAAGAATTAGCGGAAGATAGAAGAATCTTGAGGGTAAATGGGAAATACTTAAAAAGGTATAAACCATGCTTGCAAGAGGTTAGAATCACTGCAGGATAATAAAACGTATTTCGTTATATCTGTCGAAATAGCCTGGATGAGTAAAAAAACAAGTATTTCTTTATATCTGTCGAAATACATGTTCTTGGGGGGCAATTTGTTAGCTGGCTATTTCGAATAAGGAAGAAACCACTATCAAAATAATATTTCGAATAAAGTACCTAAGGAGATTAATATCAATATTGGATATTGGTGGGAGATATGGAGTCATTATGCTGAAGGATTATTCAATTTCCAGCGGATTTCGATTTGGACTTGTTTTAGTGTTCGAATTATAAAAGAGCTCATTTATGTAAGGGTGCCAAAAGTTGGAAACGGTCCAGGTAATTGGGTTATTTCGAAAGCAACGAAGAAACAAGATGTTTCGATTGGTACAGATTTTAAATTTCAAATAAAGAGCGCCATTCTAGAAGACGCGTGGAAGTCAGCAAACATAAGAAACCTGCATGCTTCGAACGTGGCGTGATTTTAGAATAGGGTCGTTAGGGTCAAGACACTATAAATAGGTGTTCTTATGTTAGATTTAGTAGGTTCACTTTTATGTACTAAAAGATCTCAAAATACTCAAACTTCCGTGAATTAAGGAAAACGAGTCAGAAGATACAATGTATGTATTGAACATCATTACGTTTTTACAATTTCAATACAAGTCTTGTTATATTTAGTTCGCCATTATAGTATTTCTGCCCTTAGATCCTTCGATTTCCTTGCATTTATTTGTTTTACTTGCCTTTAAATACAGTCACTTCGTTAGAAACTTTACTTTTACTTTATCCTTTTAGTCAAACACTTATCTTTAGATTCAAGCCCAAGTCTAATTCGAAGCCTTTCCTGCCCAAGTCTACATTCAGTTAGTTTATTCCTATAGACCATTTTAGAAATCTTTCCTAAGAATCTCGTATTCGAACTTAACATACAATATAAGTCTATCAATATAATAGATATGAACATGGAAATGAGTTATGACACATGTGTTCTAGGATCAATCTAGTCGATCCTGCAAGTAACCAATAATAATTAGTAAATTGGAAGACTAGCGGTTGTTTACTAGAAATCATTGTAAACAGCGCCACACCCCTCCCCCCTTTTGATATTCGTTGTCAGTCAAGCCCAATACCCCAATCACTCAGCGCATCCCTCTATCTCAGTATACCACGCAGGCTCAAATCACATGTTTTTTTTCTTTTGTTGTGTACAAAAATTGCCAGTGGGCCAGACCTAATCAAAACAAACTGTTTTTTTTCTAACATACACTCAAAGCTTATTTCACACCCCTGACCTGTTTTCTTTCATTTTATTATTATTATTATTATTATTATTATTATTATTATTATTATTATTATTATTATTATTATTATTATTATTATTATTATTATTATTATTATTATTATTATTATTATTATTATTATTATTATTATTATTATTTTATTAATATAAAAAATCCAAAAAAATATTTTAGTTACTACTTACACTTTAACATACTTATTTATTTTCTTTCAAAATAAAAAGACCAAAAATATTTTATTTTACTTTTACTATATATTTATTTATTTATTAATATTAGAAAGACTAAAAACATTTTCCTTATAAGTTTAATTTATTTTTTTAATCAATTAATAATTAGACCTAGGTTTAGTTATTTTCTTTTAATTCAAACTAACTTAGAATTTAGGGTTTCTCTTAACTTAATTTATTTTTATATTTTAGTTAGTATTAAAATATTTTCATAAAACACTAAAAAATATTTTGTTTTCTAAATTAAGTTAATTTATATTTTATTAAATCATTTTCTTTTAAAAACCTTTTCTTAAACCAAATAATTTATTTCATTTTCATTCATTACCTTATACATTGTTTCTCTACCTTCTTGTATATTATTTATTTTAATTCTTGTACATTATATTCATATCATTATTTATATATTATATTCATTCCATTTCTTGTACATAATATTTATTTCAATTTTTGTTCATTCAATTCAATATGGTTGTAATAGATAATTAGATTTAATTTTTTGCAATCCCCATTTGTAAATATGTAGACCTCATCCCCAAATAATGTAATAGCGTAGAATTTATTTTCCACAATTTATCGCTTTCATATAAATGCTAGTAATTAGGGTTTGTATGGAAAGATAAAATCAATGCTTAACAAACCTTAATTCAAGATAAATCAAGCATGAAATATAAAACACTTGCACACGTTGCACCTCTAGAGTTAACTCCACTTGTTGCCTTGAGAAAGTGGTCATGATATACATGTGAGACATCTTAGTAAAAACAATAAAAAATACAAGATCATAGTCCCTCGATGACGCTACGATTGTTGTCTTACAAATGATCTTAGTCCCTTAAGAGAAATGCTAAGATATCTTGCAACATTGCTATTCATGACTATACGATAACACACGCCTATCCCTTCACATCCAAAGATAAGGTTACTTACCAATCAATAGTAAAATATCAATATCAAAGGAAGGAAGAAATGAACAAAAGACTTTTGAGTAGGCAGAACGTTCTTAGTTGCTTGCTCACAATCCATCTTCAAAATAAACATTTTTTCAAACACACCAAACACTTTAAAAAAGCATGAAATATTTTCAAAAAGTCCAACACTTTGTATGCATTCTTATAGAGACGAGAAACATTACAAAGTTTGCCTAAATGAAGGCGCTTTTCAAAAATACTTTCAAAAACCACCACAAACACATTTCGAACAAAGCAATTTTCAAGTGATCTAGCAAACAACTAAGAACGCATAGATAATTATGGATGAAAAGGGTGTTAATACATTCCTTTTTCATAAACTACCCCCCGAACTCAAGAAAACATCTCAAAGGTATTTCGTGTTCTTTTCACCCTTTCCTTATTGGATAAAAGAAAAGTCGGTGATGACTCTTGTTATCCATAACAATTGCGATAAAACGCAAAACAACCAAGTTAGTTCTCCAACCGTATTACACCATCGTTTATATTCTCCTTCGATTTAGGCGGAATAAAACAAATTACCTTATTAAGTCTTGGAATATACAAAAGGTGAAATATAATTTTTATTTTTGCTATGTTTTATTCCACTTCGCTTCATTTCATCTCGTTCTGTCATTTTATGATATCCAGACATATCCTTAGATTTAAAAACTCATCAAAGTAGATTTAAAAAAAAAAAAGTGTTTATGCTTGATTTTTCCTCGAAGAAAGATGATGAAAGAGTCTTTAAAAAATGGGTTTAGAACTTTGAGAAGAACCATGTCACCATTGGGAAAAACTTTTAGGGTGAACAACTTTTGAATATGAATTTATACACATAGACGGTATGGGCACAAGTATATGATATTCCATACAAAATCAAGTTGAATGTCATGTCAAGAAAATAAGGAGATGACATATAAAATTTTGAGAAAGTGGATAACAGAGAAGGATACCGATTAGGAGTAGGGGGCAAACGAGCAGCCCGCCTTGTTTAGGCCCGCCCCGCAAAAGCCCGTAAAAAAACGGGGCAGGGTGGGAATTATTGAGGATGCGGGCCTAAAACCTATCCCCGCCCCGCAAAAAAATGAGGGCGGGCGGGAAAAGCCTTTGGGAACTGCATCTTTTAAGCCTAAAAATACAAAATTTATGTAAATGCACGTGCCCGCAAAAGCCCGCGTATAAAACGGGGTGGGGCGAGGCAGATACATTAGAGGGCGAAGGCCAAAACCCTTGGCCTGCCCCGTACTAAAATGCAGGAAAAACGGGCATGCCCAACGGACCGGGCCCGTTTTACCACCCCTAATTAGGATTGTTTCTAAGGTTAAAAACAATCATTGACACCTAAAAGCCTGAATATGGGAACAATGCTTTAGTACTAAAGGAAAATGATGTTTTCTTAAAATTTGAACATTTGAGTATTATATTCTATGAATTTCAAATTAATGGTCACCAAATTAAGGATTGTTATGAAATATATGAACAAATGAAACTCGATTTTAAGATATTAAGGATAAATGACTTTCTTTTGGGATGTGACTTAAGGTTTTTCCCTTATCAAAACTCATAGGGGGAGACAAATAATGTAATGACTGAGGGGTGTGCAATAAGAATGTTGGGAGAGAATATAGTGTTAAAAAACATTCTAGAGGAGATGAATAGACTTTTAAAAACAAAATTAATTGACTCTTCAAATGAGAATAATTAGAGGTTTTTTAGAGTTTGCTCCCGGAATTCCATAGAGCGAAAATGTGAAATTATACTCACTTGATAATTATTTGCGTAACAACTCAAATCACTTTATAAATATCGCAATGTCTAGATGAAGAAACATAATGTATGCAATTGAATTAATTGGATAAGTCACGAGGTGTGGTTAAGTATATAATCAACAAAACAAATTCTAAAAGCAAGATGTTTCTCAGATTTTAATCACCACTAAAGCTCTTGTTAAGTCTCAAATTCCAACAAAACCTAAGCTTATCAAATAAATCGTTATGGGCGAATTTGAACCTAAGCATGCATGTTATACAAAATTTAAATTCCAGAGTAAGGGATAGAAATATGACACCATGATTTATAGTGGTTAGACTTTGTCATCCTCACATGAGTCTACATCCACTTCTTCCAATAGTTTCCTTTTATTTTGATAAATATCTCAACAGTATGTACAATCACTAATCAATAATAATGTTGGAGAAAAATAATAAATAAAATCTTTAATTTGGATCTTGACTTGTATATGGCTCAATGTCAAACTCTTCTATGCAATCTTTACTCGATCAATGCTTCAGATCTTCCAATATCACCAATCTACTCTAAGCCCTCGTGTGTAGCAACCAACCCCTTGATCCTACTAATTCCTTGAGTGGTGAATTATATGAAGACATAAAAAGAACTATGCCTTATTTTTAGCCTTCCACACAGTCACTACTAAGGCAATTCTGGAGAAAAGGCCTTCTTCTTTTCACTAGAATTTGTTAGTACTTATGACAATAGCCCCAATCTTGCAAGAACCTGAGAATCTTTTACCCAATATTCAAGAACGAATATTCCAAGATAGAATTTCCCCCATTCAATTAAAAATATATCATTATCAATATATGAAATTAAAATAGAGGTTAAAGATAAAAGAATTTCTAAAGCAAGGGTTTCAAAAGAGGAAGTTGATTTTTCATTGAATCACAAAAGTTCATGAGATTCACACAAATGATTATGAAAATACCACATGAAATAGTGTTGACAAAAGATTTTTATATGTGCTTGATATTAAGCATAAAAATTCTGAAAAAGGTGGTTAGATTCAAATCAAAGAAAGTTCAGTTTTGAGTCAAGTGATCAAGTGAAGTGGAATAAATGAAAATCAGATTTTTGACCTATTTTTCAGTTGATTTGAAACAAACATAAAGTATGATTAGAATCATGAATCCCATGATTCAAATCATATTAAAAAAATGATTCGATTCGAATCAAACAGAGCCAACTGGAAAATGTAAAAAAAATGTGTGATTTGAATCATGTATAAAGTTTGATTCAAAATAAGTTGAGGAGAAGGTGACCTGAAGAGTGTGATTGGAATCATTTAGGTGACCTGAAGATTATGATTTGAATCATGTGTAAAATATGATTCGAATCAAATAGTTGAAAAAATCTTGGTATGTTTCTGTCCAATTTAATTTCAATCATAAAATGTGTTTGATTCTCATGATTCGAATCAAACATGTAAAATCCCAATTTTTCATGTTTTCAAAAGTACTTTGAGATTTTACATTTAACTTACTTCAAATTATAAACATGTAATGTTATTATTCCACGAACTCATGCAAATGACTAAAAACCTTATGATCAAGTTCGAATATAACTAATGATTTATGCATGCTACAAATATTTACGAATTTATTTCAAACTTGATTCAAGGTGTGCAATTTATGAGGGAGATTTAATAACCAAAAGTAAACAAAAGCGATAAGACAAGCAACAAAATAACCGTGTTCGGGTGCTCCCTTGAGTTTTTTAGATGTATGCAGCTACAATCTCCCCCTTTATGATGTTTGGCAAGCTTTCACTTGTAATTGAGTCGACTTTAAGCTAAAAGTATAAAAAATTATGCTCCCCCTGAAACATTGCATACAAACCACATCATAAAATGCATAAAACCAATTATAGACTCATTACAACTTCTCCCTCATTTATAACATTAAAAAGAGATGCAAATTGTTATAAGTGTAAACCAAAAACAAACAATCTTCAACAAATAATTCCAGAAGAACAAGTGAGCTTAAACAAGTTAAGAAGAATATACAACGACTAAGATCAGATACAAATATAGAAATAAACATGTTATATGCAACATAGACATGCAATTACAATGTTTAACAACAACATATAATAGGGATCAAAAGATAATGTGTAAAGGAATGCATTAGGAGGATAAATAATGCATGATCAATTATATAAATGCTTAAATGCACATAATTAGTAATACACATTACAAGACTTAAATGCAAAGAAGAACAATCAAAAACATGTTGGAGAAATGAATAAAGTAGGGTAAAAAAATAGTAGGCAAACCAATGAATACATATAACAAACACGCACAATGATAGATTTTAGAGACATATCAATGTAATCGACAAAGTAAGATTTACTACAAAATAATATTAGTAAAAACATAATATATATATATATATATATATATATATATATATATATATATATATATATATATATATATATATATATATATATATATATATATATATATATATATATATATATATAACACATGAAACTAAACAAAATACTTCTTCTATTTAAAGCACGAGGAGTCTAAGATTCTCAAATCCCTACAAATCTTGTGAAAAGTTTCTGATGACAATGATTTTATAAAGATGTCAGTAAGCTGACTTTTAGTATCAACGTATTCAAAAACAACATCCCCTTTTTAACATGGCCTATAAGAAAATTATGTTTAATCTCAATGTGTTTAGTTCATTAATGAAGTATCATATTTTTAGTGAGGCTTATTACACTAGTGCTACCACACTTAATCATAATGCAACCAAGTTTTAAATTATAATCCAATAATTGTTGTTTTAGCCATAAGACTTGTGCATAACAATTACCAGCAGTTGCGTATCAGCCTCAACGATAGAAAGAGAAATGTTATGATGCTCCTTACTATGTTAAGAAACTAAACAACTTCCAAATAGGTGACATGTACCACTAGTACTTTTCCTATTCGGCTTGCACCCCACGAAGTCGAAATCAAAATAACCTACTAAGCTACAAACAGTACTCTTAGGATACCAAAGAATATGTTGTAAAGTTTCGTTAAGATACCTCAAAATACATTTTACGATCTTAAAGTGGGATTCCTTAGGTGATGCTTAATATCTAGCACACTTGCACACGCTAAACATGATATATAGCCTACTCGCAATTAAATAGAGTAAGGATCAGATTATACCTTTGTACCTGGTAATGTTGAATTCCATTCCTCGTTCATCTTTATCAATAAGCACATTATATGCCATTGGTGTTCAGATGCTTTTTGAGTCTTTCATGTTAAAATTATTGAAAAGCTATAAGCAGTATATCATCTGACTTATGAAAGTTCCTTCTTTAACTTGCTTGATTTGCAATCCCAGGGAATACGTCAGTTCTCCCATAAGAGACATCTTAAATTCTCCTTGCATTAAACTTGAAAACTCTCAACAAAGAGACTCATCAGTAGAACCGAATATGATATCATTCATATATATTTAACTAAAATAATATTTTTTGCTTTATAAACAAAGTGGTGTCTACTTTACCACGATTGAATCCTTGCCTGATTAAAAATTCACTTAATATCTTATACCAAACTCTAGGAGTTTGTTTGAGACCATAAATGGATCTTTTTGATTTAAAAACATGATTATGATTATAATGATCCTCAAAACTTGGTGGTTGTGAGACATATACCTCTTTGTTTATATGACCGTTAAGAAAAGCATATTCAACATTCATTTGATAAAGCTTATAATCTAGGCAGCAAACAAATGCCAAACGAAGTCTAATAACTTTTATACAAGCTAAAGGAGCGTGAGTTTACTCGTAGTCTATTCCTTCTACTAGACTATATCCTTTTGCCACTAACCTTGCTTTATCTCTAGTAACTATGCCATTTTCATCCATTTTGTTCCTAAATACCCATCTAATTCCAATGACGGTTTTATCAACTAGACGCGAAACAAGGTCTCAGACGTTGTTACATTTAAATTTGATAAGTTCTTCTTGCATAGAAAGTAACCATCCCTCGTCAAGTAAAGCATCAAATATCAATTTAGGTTCAATTGGGAAATGAAATCAAAGTACTTATAGAAATTGTTAACATGTGATCTAGTACTTACTCCCCTTTTGATGTCTCCAAGGATTTGATCTAACAGATGATCCTTTGTGATTGTCTAATCATGAGGCAGCTGGTTCAAGGTCTCTTGTTTTCCATCCTTATGTAAGCCTTCATCTTTATCATTGTTAATGTCCCCATCTTCTTTTGATGGAGGATCCTCCTTGGAACTCTCATCATTGATCAATTTTTTTTGTTATCACACATGAAACATCCGAACAAATATATTTCCCATCATAGATTCTTCTAGATAAGAAATTTTGTGATTATAAACTCTATAAGCCTTACTTGTAGATGAGTACACTAAGAATATCCCTTCATCTGACTTAGCAACAAATTTACCAAGGTTGTTATTTATGTTATTTAAAGTAAAGCATTTACAACCGAATACATGAAAATATGAAATATTTGATTTTCTACCTTTAAGTAACTTATAGGGTGCCTTCTCTATGATGGGTTGTATGATCACCTTGTCTAAGACATGGCATGTGGTGTTAATCGTATATGTCCAAAAGTACTTAGGTAGGCTCATCTCACTTATCATAGTCCTTGCTAATTCGTTCAAAACACGATTTTTATGCTCAACGACATCATTTTGTTATGGAGTCCTTGGACATGAAAAGTTATGAGCAATCTCAGTTTTGGTGCAAAAGTTTGAAAGTTGATGGTTAAAATGATCACTACGGAGTGTGATAATTTTCAAACTAAATTTTTGTTGGACAAGCTTAGTAAAATTAACTAAAGCTTCCAAATTTTCATCATTTTGGGCTAAAAATAACGTCCAAGTGAATCTAGAATAGTCATCAACAATCACAAATTCTTAATAGTTGCCTCCTAAACATCTTATATGCAAATGGTCGAATAAGTCTAGATGGAGAAGCTCGAGAGGTTTTGATGTCGCAACAATCTTTTTTGATTTAAATGACACTCTCGTTTGTTTTCCCATTTAGCAAGCATCATACAATTTATATTTTAAAATTTTCATTTTAGGAAGACCAATTACTAGATTCTTGAATGTTATTTTATTTAGCAAGTCAAAATGTACGTGACTTAAGCGTCTATGCCCTAACCAAGAATATTTACCCTTGGCTATTAAACACTTAGTTTCATGCATTGACACATCATATAGATTAAGCATATATATATATATATATATATATATATCTATATATATATATATATATATATATATATATATATATATATATATATATATATATATATATATATATATATATATATATATATATATATATATATAATATATATATATATATATATATATATATATATATATATATATATAATATATAATATATATATATATATATATATATATATATATACTATATATATATATATATATATATATATATATATATATATATATTATATATATATATATATATATATATATATATATATATATATATATATATATATATATATATATATATATATATATATATATATATATATATATATATATATATATATATATATATATATATATATATATATATATATATATATATATATATATATATATATATATATATATAATCAATCCTAGAACCCTTAAACACAAGGTCTTTATTTGCCCAATGCTTAATTAAACAACTAAGAGTATCAAAAGTAACGATGTACCCTTTATCACATAATTGGCTAACTCTAAGAAGGTTGTGTTTAAGCCCTTTAACTAAAAGCACATTTTCAATGGTAATTGTAGAGGGATTTCCCATAATACATTCTCCTAGTATTTTACTTCTTGTGTTGTCCCCATACGCGACATGGCCACTTTCCTTCTCATCAAACTTGATGAACATGGTAGCATCTCCTGTCATGTGTCTCAAACATCCTCTATTTAGAAACCATAATTTTTTCGTGAATTCAAGACTTTCTTGTGACAATAAAATAGGTAATACAAGTACCAAACCAGTGGGTCATTTTGGGTTAGTTGAGGTACACTTAAGAACCAGTACCATTTTACCGTTTGGACCTTGGAAGTTCCTAATGCGAAATTGATGCCTAATGTGTCCCTTATCACCACAATAATGACAAATAACTTTAGATGAAACGCCTCTTCTATTTCTGCTAGTGACACAAGGTTTTTTTAATGAAAATTGTCCTTGTATCACTCGAATAACTAGAACAAGAACGAGATAGTGAATCAACATGAGTTAATTGTCCCTTGAGATTTTCAATTTCAATTTTTAAAACTAGACATTAAATGTAAGACCCCGAAATAATTATATTATTTATTTAATTATTTGATTAATTTATGTTGACTATTTGGGGCTTAATTGTGATGTTTATGTGATGTATGGATGATCATGATGCTTGATATGATGTTTTATAGTGTGTGTTGGAGTAGTGGGAATTAAGAAGGTATAAAGTATTTCAGAATAATTTAGATAATTATAATGATTAATTGGAATTATTTTAATTAGTTTAATAGAAATAAAATATGATGTAGAGACTATGAGGGCAAGGTGGTAATATGGTGAAGTAAGTGAGGGTAAGAAGGGAAGAACATATTAGAGGTCCAAGGGATAAGATTGACAAAAGGAAAATAGTATCAATGTTTACTCATTCTGTATGATCGCTTTTGGGGAAAAGAGAGACAAAGCAAAGGTAGGGCACTGAAGAACTCAGAGGGTTTATGTAGAATGCAAGAAGAGGAAATAGATTATTGTTTAGAATATAAGGAAATGGGGTTTATCGTTGTTATTATAATTGATCTAAGATTTAGATAATTGTAGGTTTATGTTGGGTTTTTGTTTGATGATGTTAATATGGTGTTTGATGATAAATTGGTGAAATTGTGATGGTTTCTTGTAAATAAATGATGCATATAATGTATGGTAAATTGTGTTGTTGTTATATGATGAAACCAAGTGAAATTATGATGATTGCAGACCTGTAATATGATGAAATTCTGTAAAAATCAGAGTGGTACAGTGCAGAGATTGCAACAGGGAAGTCTTGTTCTTGTAAGATTGTTGGGTGATAGGAAGTGTCGTCAGGCGATGATGACGTTGCCTGGTCATTATCGGGAAAACTTAGAAGCGAAGGGATGGGCAGGAAAGTGGAGCTACTGGATTGTCTCGTTCGCGTCATCGTCGGGAAATGCAGGAGCGAGATGTGCGTCACCAAGCGAGCAAGATGCATCATCAGGCGATAAAGGCCAGCGAAGAATTGGTGGGTTGTTGCTTCTATGTCATTAAGCGAGCACCAGGCGATGGACATCAAGAGGATTTTTAAAGTGCCATAACTTGAGTTTTAGAACTCTGTTTGAGATGTCGTTTGAAGCATTGGATAATTAATGCAATGAACTATGACTAGGTGGAATAAAATGAATAGTAGGAAGTATAAGTATAGTACATATGTTTGGATGAATAATATGATTCTAAGATTGTTTTTGTATGACGTATGTGTATATAATTAATTGTTGATGCTATGATGATGTTGTTTCGTGTTATGATATATGTGTTTATATTTATGATGATTATATGAATGATGATGCATTTTGACTAGCAGTGGTCATTTGGTTATTAATATGTTTCACATCATGCATTCATGGCATAAGAGTAGGAATTCAGTCCAATAATGTTGTTAGGACTTCAGTCTAATGAAGTTGCAGAACAATTGGTTTTGTGATGGCCTTAATCCCATAGTGTAGATTTGAGTGCAAATTTTGTGTGCTCTAGTTCCAAGCGGGAATCGATCCTATTGTAGGGATCTTTGGAGAAAACAATTATGGTGTCATCAGTGAAGTTTTGGTACCACATGCATGAATCTAAAGTAGTTGCATTGCATTATATGTGGCATTACATGATGATTTAATTGACTGATGTTTTGCGGATGTGTGTCTGTGATAATTTCTAATTGATGGTATTACTATGTGTTTGGTGCGTATTATGATGCTTGAAGGTGTGAGTATGACATAAGGGTTTGATGGTGTGTTTCTTTGATGTTGTATTATGACTACTATATTTACTCCTTATGTCTTTTATAATGGTCATGATTTAATCACCTTTGCTGCTTAGAAATGTTGCCTTTATATGTGGGTAACTTGCAAGTAATCAAGAATAGTCCGCCGAAGCTTAAAGGATAGCTACGGAGTGTGTTATTTATTTCTTGTAGAATAAGAGGGTCTTGCTCTGATATGTAACATCAGGGATGTGATCATTTGTTTTGAATAACCGTGTTACTTCGTTTATTTTAGGATTTGAACTACCATTGTGGTATTTGAGTTGTTTTGATTTGATGAAGTTATTTATAAGTATCTTAATAAAGATGTTTTGAATTGCGAATTTTCGCTGCAAGTACGTTGAAAAACTATGGCTGTTAATCATGAAGTACTTAATGTAATTGATTTTTGAAAACCCGTATTACGGAGCAGGGTGTGTTTTAATATGAAGTTTGTTTGAAGCAAATATGACACCCTTTTTGGTGCATTACTCTGATTTAATAATTAAATTATTTCACGAATATTCTCTGAGGTTTATAAGGGTGTTACATTAGTAGTATTACTGTTGGAGTAAGCCCTAATAGCCAGTCAATAGTGGCTTAATATGCTTTTGTATCATGACCTTGATATATATTGTTTGTCAATATATGTATACTTATTAGGCATCGTATTTATGATGTTATGTGTATATGACATAATAAAGTCCTTAGAATAATTAGTCTATTAGTGACCTATTAAGTGTAACTCAATTGTGAGAGCTCATTAAACATAAAGGCGTTATTCTTAAAGTATTCGTAGTCAAGCTTTATTGTCAAATAGGATAACAGTAAATGCATAGAGGTTATTATGTGAGTAGACTGATGATTGTATCTCACAAGTCATGGATATGAGATATCAAGTCTTCACAATAGGTATAAATATTAGGAGTAATATTTATACTGAATTGACCCACCATGAGAATACTACATAGTTTGTTATGTAAGTGTCATAAGTTATTCTCATAGTGATAGTGGTGTATGTCACCCTTCGACTTGAAACCACTATGGATCTTAGATATGGAGTCGAGTACTTTATTGCCAATCAAATGTCATCCGTAACAGGATGACTATAAAGATGGTTGATGGGTATGATCAGTGCATACTGATGCACATTTTCTTATGTTTGTACTTAGATATTTCCATGGTTTATTTTGTTTATTTTTCTATTTTATGATGTTTTTATAATTTAGTTTATTTTTACCTTTAATTGATTTTCGTATTTTATTTTCAGCATTAGCAGCTTTTAATAAAAACATCATAACTGGAGCTTCGAAAATCGGATTGACGCATTCTAATATTCGTCAGAAAGCTAAGAGAAAGATCTACAACTTTCATGTTAGAGTCAAAAGCTGATTAGGCCTGCATAAGTTCCAGTAATTCGTCGAAGTTTCAGACGTTAGCAAATAATTTGTTTCGGGTCGTTTTATGGGCTTGGTTTATGTTTCTGACCCAATTTGACTTAGTAGTGAAAAATCCTATTTTGTTTATAAGGTTTTCAGCCGTGCTACAGTAAAAAACCTCTTTATTTTCACGATAGAACTTTTGCTTTGTACGAATCTTATGGAGAGCTAAATTTCCTCTGAGTTGATCTGCTACATTCATGTTCTGATACTTGAGGTTAATATAATTTTGCGATTTAATTCCTATTTCTTTCAACTCTATTATATGTTCATCGTTTGATTAATCCGATTGTCATAAAATAGTTTTGTTTGGTTTAATTGATTTATGTTCCCTAATTTTCATTGTGTGTTATCGTTTGCTTAATTCGTTAATTCGCTTATTTTTAACCGTTTGCTTAATTCGGTAAACAGGAAACGTAATTCTTCTAATATCATTCTCGCTTGTTAAATGTTATTGTGATTGAACATGAATAGTACATGCTTAGGGCAACAATGTTATAATAATCAATGATAGGTAGGAACTGAATTAACAGATTAGCTTATTTTGATAATCACTTATTTCGTGTTATAAATCGATCCTAAAACCAACCCCATTCGATTTCTATTAGTTAATAATAAAATCAAGAACCCTTGCGATACGACTCAAGCCATTGTCGCTATACTGCATTTCGCAAAAATACTCGTTTTTGATTTGTGTGCGACAACGGATCAAATTGGCACTGTTGTCGGGGATTCTTGTTGTTATTAACTGATATTAGAGTCATAGGTATAGTATTCTTGTTAGTGTTTTTCTTGTTTTTTTTGTTGTGTTTGTTGATTTTCAGGGTTGAAATTTCGGTTGCAGTACAGTTTTTCAGCCTACCACGTAAGTTTGAAACCTACTATTTTGATTTGCTCCGAATTATTTCAAGAAGTTCAGGAAAAAAAATCGACGAACAGTACTCCTTTAGAATAGAATTCTAAAAGACTTCGGCCCTCAAAATCGCAAATTCCTCTTTTTTCTATTTTTAAATAATTTTTTACTGTTTTCATAGTGTCGAAAAAATCTAATTTTTTTTAAAATTCTTATTTTGTTTCATTAGATTATATTTGGTGTTTTTGTATTTTTTTTGAATTTATTTTAATCGTTTTCTTTCTTTCTATTTGTTTCTGCCTGTTTGGGACATAGTTGGTATTTTTGTGTTTATTGATAACATGGCTGAACAAAGAACTTTAAGGCAGTTGGCTGGCCTTTATGTGAGTTATAATGGTTTATGTATTGACTATCCTGCAGCGGATACACCTTTTGAATTGAAATCTGATTTAATACACTTGTTGTCAAAGCTTAATAATCTTACAGGTGAGGATCTGCATAAGCATCTGAAGGAATTCCAGGTTGTGTGCTCAGAACCTTCTGAACTTTCACTAGAGGACATTGTCAAACAAATGGCTGCAAATAATCTCCAGTATGAATAACAAATAGATTCTACTCTCCAGACTTTGCAAACACAGATTGAACAACTTGCCTCTTTGATGAATATCATGCAACAAGCTCAAGGATCTAACCAACAACCCTTGGAAGAGAATTCAGTTTTTCCAATAGAGTTGCTTTCTGAGACTGTTGATGATACTTGCACTGATTTATTTGCAGCTGATTTTCCATCATTATCTGATTTTGATGATGTTTACTCTTGTGATGTTTGTACTGATATTAAAATTTGCTTTGTTTGTGCTGAAATTGAGGTTGCCTTGCAAGTTGATATTCTTACTACATATGAGGTTGTAAATGAAGTTGTTCATGTGGAAGAAGCTCTCGATACTCCGGCTGCCCGAAACAAACCATCCATTAAACAACCACCTTCCCAAGAGCTGAAACTAATTCCTGAAAATCTTAATTATGCTTATCTAGAGATGGATGAAAAACTCCAGGTTATAATTTCTTCTAAACTTTATTTTGATCAAGAAAGTAAATTTTTGCAGGTTTTGAAGAAGCATAAAAAAGGAATTGGATGGACCTTAGATGATATTTATGATATTAGCCTGTCCATGTGTATGCATAGGATCTCACTTGAAGATGTAGCAAAAGCAGTGAGGTAGCCCAATAACCTTTTGATCCTTGATGCTGTGAAAGATGAGATCATGTTTACGTGCCCATTTGACACTTTTACTTTTAGAAGAACATTCTTTGATCCAGGAATAAAAAGTGAAGGTACTGATAAAAATTGCAAAGTCAAAGGACACCGCCTCAAGTTATTCCATAAGAGTCTCACGTTAGAAGAGGAAACTATAAAAAAGCTCTCGTTAGGAAAGGCTACTTATGCAATCATCTATCCGCCTTGACTCCTCGGGTGTGTTCTTTCCTCTCTCTCCTCGCTCTTATTTTATGTTTGTTTCTTTCATTGAGGATAATGTGTGTTTTAAGTGTGGGGGAGGGAATCATTTATTTGTTTTGTTTTCTTTGATGTTGTTCGTTGTTTTGTTTTGTTTTCAGTTATTATATAAAAATAAAAAATTGCATCCTTTTGTAAGTTTTGGGTTATAAGATTAATCTGAGGTTAGTTGTGGAGACTTGAGAAAAATTCACAAGATCGTTATCATCTTAACACTGTAAGTCTCATACATATGGAAATTAATTTGAATAATTATTATGACATAGCCTTGAATTCTCATTCTCTAACAGCTCTTGAGTAGTTTATCTTAGCAGTCAACACCATCTCACACATGCTCTACGTAAGGAAGCTGATGAATATAAGTGAGTGATCCAGGTTTTATTTGGAAAAAAAGGAATGCACCTTTTAAGTTTGGTAAACCTCACCCGGTCACGTAACCCAACAGTTGTAGAACCTACAAAATTTGATAATCAAACTCGTTGTTGGTTGGTTCAGAGGTTTCTGGTGTTGAACTTGGTAGGGAGGATTACGGTCCGATCCCCCGCAACTACAATTGGATAAGCAAAGGGTTATACCATTCATATACCAGAACCTCATGCAAAAAGGATCAGAGTCACTAACCGGTCGCCTTATATGATGCAGTGGGAAAGAATTGACTATTTTGGAATGCTGGTTTGCGTTTTGCGTTTGTTTTTGCAAAATGTCGCGGTAAGCAAGAGTCGCTACCGTCTTTTATTTTATCCAACAAGGAAAGGAAAAAAGCACAGAAAAATTCCTTTTTCGAGATGTTTCTCGGGTCCGGGGGGTAGGTTATATAAAGGGAAGGTGTTAGCATCCTTTCTATCTGTGGTTATCCACGGGCTCTTAGGTACTTGCTCAAAGTGTTTTCAAAATTTGCTTTTCTTTGTGTTTGTGGGTTTGAAAGGAGTTTTTGTTTGAAAGGAGTGTAAGTGCGAAAAAATTTATTTTTGTTTTGAGAGAGAAAGTATCTAAGAACTATCTACCTACTCGAAAAAAGAATCAATTTGTGCTAATGTCCTTTAGACAATGCTATCCTACTATTAATGAGTAGGTAGCACCGTCGTTGGAGTTTAAAGGGTCAATTCGATTAAGGGACGTGTGGTCACTAAAGCAATGTTAGGATGCCTTAGCGGTAACCCTAATGTCTTAGATCATTTTTTCGAGGCAACCGTTTCAAGGCGACTATGATCTTTGGACAAGAGGGCGACCTCTAAAACTTCCTATACTCAATGACCACGTTCGAAGGCAACCAAGTGAGGTGTACCCTAAGAGTGCGCATGTGCGAGTGTGTTGGTTTCAGTTAATTTGTCTTTTGTACATGTCATGGGTGAACTATGTTAATTTTAAGTTCATACATTCGATCTTGTCATGCATTCCCTATTATCAATCATCTAACAGTTTATAGATTGCGGATTTTAAATTGCGGAAATTAAATCTAACTATTATAAGGCGTCAGGTATTTACATCGCCAAAAACAACCCTTGAAATTAAAATGCGGAAAATAAAATAAAGCGATAAAATAAAGTCCTATTTAAGCTATTACATTCCGGGAAACAATTACAATATTGAAATCAAATGGGTCGCGTGCGAGAAAATTAAATCGGGCGCAAGTTTTTAGGGTTTTGACCCTTTTATTGAAAAGAAAGCATTTTTTGGTTTATTTTGGATTAAAAGAAATTACATTAGGTTAATTAAATGAATTAATTAATTAATTAAAAAAAGGATATTTTTGGATTTTTGGATATTTAAAGAAATAAAATAAATTTGGTCAAAGTTAGTAAAACCTAATATTCTACATTAATTTTAATTATTGCAAAAATATTAAAAGTTATACCTAATTAAAAACTAAATTAATTAATTTAATATTTATTTACAAAAATAAAGTGATGAATTTAATTTTAATAAATAAAATGTATTTTTTTATGAGGAAAAGTTTTAATTGGTCAGTTTAAATAAAAATAATAATTAAACAAAACAAATAAATAAATAAAAAGAAGAAAGAAATAACCAAGGGGTGTTGGGCCTAGATCAGGGAGTAAGACTAGCAGTTTCAAGGCCCATTTATGCAAGCCTGCTTTGACTTTTGCAATTCCACGCGTGTGCATTGGCTTTGGCATATAGTGCACATTCAATCTTGGCAACCAGATCTGGCTTTGGGCCATCTGGCAAGCATCAGGATGAGGATGTATGATGTGCTGCGCAATGGAATCATCATTGGATCACCTGAAGAGATAAAATACAAAGCATTTGGGGGGACCTGGGATTCGAACCCAAGTCCCATTGGATTTTGTACTAGCGCCCTTACCAACTCAACCACTGTACTTCTTTTGTTAGTGGAATACAAACTAATTATAATATATGAAAAAACATAATTGTGCCAGAAATAAAAAAATAAGCGCGAAAATTTGAATGAGCATATGGGATGGGGACACGTCTTCGTCCCTGTCCTTGGATTTCTACAGAGATTACCTGCGAATTTATATCTGCAGCTAAATCCTTAGGTCACACCTAGAAACCGTTCTAGGCCATGAAAACTCAAGCCACGACCATGGTCATGCTCTCCTCCTGAACACATCTATGTCCATTAATAGCCTTGATTTTACCTGTAGAGAAAACGCCCAAAAAAACATCCAAGAACCCTAGAATCGACCAGGGGGTTACAGGCCATGAAAATGCAATTCAATAATGCAAAAAGCTTCTAAATGGAACGATAAGCATGAATATGTAAAGATTTTGCCAAGAAAGTGCAACAATAATGATATGCGATTTCAAATGCCAAGCGGTTTTCAGAGGGACTTACAGCGCGATTTAGGAGGTGAATGGACTTGCTTTTGATTGCTACAGACTCAATGGATGTCCAGCAAGAGGATAACGTTGAGATTTGGCCTTGAAAACACCTCTATGCTTGATTTCAGTTTCAAGCTTTTTCCAAGTTTTTTTCAAGTTTTGTTCTTCTGGTTTTGCAGCCTCTAGGTATCCAATTCGTGCCTCCTGCCTTGTATATGTATAATGCATTGTATTAGGTCAAGTTTTGGACTTTGAACCTTTGTAAATCAATGCTTGAAGATATGGCTTGATCCTCCATTAAAATCTTTCTAATTTTGTCCAAAAATCCAATATTTGTTCATGACATGGCTTGATACGGATTTGATTATGTCCATGATGATATTTAAGACCTATATCAATAAAAAAGATTCCAAGTGATCAATATTTGGATTTTATTTGGATTTAAATTGATTTAAAATGAATTAATTCAATAAAAATCAAATAAAAAATAGAAAAAAATAATAAATGGACACAAGTATGAAGCTAGGACACGTGTGTAGTGTGACAAGATCAAATCAAGTGGAAAAAAGTGGGCCCATTTGACACAATTTGAAGTTTTGGGGATAGTTGACTTTTGGCAATTTTGGAAAAATGCCCAACTTCAATAATGCATAACTTCTTCAATTTTGAACTTTTGGAAGTGTTCTTGGACTTTTTAGAAACCTTGATATGTCCTCTAACCAACCCTTTTGGTCTCATATCATTTTGATAATCCATGCTCAAGTTATAAGCTTTGAAAAAAAATGTGTTTTTGTTGACTTTCAAAAATGACCTATAATGTCCAAATTTATAACTTCTTGTGAGTGCATTTCTTGATCTTGGGGTGTGAAGATTGATTGTAGGAAATTTCATCCTCTTCAAAATGAGTTTTGGATGGGTCATTTATCATAAAGTATGAGAAAGTTATGCTTGGTCAAAGTTGAGTTGACTTTTCCTGCAAAACCCTAATTTAGCAACTTTTGAGTCTTGATGAATTTTGAGCAATCCTTGATGAATCATGATCAACCCTTGATCAAATGATGAAATATCCTTCAAAATGAGAATGTTGACAAAAAAATCTTGAAGTTTGACTGTATTTAGGTCACAGTTGACTTTTGCCCTGGCATAGTCGATTTTTGGACCTCTTGAGCAATTGACTGACCAAACTTCCTCTGCAAGGCTTGAAATTTGACATGGATGACCTTGTGAACATATTAAGACATTGGGAAGCACTTTAGGCCATTTGGATGCAAGGACCTTAATGCAACACAAAACCGTAATTTGAGATTGACTGCCTTAGGAGATGACTTAACTGTCCAACTCTTGAGCAATCTTGAGCCATTTGGAGATTATTTTTGCAATGTATTTAGAAATATGGGAGGGAAAATTTTGGGGTACAATAGCTGCCCCTGTTCAATTTTCTTAAACCTGAGGATGTGGATTGTCTTTCGGGTCTTTCGTGATCCGAAGGTGGAAGATGATTGAACACTAGAGTGCCCAGAAATTTGCACTCGCATGAAGTGGAATCAGCATTGTGATGTCGGGAATGGGCTTATAGATTCCATTTGGAGATTGTTGGTAGGTGGTCTGAACTTCGACTGGAATAGGAATCAGGGAGATCTTATCGGTGATCTGACTGAACCAGAGGAGGTCTTGGATTAACTTTGACTGGATCGGCATCAGAAAAATCTTTAGGAATCGATTTAATTGGACCAGACAAGGTCTTGGAATAACTTCAACTGGATCGGCATCAGAAAAATCTTTAGGAATCAATTTGACTGGACCAGAGAAGGCCTTTGATTGGATCGGTATCAGAAAAATCTTTAGGAATCGATTTAACTAGATCAGACGAGGTCTTGGAATCTTCAACTGGATCGGCATCAGAAAAATCTTTAGGAATCAATTTAACTGGACAGAGAAGGCCTTTGATTGGATCGACATCATATAAATCTTTAGGAATCGATTTAACTGGACCAGGCAAGGTCTTTGACTGGATCGGCATCAGAAAAATCTTTAGGAATCGATTTAACTGGATCAGACAAGGTCTTGGAATAACTTCAACAGGATCGGCATTAGAAAAATCTTTAGGAATCGATTTAACTGGACCAGAGAAGGCCTTTGACTGGATCGGCATCAGAAAAATCTTTAGGAATCGATTTAACTGGACCAGGCAAGGTCTTGGAATAACTTCAACTGGATCGGCATCAGAAAAATCTTTAGGAATCGATTTGACTGGACCAGAGAAGGCCTTTGACTGGATCGACATCAGAAAAATCTTTAGGAATCGATTTAACCAGACCAGGCAAGGTCTTGGAATAACTTCAACTGGATCGACATCAGAAAAATATTTAGGAATCGATTTAACTGGACCAGAGAAGACCTTTGACTGGATCGACATCAGAAAAATCTTTAGGAATCGATTTAACTGGACCAGGCAAGGTCTTGGAATAACTTCAACTGGATCGGCATCAGAAAAATCTTTAGGAATCTATTTAACTAGACCAGACAAGGTCTTGGAATAACTTCAATTGGATCGGCATCAGAAAAATCTTTAGGAATCGATTTAACTGGACCAGAGAAGGCCTTTGACTGGATCGACATCAGAAAAATCTTTAGGAATCGATTTAACTGGACCAGGCAAGGTCTTGAGATAACTTCAACTGGATCGACATCAGAAAAATATTTAGGAATCGATTTAACTGGACCAGAGAAGGTCTTTTGACATAGCTGAGAATTTAACTGCATCTTTCCTGAAAGGTAAAGATCAGTCATATGCAATGCATGATATGGATCAAGCAATGATGTTCTCAATATAAATGAGATTGTATGGTATGATGCGTATATGCATGTATCATGATGTATGGAAATGTAATGCTTTAGCTGGGGAAAATAAATCTCGGATAGCTGCTGGAGAGTAGAGTTGAATTTTTCGTTTCCGCTGGGGATGACGAACGAAGATGATTGCGAGAATAAACCTGCAGGAGAACAGAACTTCGTTGGGGAATAAACTGATGAGGAGATTACTTTGTGGGGAAGAGATACTCTGCTGAGGATTCCACTGATAAGCTCCACTGGGGATGGATTACCGTTGCTGGTGATATTGAATCTATTGAGGATTGAATTCCTGTTTATGAAAGGAAAGAAGTTCGCTGGGGATAATCTTTCAGTTGCAACTTGCTAGGGATAAACCTGTTAGGCTTTTGTGGGGATAATCCTCTGAATTCTGCTGGGAGCGATCCTTTGAACTTGGCTGGGGAGGTTTATTTTATGCTCCGCCGGGGATAACCTTCCAAAGTCTATTGGGGATGATGATTCAACTCTGTTGGGAAAGCTTTTTCAGACAGCGCTGGGAAAATATTGACTCCACCGAGGGTATCTTGTATTCTGTCGGGGAACATTCTTATATTCTGCTAGGGAATATTAAGACTTCCAGGGATATCAAGCCTCTTTAGTGCTGATGGTAGATCAACTCTGCTTGGGGAGAGCATTGCTGATTCGTTCATAGTTGCAAGGCTCAGTTGGGGGAGCTACCATTACTGTCTTACTCTGCGGGGAGTGAAAGTATCTTAGCCATATTCTTCAGCTGAATTTACCTCGTACCTGGTGGACAGAGCAACTATACAGTTCGGACACTCCTTATTGCCCCTGTTTCTGATATTACCCGTAATTCATCTTTTTCTTCTCGTGTAAATATTTATGAGCAGCAATTAATGTCAAATGCATATATCAAAAATGAACATTGAACATTCTTTGCAAAACAAAACAGATAAAGGAAAAACAGTTTGAAATTTCTTTGAAAATGAATTGTATTGATTTTGAAGTTTGGCCTGTAAATAGGCGTTTTTTATACAAGAGGTTGACGTCCTAGTAAGAGAATGCCGCCGAACAATAGAATTTACACAATTTGTGAAAAAACTAAACAAAACAGCTATGTGAATAATCCCACTGGGTTCCAACTCTGCTATTGCCTTTATGCCCTCGAGCATCTCATCACTTTGTTGTTGGTTGAAGGTAGATCAGATTGATTAGTGTCATCCGAGCTTGATAGTCGATACCAAAGTTTGGATGTAAGGTGATCCAATGAGACATAGTGTTACGCTTTGATCCCTAATTTTTGCCTGGACCTCCCTTTCGGGTTTTCAGTCCACCAGGATACCCTTTTTTGCCCAAGCCGCCTTTTCAGGTTTTCGACTTGCCGGGTGTACAGATTTTTCATTTTTCATCCCTTATTTTTGCCCGAACCCTTTTGGTTCGCCGGAAAGCCCTTATTTTTGCCTAGGCCAGTCAACCTAGCGGGTCTTTGATTATGCGTAGTATCTTTTCACTATGTCTGCATTGACGAGGTGAGGAAGGTCGTCACCATCCATGGTGGTTAGAATCATAGCTCCTCCTGAGAAAATGTTTTTAACCATAAATGGCCCTTCGTAAGTAGGGGTCCATTTGCCTCTGGGATCATCTTGAGGTAAGATAATGCGCTTGATTACCAGATCCCCAACTTGATACTCTTGTCGTCTAACTTTCTTGTTAAATGCCTTGATCATCCATTTTTAGTACGTCTGACCATGACAAATAGCAGTAAGTCTCTTTTCGTCGATTGGGTTCAGCTGATCAAGCCGGGTTTGAATCCAGTCATCTTCACTTAAACCTGCATCCTTCATGATTCGAAGAAAAGGGTATCTGAACTTCAATGGGCAAGACTCCCTCCATGCCATATACTAAGGAATAGGGTGTTTCCCCTGTTGACGTCCGTGCTGAGGTACGATATTCATGAAGAGCAAATGGTAACGTCTCGTGCCAGTCTTTGTATGTCACTGTCATCTTCTGCACGATCTTCTTAATGTTCTTATTAGCCGCTTCAACATCCCCATTCATCTTCGGTCGGTAGGGAGAAGAGTTGTGATGCTATATTTTGAATTGCCCGCAGAGCTCAGTGATCATTTTGTTGTTGAGATTGGTACCATTGTCCGTAATGATCCTCTCTGGTACACCATATCGACAGATCAGATTGTGCCGAATAAATCGTGCCACGACGTTCTTGGTTACAGTAGCAAAGGAAGCTGCTTCAACCCACTTCGTAAAGTAATTGATTGCTACCAGGATGAAACGATGCCCATTGGATGCTGTAGGCCTGATCTCGCCGATCATATCAATGCCCCACATTGCAAAAGGCCAAGGTGCCGTTAAGACGTTCAGAGGTACCAGAGGCATGTGCACCTTATCAGCATAGACTTGGCACTTGTGACATGTCCGAGAATACTGATAACAGTCGACTTCCATTGTGGACCAATAATATCCTGCCCGAAGGATTTTCTTTGCCATGGTGTGTCCACTAGAATGGGTTCCGAAAGTACCTTCATGTAACTCCGCCATGATCCTTTCTGCTTCATTCTTACCCACACATCTCAGTAAGGTCGAATCATGGTTACGCTTGTAAAGGATGCCATTGCTGATGAAGAACTTCGCCGCGAACCTCCTCAGAAACTTCTTGTCATTAACAGATGCACCCTCAGGGTATTCTTGAGCCTCAAGATACCTTTTCACCTCATGATACCAGGGCTTTTCTGTTACCTCTTCAGTCTCAAGATCACAGCAATGCGCATGTCCATCCAATCTTTCGATGATGATCCGGGGAGCTTCGTTGTCCCAACTGACTTTGAACATAGAAGACATTGTAGCCAGCGCACCCGCCAACTGATTCTCCTCTCTAGGGAAGTGTTCAAAGGTTATCTCCTCAAAATGGGGAAGCAACGTCAACACATACTCCTTGTAAGGAATAAGATTTGGGTGTTTCGTATCCCACTCGCCTTTGATCTGACTGATCACGAGAGCGGAATCTCCGAAGACACTTAGAAACTTAATCCTTAGGTCAATTGCTGCTCGGAGACCCATGATGCATGCTTCATACTCCGCCATATTGTTGGTGCAGTTGAAACATAGTTGGGCGGTAAACGGAGTATGAGAGCCTTTAGGAGATATGATCACAACGCCAATGCCATTACCCAAAGCGTTCGAAGCTCCATCAAAGTACATAGACCATCGGGATCCTTCCTCAGGTCCTTCATTCGGTCCAGGTGTCTCACAATCAGTTACCAACATGATATTCTCGTCCGGGAATTCAAAGTTCATAGACTGGTAATCATCCACTGCCTGATGTGCCAAGTGGTCTGCCAACACACTTCCCTTGATTGCCTTTTGAGTCGTGTATTGGATGTCATACTCAGTCAAGATCATCTGCCATATTTCTATTCTTCCGGACAAGGGAGGCTTTTCGAATATATACTTGATTGGATCCATCTTTGATATCAACAGAGTAGTGTGAGTCAGCATATACTGTCTCAGCTGGTGAGCAACCCATGCCAAAGCGCAGAAAGTTTTCTCAAGCAACGAGTATTGGGTCTCACAGTCGGTAAACTTTTTGCTAAGGTAGTAAATAGCATGCTCTTTTCGGCCAGACTCGTCATGCTGACCCAGCACACACCCCATTGAGTTGTCGAGTACTGTCAAGTATAAGATCAGAGGTCTCTCTTCAACTGGTGGCATCAGGATAGGTGGCTCTTGGAGATACTCTTTGATCCTTTAGAAAGCGGCCTGACATTCATCATTCCAACGTACTACTTGATCTTTCTTCAGTAGCTTGAAGATTGGCTCACAAGTAGTAGTAAGGTGCGAGATGAATCGGACAATGTAGTTTAGACGTCCCAGAAAACCTCTGACTTCTTTCCCTGTTCTGGGAGCTGGCATTTCCTATATAGCTTTCACTTTTGCAGGATCCACTTGAATACCTTTATCGCTTATGACGAAACCCAACAGTTTACCAGATCTCACCCCGAAAGTGCACTTGTTCGGGTTTAACCTCAGCTTGTACAACTTCAGCCTGTCAAACAGCTTCTGCAGATGGTCAAGGTGTTCTTCCTCAGTTTGGGATCTTGCAATCATGTCATCGACGTATACCTCTATCTCATGATGGATCATGTCATGAAACAAAGCAAACATGGCACGCTGATATGTTGCCCCAACATTCTTCAATCCAAAGGGAATGACCTTGTAGCAAAAAGTACCCCACTGAGTAACAAAGGTGGTCTTTTCCATGTCTTCGGGAGCCATTTTAATCTGATTATAACCGGAGAAACCATCCATAAAGGAGAAGACTTTATGTTGTGCGGTGTTGTCAACCAGAACGTCGATATGGGGTCGAGGGAAACCATCCCTGGGGCTCGCCCTATTCAGATCCCTATAGTCAACACACATTCGAACCTTACCATCCTTCTTCGGCACATGAACCACATTGGCCACCCACTGAGGGTAAGAAGTAACTGCTAGAAAACCGGCGTCAAACTGTTTCATAACTTCAGCCTTGATCTTCTCAGACATCTTTGGACGCATTCAGCGAACCTTCTGCTTTATTGGAGGAAAATCTTCCTTGGTAGGCAGTCGATGAACCACAATATCGGTATCCAACCAGGCATATCTTCATAAGACCAGGCAAAGATCTCAACGTAGTCATGCAGCATCTGAATCAACCGTTGCTTCACACTAGCTTCCAGGTTTGCACTGTTCTTGACTTCCTTCTTGTCTATCTCAATACCCAGATTCACTGATTCCGCCGGCTCTTCGTGGGGCTGAATTGCCCTCTCTTCCTGGAGTAGCAATCTTGCAAGTTCACCAGGCACTTCGCAATCATCTTCACCTTCGTCTTCGGCTAAGTTGATCGGATTTTCGAAGTCATAACTGGCAGTAGCAGAGTCGTTACCAGTGAGATCCAGAATGGATGTGGACCTGTATATGTGAGTGTGTGTAAAATAGCTGTTTTGCAATATATAATAAAAGAAAAACAAGGAGCGCAAGATTTGAAATGCAAGAGCGTCCAATGCTTTTATTAATGATATATAAAAATGACACACAAAATCCCTCACAAATGAAGCCCCGGTGCCCCGGGTAAGACACCGAGCCATAGAGTTTAAAACATTGTCTATTACAAATTCAAAACAAAAAGTTTCATTACTGGGTGATAACAGAAACAGGCATAGAATCCTTCATTGTCCAGTTGCTTAATCCACCATCGGCAGTTGGGTAGATCTAGTTGTTAATGTCAAACTCTTCATCATCTTCATCTCCGATAGCATTTACCCCCACATCCTGCTTGGGCTTTTCTGGTGCTCCAAACTCAATCTCCTTCGCATCGATCAAATCTTGTACCTTGTTCTTCAAAACCCAATAATCATATGTATTATGCCCCGGGCTATCAGAGTGAAAAGCACAGCGGGCATTAGGGTTGTACTTCGGTGATGTGATATTTGGATTCTTCGGGGCTTCCTTCGGAATCACTAGGTTGGTTTTCAGTAACTGTGGCAGAATCTGAGACAAAGTCATGCCGAGACGGGTGAATTGCCTTCAAGGTCTCTCGTCCTTTTGTTGATTATTATGCTGAGGAGCACCAACAGGTCTTGAAATAACAACCGCATTAACAGTTTGGCGGCATTCAGGTCTATTCTGGTTTCTCGAACTGTAGACAGCACTGGACTCTTTCTTAAATGGCTTCTTCTTGGTGCTTGATGAGGCACCCTTCTGTATCTTCCTAGCCTTAATACCAGCCTCAATCCTTTCCCCAGTCATAATAAGCTCTGTAAACCCAGACGAAGAGCTTCCGATCAGATGGTTGAAAAATGGACCAGACAAGGTCCCCAGAAACATATCCACAAGTTCCTGATCAGCCAATGGTGGTTGTACTCTTCCGGCGAGGTCCCTCCACTTCTGAGCATAATCTTTGAATCCTTCACCCGTTCCCTTTGACATACCCTGGAGTTGGGTACGCGTGGGAGCAAGGTCGGAGTTGTATTGATACTACCTGTAGAAAGCAGTAGCCAAATCTTCCCAACTGCGGATACTGGCTCTGTCTAACTGATAGAACCATTCAAGCTGAGTCCCTGAGAGAATATCTTGAAAGAAATGGATCCTTAAGTTCTTATCAGCGGTGTACGGCTGAATTTTCCTCACATATGACCAGAGGTGCAGCTTCGGACAAAAAACTCCGTCATACTTAATAAAGGCTGGTGCCTTGAACTTGTGGGGAATCACTACCCCAGATGATAGACCCAGATCTCCAAAGTCCAGACCAGACACCTTCTGAACTTCCATAGCACTCAACCGGTCTTCCAGTTGTTTGTATCTATCCTCAGCTGGAGGATACTGTTCTTCATCGAAATTCGTCTCGTTGTCGGAGACCACGGGGCTAGGAGCCCTCCTTTCTTCCTGACTGTCTTTCCCTCCAGATGAGGTGGTCAAATCAACTTCATTCTGTAGCCTGTTTCCAAACCTGTGCCCTGTGTTAAACAAGATTGTCCTCTTCTTCTTCTTCTTCTTCTTCTTCTTCTTCTCTTTCAGAATCAGGGTCTTCAGATCTTGCTGACCCTTAGCTAGATTCATGAACAACTCTTGAAATTGGGAATTCTGGGCCTGGAGGGCCTTGATGGCTTGCTCAGTTGAAGGTTCAGCAGACATGATGCTGAAATAAACAGCGAAGAAGATAAGAGACCTGTAATGGGTACCTGTTATGGAATGCATGAGATGCGTATGACATGATTTCAAAGACAATCGGGAGATTAAAATTTGTAAACAAGAAATGAAACACACTTTATTAGAAAAACTTTAGAATTCAAATTGTTCAACTGATGCTCTCAGGGCGTTACAAGAATGGAAATACTAAAAAGTAAATAAAAACTGGAAAAGAAACAATCAAAGGTCAATCAATGCTCCCATGGTCTCTTTTTATCGGTGCAGACATAGTCATTAAGAATCCGCTCGTTCTCCAGCTGCCTAGTCAACCTCTGGATCTTCTACTATTGCTCGTTGAACTTCTCTCAGTAAGCATCCCGTTCCTCTCTCAGCTGCATCCAAGACCTTTTCAGTGCCCCAATGTCAGTGGGCATGTAAGGATGGAGGATGGTAGGAAGAACCCCCTCTTCATTAGCAACTTCAACAATGATAGGCCGGACGACTTCATATGGCATACCCAGCTTTTGGGCACGGATACGGACCCATATGAGATATGGCTCCATTGGAAGATAAGTCTTTGGACCCAGCTCATGTGGATCAGATCTATAAACTCTATCCCAAGCCCTTATGAATCTCCGGCGTTGTTTGTCGCTATCTCCTTGAAAGTCAAAGATGATACTAGGCATTAGCAGCTCATGAGGTCCTTCTCTTTTGGCTCTCCCAAACTGACGTAAGGCTAAGCACGGATTGTAAGAAATTCCTCCATGGGTTCCTATTAGTGGAACATTGGGGTATTCCCCACATAGATCAATAATAGCCACCTCATCCATACCTTTGATAGTCCAGATGATGTCATTATGCGAGAGAGACATAACTCTATAGGCCCAGCCCATGCCTTCTTTATTCTTCAGCACTGACTTGGGGAGGTGCGAAATAAACCACCTCGCCAATAATGGGGCACAACACATCAAGGTTCCTCGCTTTCGGGCAGTACGAGCATATAGCTGATGAAGAATGTCACCCAAGAGAGTGGGTACCAGATTCCGAGAGATGAAGATCTTTATTGCATTCACATCAACAAAGGAGTCAGAGTTCGGAAACAATACCAAGTCGTATATCAGAAGAGCCAAAATATCCTCGAATGCCTTGAAGTCTAGACTATCCCAGAAATAGTTAGCCTTACTAACCAAGAACTTAGTCAGAAAGCCCTTTGCTCCACTTCTAGTCTCCCAATTAGCCATTACCTCATCCTTTGTCAAATGAAGGGCTGAGGCAATCTCTTCCGGCCTAAGAATCTTCTCCCAACCAGTAAACGGAGTCTGCTCCAGAATAGAGATACCGAGCAGATCAGAGAATTCTTCTAAGGTGGGGACCAACTGGTAGTCTTGAAAAGTAAAAGCAATGGTACAGCAGATCATAGAATTGGACTAGGACACTCATCATCTGCTCGTCCAATTCGGAGGTGACCAAACTGAGAAGAGACCCATGTCTCCTGATGAAGGAAGTAGTATCAGGCATCTTTGCAATCAACTCTTTAAGCATGGTGGGAACCTGGACAAAGTTGATCCGGATGGTATTCCTACGCATGGATATCATGATGGCCTATAAAACAGAACAAAGATGAATCCCTCTTGTCTTTGAAATAGGTTAGTCCAATGCAAGATGTATGCAATGTTATGATGTCATGATAAAAGGCACATCACAAATATCCACAAATAGCAAACATGGTAAAGGCACACAAGTCACACAGGGAGCCCTTAGATTTCAGGCTGGCAAGGAGCTTAGGTACTACCCTCTTTCAGTTCATTTGTTTTAAACTTGTCCTAAAAATAGTAATCGGGTTCTATAGGATCTCAATATCACTGATTACCCTCAATCGGTCATAATTCCAGTTTAGCAACCTTTTCTTGCGGCCGGAATCATCGCGAGAGTTTAGTCTCAATGAGTGTAGCATACTGCTACCGTTCTATAGCCAAGTTGGTCAATTTAAAGGTTCTAAGGTCAGTTGGTGCTTAATGACCCGTTAGATGAACCATATTCTCCTCGTTCCAACACAAGGGATATCGGTACAATCTAAAGTGCCACACCAATGTAGCTACTGCTTCAACCGTATCGGTCTACGCTGTACAGTTCCCTCACAGTTTATTGCTACTTACCTAAAGGGTATCCCCAGATTCGGGTTAGGATCTATAGTAACTCCGATACAAGCCCACAAATGTAAAACATACAAAGCAAATAATTGAAAACACAATGATCTAATCCTAAGGTAAACTTCACTTATTAATATCCCCAACAGAGTCACCAGTTCTGTGATGCGGTGGGAAAGAACTGACTGTTTTGGAATGCTGGTTTGCGTTTTGCGTTTGTTTTCGCAAAATGTCGCGGTAAGCAAGAGTCTCCATCGTCTTTTATTTTATCCAACAAGGAAAGGAAAAAAGCACAGAAAAATTCCTTTTTCGAGATGTTTCTCGGGTCCGGGGGGTAGATTATAGAAAGGGAAGGTGTTAGCACCCTTTCTATCTGTGGTTATCCACGGGCTCTTAGGTACTTGCTCAAAGTGTTTTCAAAATTTGCTTTTCTTTGTGTTTGTGGGTTTGAAAGGAGTTTTTGTTTGAAAGGAGTGTAAGTGCGAAAAGTTTTATTTTTGTTTTGAGAGAGCAAGTGTCTAAGAACTATCTACCTACTCGAAAAAAGAATCAATCTGTGCTAATGTCCTTTAGACAATGCTATCCTACTATTAATGAGTAGGTAGCACCGTCGTTGGAGTTTAAAGGGTCAATTCGATTAAGGGACGTGTGGTCACTAAAGCAATGTTAGGATGCCTTAGCGGTAACCCTAATGTCTTAGATCATTTTCTGAGGCAACCGTTTCGAGGCGACTATGATCTTTGGACAAGAGGGCGACCTCTAAAACTTCCTATACTCGATGACCACATTCGAAGGCAACCAAGTGAGGTGTACCCTAAGAGTGCGCATGCGCGAGTGTGTTGTTTTCAGTTAATTTGTCTTTTGTACATGTCATGGGTGAGCTATGTTGATTTTAAGTTCATACATTCGATCTTGTCATGCATTCCCTATTATCAAACATCTAATAGTTTATAGATTGTGGAATTTAAATTGCGGAAATTAAATCTAACTATTACAAGGCGTCGGGTATTTACATCGCCAAAAATAACCCTTGAAATTAAAATGCGGAAAAAAAATAAAGCGATAAAATAAAGTCCTATTTAAGCTATTACATTCCGGGAAACAATTACAATATTGGAATCAAATGGATCGCGTGCGAGAAAATTAAATCGGCCGCAAGTTTTTAGGGTTTTGACCCTTTTATTGAAAAGAAAGCATTTTTTGGTTTATTTTGGATTAAAAGAAATTACATTAGATTAATTAAATAAATTAATTAATTAATTAAAAAAAGGATATTTTTGGATTTTTGGATATTTAAAGAAATAAAATAAATTTGGTCAAAGTTAGTAAAACCTAATATTCTACATTAATTTTAATTATTGCAAAAATATTAAAAGTTATACCTAATTAAAAACTAAATTAATTAATTTAATATTTATTTACAAAAATAAAGTGATGAATTTAATTTTAATAAATAAAATGTTTTTTTTTATTTTATGAGGAAAATTTTTAATTGGTCAGTTTAAATAAAAATAATAATTAAACAAAACAAATAAATAAATAAAAAGAAGAAAGAAATAACCAAGGGGTGTTGGGCCTAGATCAGGGAGTAAGACTAGCCGTTTCAAGGCCCATTTATGCAAGCCTGCTTTGACTTTTGCAATTCCACGCGTGTGCATTTACTTTGGCATATTGTGCACATTCAATCTTGGCCACCAGATCTGGCCTGGGGCCATCTGGTAAGCATCAGGATGAGGATGTATGATGTGCTGCGCAATGGAATCATCACTGGATCAACTGAAGAGAAAAAATACAAAGCATTTTGGGGGACCTGGGATTCGAACCCAGGTCCCATTGGATTTTGTACTAGCGCCCTTACCAACTCAACCATTGTACTTCTTTTGTTAGTGGAATACAAACTAATTATAATATATGAAAAAACGTAATTATGCCATAAATAAAATAAGCGCGAAAATTTGAATGAGCGTATAGGATGGGGACACGTCTTCGTCCCTGTCCTTGGATTTCTACAGAGATTACCTGCAGATTTATATCCGCAACTAAATCCCTAGGTCACACCTAGAAACCATTATAGGCCATGAAAACTCAAGCCACGACCACAGTCATGCTCGTCTCTTCCTCCTGAACACATTTATGTCCATTAATAGCCTTGATTTTACCTGTAGAGAAAATGCCCAAAAAAAACATCCAAGAACCCTAGAATCGGCTAGGGGGTTACAGGCCATGAAAATGCAATTCAATAATGCAAAAAGCTTCTAAATGGAACGATAAGCATGAATATGTAAAGATTTTGCCAAGAAAGTGCAAGAATAATGATATGCGATTTCAAATGCCAAGCGGTTTTTAGAGGGACTTACAACGCGATTTAGGAGGTGAATGGCCTTGCTTTTGATTGCTACAGACTCAGTGGATGTCCAGCAAGAGGATAGCGTTGAGATTTGGCCTTGAAAACACCTTTATGCTTGATTTCAGTTTCAAGCTTTTTCCAAGTTTTTTTCAAGTTTTGTTCTTCTAGTTTTGCAGCCTCTAGGTATCCAATTCGTGCCTCCTGCCTTGTATATGTATAATGCATTGTATTAGGTCAAGTTTTGGACTTTGAATCTTTGTAAATCAATGCTTGAAGATATGGCTTGATCCTCCATTAAAATCTTTCCAATTTTGTCCAAAAATCCAATATTTGTTCATGATATGGCTTGATTCGGATTTGATTATGTCCATGATGATATTTAAGACCTATATCAATCAAAAAGATTCCAAGTGATCAATATTTGGATTTTATTTGGATTTAAATTGATTTAAAATGAATTAATTCAATAAAAATCAAATAAAATAGAAAAATTAATAAATGGACACAAGGCTGAAGCTAGGACACGTGTGTAATGTGACAAGATCAAATCAAGTGGAAAAAAATGGGCCCATTTGACAAAATTTGAAGTTTTGGGGATAGTTGACTTTTGGCAATTTTGGAAAAATGCCCAACTTCAACAATGCATAACTTCTTCAATTTTGAACTTTTGGAAGTGTTCTTAGACTTTTTAGAAACCTTGAGATGTACTCTAACCAACCCTTTTGGTCTCATCTCATTTTTATATTCCATTCTCAAGTTATAAGCATTGGTAAAAAAGGTGTTTTTGTTGACTTTCAAAAATGACCTATAATGTCCAAATTTATAACTTCTTGTGAGTGCATTTCTTGATCTTGGGGTGTGAAGATGGATTATAGGAAATTGAATCCTCTTCAAAATGAGCTTTGGATGGGTCATTTCTCATAAAGTATGAGAAAGTTATGCTTGGTCAAATTTGAGTTGACTTTTCCTACAAAACCCTAATTTAGCAACTATTGAGTCTTGATGAATTTTGAGCAATCCTTGATGAATCATGATCAACCCTTGATCAAATGATGAAATATCCTTCAAAATGAGAATGTTGACAAAAAAATCTTGAAGTTTGACTGTATTTAGGTCACAGTTGACTTTTGCCATAGCATAGTCGATTTTTGGACCTTTTGAGCAATTGACTGACCAAACTTCCTCTGCAAGGCTTGAAATTTGACATGGATGATCTTGTGAACATATTAAGACATTGGGAAGCACTTGAGGACATTTGTATGCAAGGAACTTGATGCAACACAAAACCCTAATTTGAGATTGACTGCCTTAGGAGATGACTTGACTGTCCAACTCTTGAGCAATCTTGAGCCATTTGGAGATTATTTTTGCAATGTCTTGAGAAATATAGGAGGGCAAATTTTGGGGTACAACACCTTATTATGAGTGTGTAGAGATAACGAGCTTAATGTGATTGCGCCAGAATGAAAGAGAGCAAAAAGGAGGATGAGTAAGTTAGGCTATGGCATAATAACATTTTTCGAATTGGATTGTATATTCAGGAAGCTTATGACTGCACAATTGCGGTGTAATGTTCCTATGATATCCTTAGTGTGCAAGATTAGTACCTATCGATGCAATCTTAACCGAAGAAGATTTTGTAGCCTGTAATGAGTTACTGATGATGCTGTTGCATTTCTTGAGTTTTGATTTTATTTTTTGCTCGGAGTGCAAAAGTTTAAGTGTGGGGGAATTTGATCAGTGCATACTGATGCACATTTTCTTATGTTTGTACTTAGGCATTTCCATGGTTTGTTTTGTTTATTTTTCTAATTTATGATATTTTTATAATTTAGTTTATTTTTACCTTTAATTGATTTTCGTATTTTATTTTCAGCATTAGCAACTTTCAATAAAAATATCATAACTGGAGCTTCGGAAATCGGATTGACGCGTTCTAATATTCGTCAGAAAGCTAAGAGAAAGATCTATAACTTTCATGTTGGAGTCAAAAGCTGATTAGACCTTCATAAGTTCCAGTAATTCGTTGAAGTTTCAGACATTAGAAAATAATCTGTTTCGGGTCGTTTTATGGGCCTGGTTTATGTTTCTGACCCAATTTGACTCAGTAGTGAAAAATCCTATTTTGTTTATAAGGTTTTCAGCCGTGCTACAGTAAAAAAACCTCTTTATTTTCACGATAGAACTTTAGCTTTGTACGAATTTTATGGAGAGCTAAATTTCCTCTGAGTTGATCTGCTACATTCATGTTCCGATACTTGAGGTTAATATAATTTTGTGATTTAATTTCTATTTCTTTCAACTCTATTATATGTTCATCGTTTGCTTAATCTGATTGTCATAAAATAGTTTTGTTTGGTTTGATTGATTTATGTTCCCTAATTTTCATTGCGTGTTATCATTTGCTTAATTCGTTAATTCGCTTATTTTTAACTGTTTGCTTAATTCGGTAAACAAGAAACATAATTCTTCTAATATCATTCTCGCTTGTTGAATGTTATTGTGATCGAACAGGAATAGTACCTGCTTAGGGCAGCAATGTTATAATAATCAATGATAGGTAGGAACTGAATTAACAGATTAACTTATTTTGATAATCACTTATTTCGTGTTATAAATCGATCCTAAAACCAACCCCGTTCGATTTCTATTAGTTAATAATAAAATCAAGAATCCTTGCGATACGACTCGAGCCATTGTCGCTATACTGCGTTTCGCAAAAATACTCGTTTTGTATTCGTGTGCGACAGCGGATCAGTGTACTTTACAAATCATGCTGAGGGACATGAGTCACCTAGATGGAATTTCCCCCTCCTACATATACGAAAGTAATATCTATGGGCCCCTTGATAGTGTATGACTGTAAAATGCATGGTCATGCTCAAATAAGCCGACATGAGATATTGGGCTTATTTGTCGTTATCAAGTATACTCTAAGATCAAGGAATAAAATATTGAACTATACAAGGGTGACACGTTCTATGTCTTGTGTTCAATATAGATATAAAGGCAAAAGGACAATTGTACACATGATCATTATCACAAAAAGGTTATGTCAGATCACACGATATTCTCGTCACTTGGGTAACACTGATGTGTTGCCAGATATCACTCACTGTTTATAATATTAAATAAGTGATTTAATATTATTATCAATGTTACGAGAATCTATAGGGTCACACGCATAGAGTGCTGATAGTGGAACAAACGTTTAAGTTAAATAAGATTTAATTAAATTATGTGTTAATAGTATTTAAATTGTTTAATATATTAACACATATAATTTATTTGATTAAATATGATTTATTGAAATAAATGAGAATTGACATTTGATTAAATTAAATATGATTTAATTTAATTAATATTTATTTAATTCAAAGAGTTTGATTAAATATAAATAATAATTATTTAATAAAATAGTTTAATTAAATAAGATTGAGCTTGTTTTGGAAAAACCCAAATTAAGAGCATTAGAATTTTAGAAGCTCTTTATAAATAGATGAGCTATGTCCCCTCTCAATGTTAATTGTCAATTTTCTCAGAACAAGAGACGGTTAACACCACATTCCATTTTGCGCCCGCGTAGACTACGTAGAGACGCTGGTATCTTTCGCCGTTCGTGATCAAAGATAACGCACGCTTCAAGAGGTAACTCTTGAATCATTATTTTGATTAAGTTTATTTGTGATTGATGATTTAATTAATATCTATTTTTTGGGATTATTCTGCTAAAAGGATCAAAAAGTTTGAAAATACCCTCTTAAATCCCAACAGTAGTATCAAAGTCTGATTGCTGATTAAATCATTAATTTGATTAGAATTTATGTGTGATAATTATATGGTGATATGATTATAAAATATTGTTGAGGAATAGTATTTTTAATTGCCATTGAATTGCTATTTAAATAATAATTTTCTAAAGATAAGTGATTTTTGATAAGGTAAGAGTTACCGTTATTTTCTGTATATGATCTGAATTGGTAACGACATGGTGGATTTTATAGACGGTTAAAGTTTGTCGCCAATCCTCAACCATTTATATTAATTTATTAAATAATAATAATAATAAGTGTTATTATTAAATTATTATGTACATACCGTATGTGGAAGAATTTATGTATGCATACGTTTGATATGTTTGTGATATGGAGTAATATGCAACTTTTATACATATGTTATATTACTATGAATAGAATTTACGGCCTGATCGTTAGCGTAAAAGAATAACATTCAATGGTATTCAAATCGTAAGAATGAAAATTTTAATAATAAAATAATAAAGTGTTTATTATTTAATATTAAATATTGACATGATGTATTTGTATAATTTGGATGTTCGTTGTTGATTATGTTTCGAAATCCGACATTAATATGGTGAAACAACGATACTTCGATCATCAATAAGTGGTACAAATATAACTGATACATTTATATATGATATAAATATTTCTAATGCGAAATTAGTGTATTTGATATACTATTTTGTTTCGTACATTCAAATATTGTAATGATTGTTATACATCTAAATGATCAGTGTTCATTCTGCTTCGGAATTCGACATTTGTATGGTGAAGCAATAACATTCGATCAGTCATATTGAATAATTGATCATTATGATGTGATGGTGTGAACGTTTTTGCATTAGGGTTTATGACAGTGCAAGAGTTGTGTCTTTAGGATTTGCAAAATGCGTCAAGTGTTAATGCGTTAATATTTATAAATTGATCATCTGTTATTATTTGTTATTTAATTATATATTATTAAATAAATTGGTATACGATTATGACCTTAGATTTTGGCATTTATTTATTTATTTTAAATACAACATGCGTGTCGTGATTTATTTTATTTAAATAGGGTCTACGTGTCGTAGTTTATTGTAATTAAATACGACCCGCACGTCGTGCCATTTAATTAATATTTTATTTATTTAAATATTATAATTATTTGAGTTCAAGAGTTGAAGAGAAGACAACGCCAAACGATGACGTCAGTGGAGAGGCTTGAGAAGCTTGCTCGTGGGTCATAGAATTGTAATAATGTAGTTTATTTAATTCTTGCATTTTAGGTGGTCATAATCGTATTACTAAAATTTTATTTTATGTATGTGATGCGTGAAATGTATGTGTTTATGTGCGTGTATAAGATACACAAATATGTGAGTGTATGAGATACACAAATCAGTGAGATCAAATTTAATTAAAATCCCTCAATTAAATATTTAGTGAATTGCTTACCAAAATTTAGCACGCATCAATACTAGTATCGAATAATGTAGGTTTCGCCCATGTGAGGTGCATGTTTTATATTAGTAAGGTGCGATGGGATAAATGTAATATCCAACTGCTAAATATTTCGGGTTTGACTTAACTAAACAAATTATAATAGGATTATATATGTATAGAAGCAAGAGTTGAGAACAATTCATATGATGAATTAGAATAAGGAGTTATTCATTCAACTGATAAAATTTGAGAGTTGTATTAGATACAATTGGAAATAGTTCCTACCTAAATAATGAAGTTTTGTGTAATCCTCCTACGCGTACTTAAAACAAAGTGAAATTTGGATCTCGACCCGCTAGAAAATCTTCCAACATGATTTTCCGAATCAAATATTGATGGTCATTTGTTTTGATTAAAAATAGTGGGAGCATTTTAATAGAAGGCCTTATTAAAATGATTTTGATATAATCTTTTTACACGTTTTGTACTTAAAATTTCTTTTGCATTTTTATTTTAAATTTTACTGTGAAATATCCTTATGAAGGACGTAAGAATCAGGAAAGAGTTTCTGAGTTGGTACAGAAATTGAGAATTATTCTCAAGCATGAGAAAAAATTATATGTTCTCAAGCAACCAATTCCTAATAACCAAATATAACTAGATTCGAAGAACAATGCTTATGAGAAGGATCAAATCGAATATTTAGTTATACCATATCTCATAATTGTAGTCATCACGGAAAATGATATGATCATTAACCTCAAGGATTTTCTTTTAAATAAGAAATACAATATATGAGAAATGTAAAACTTTCAAGATATTTTCTATACAAGTTAGGAATCCATATAGATCTAAAATAGTTTTGAGATTTAAAATTTGGATTTTTCTTATAGACCAAATAGTTGGTCACTAGCTCTATTTGAGATTATCTCATATATGCAGATTAAATTCATTATGAATGAATTTTAAATATAACTACCTCATCTTGTTGAAAATAAATGAAAGTAGTTTGTGTTGCTGAATAGATGAATTATAAAATAATGAGATTCATTTTACATTCATTTTAATTGGACATACAAACTCGGTTCTAAAGGAAGACAGTGATTTCATGTGTTGAAAGAAGAAAACTGCTAATGGTTATCGAAAGAGTCTAAGAAGAAGAAGGAAGTAAGACTTATTCTTTATACGATTTGTTATAGGAAATCAAATTGCCTACTTCTACATCTTGAGTATATGATACTAGATGTTGATATCACATTTATACGAATGTGAAAAGTCTTATAAGAAGTAGTACATTGATTATAATTTAAGTCCGCTTACGTCTAGAACGGAACAATGTGTTTCATTGACTATAAGAGCTTATGATTAGACTTAAATTAGAGCTTAAAATAAAATCAAATAATTTTTATTAAGTTTCATTTAATAATAAATACTAATTTTAAGTCTTGTATTAACAAGATGAGGAGTGCATGTTTTGATAATAGACAAGTGTTGTTATGATTATTGAAACAATATTTTCAATACTAAATCAAGTAGTAGATTTGAGTTCTACGATCTTGATAAGCTCATCTATAATAAACGAGGGATAGATCAAATAAGATTTGAAACTTATATATTTGAAACGAGTTAGAATTCTTTTGAGAAGAGTTCAAGAGTGAAGTAGAAGGAAACAACTCGAAAAGATATTAAGACCATTCAAATTGTTCGCTATGGTAAATACCTATATAGAAAATATAATGTCCATTTAAATCGTATCATGTTTGACATTGATCGATTTAAGATAGTTGATTGTATTTTTGTGACTCTTTTATAAATTGTTTTACATACAATTATTCATATTCATAACTAACTAAATTGGTTGGTGAGTTTAGCCGGATGGTAAAAGTTCTATTGTTGGGTGAGAATAGGAGAATGCAACAGTCTAGGGGAGGGTGAATAGACCTCCCAAATAAAATTGACAAATTTAAAAATAGTTTTCAAAATATTTTATTAGAGTTTGGAAAAAAATGAATTGTATGGCGGAAGCAATGTGTGTATAAAATGACTATGCTTATCAAATGATATACACATAACACCTCAATTGATATACAATATGATAAAGATTGAGTCGACCAGTTAACCAAAATATGAACAATCAAGTAATGTATTAAATCAATATCAAAATTATACAAGATGACTTTTTGTACAACGTCAATACAATATGGATTCTAACACCATAACTTCCAACCCTAATTAACAATAAGACTAAATCGAAGTACAGATTCTAACAAAACTTACACTTAATCAATAAATTACTATCAAGACAAAAACTTAATATATCTATTTAATATAAATATAAAATTGTCATGATGGCAATCCAAGATAAATCTCTAGCGTCATGCTGATGTGACATTCTCACAAAGCTTTCCAAATCATATTCATATAATTATTATTAAGAAAACCTCACAAACTAAAAAATATATCTCTTCATTTTTTAAACTTTAATTATTACATTTTATAATTATATTTTCTTTAATTTTTATTTTAGTGATTACTAAAATTGTGACTAATACACTACAATGATGATAATATATAAAAATAAAAAATAATAAATGAATTTCATTTTAATAATCACTAAAATTGTACCTAATACACTACAATAACGATAATAAAATATTTACTTATTTACTTATATTTTTATATAAATCTTACAAGTTTAAATATACAACACCTTTTATAATGTTAGCGAGTTTGACTTTAGGTATCTGTAAAAGATTTTTTAAAAACCCTTCTCATAATATTCAGATTCTCTCAGATACACCCCTGACTAGGGGTGGACATCGATCGGATTCAGATGAAAAAACCTTGATCCGAAAAAACCCACGATTGATAATATCTCATCCACTATCGACCGTTTGGTGCTATGGTTAATTTTGTCGATTTGTCAGTTTAGTCGGGTGGATTTAATCGGTTGAGAATCTATTGCAAAAAATAAATAAATCTGCACTTTTTAGTTATAGTAAGAGAACAAAAATTTGAAATTTAGATTCAGAAAAACAAAATCCAGATAATGTTACGTAGTATTTATAGAGAGAATGGTGACTAAGTGTGAGTTGTGAGAAAATAAAAGTTAACTAATGTTACTCCTCAAAGAAACTATCTCGTTTGAGAAAAAATTGGACTTTATCTTTGTTTAAAAAATTGAGTCTATCAAACTACTCTATGTCAATCGGTACTCGATAGGTGTGGATCAATTTTGTGTACCCGCTGCCGTCCATATAAATACCCATAAAAAATCGAAAAAGTATATCCAATATATCCATGGTTTAAAATAACACATCTGTATTGTTAATTTTACAATAGGTTATAGTAGATTTAGACTGTTCGAAATTTATTGTCATTCCTATCTCTCTATATTATATTATAGTAAAAATTCTTTCTAACTACCTACGTGACGGTTCACGTAGTATTTTTTTTATTTTTTATTAATTTTTAAAATTCATGTGAAATTTATTTTATTTTTACTTTTTATATATTATTTTTTATGAAATTATATTTAGAATTTAATAATTAAAATACATTTTAGGATTTTTTTTTACAATAACCAAGTATTAAAATAATATTTAGCAAATAATCGCGTTTCGGAAAAAATTACGCAAATAACCATGTTTCAGATGACTCCCCAAAGGAGGAGCCATCTCACTTGGCGTCTCCACCCCTAGTTTTGCCCTAGGCTCCATCTCACTTGGCGCCTCCTCTCACTTTTAGCCAAGTGAGATGGAGCATGCACTTTAAAAGTGAGAGGAGGCGCAATCTCACTTGGCTCCTAGGACAAAACTAGGGCAAAATGTTGTTTTATAAATAATTTGTCCGTTTCTTCGTCGTTTCTCACACTTTCTCGCACTTTTTTATTATTTTTTACTCTGTTATTTGCGTCATGACATCACCCATGATTTTTAGCAGAGATGGTTACGTTATCTTCTCCGCCACAAAACCTGCGATGAAAATGAAATTCTGGCACATTCACTCCATGGAGCGTCTGAAGCGGGAGTTAATGAGATGGCTAGATGGAGACATTGCGGAGGGGGAAAATTTGGAGGATCCAGCAAACACGAACAACAACCTCACATGCGACAGGAAGATCTAATGTATGGTTGGAGGAAGTCAAAACAGACAGCGATGTAATGTTGATGATGCATGGGTCAGATGAAATTGTGTTAACAGTTGTAATTTCGTAGACGGAATATCGTGTATTTATCTTGTACGCGTAATATTTATTGTAGTAAAATCTGTTAACGGAAAACCCTAATGTTTACAACATAATTAAGGAAAGATTTTATGTATTACAATTTTTATGTGGTCGAGGAAGACGCCCGATTCGGACAATTTTTGCGATTGTGTCCGACCTGACGGCATAAACCACACTTTCTTTCCAGCTTGTCAAGATCGTCCATTTCTGTTGTGATGCGCTTACTTTTGGGACGACCCTTCTTGTTCCTTCGCATTTGGTCATTGTGCCACACTATTTCGCCGTTGTATGCATGCCAATAATCTGGTTTTTCTACCAAAGGAAAGCTGTTGTTGTAAATGTTGAGCAACGTTTCAGATTTGTAAATGTGTGACAGAAGTTGTAGCGCGTCTTGATGGGTATAAGCACAAGCGGCAATGACATGAGAGCAAGGCGTGCGAAATGCTTGAAACCTGCCACAATCGCACCAACGAGAAGGTAGCATGACCCTATATTCTTGTCTTGACAGGTCTTCGTTGTGGTCGATTGTCTCTTTCATAATGAAGTTGTGGCTGTGTCGGTCAAACCGTATAACCATATGAGTGTTGGCTTTGGCACTTTCTGCCTTAATGTATTTCATGCAGCTTTCACTCCATAGTTGTCCAGATTGCAACACCACATTCCACATTTCACCTCTTTTGGCAAATAACGCAACCATTCTAAAATACGTAGATTTTACCAAAGCAGTGATCAGGAGGTTTCGTATTCCTTTGAATACCCCATTCATCGATTCAATAAGATTCGTTGTCATGTGCCCCCATCTTTGTCCATTGTCATATGACCTAGTCCATTTTTCCACCGGAATATTGTCGATCCACCTACCGGCTTCCAGATTTGACAAACGGATCTTGTTGCGGTAATATTTGAATGTGGGTTGTGTCAATGCATATCCCGTATTCATAACCGCTTTCCTTAGTGTTTTGTCCTTGATATCCCTCGTGAAATTCTGGACGATATGCCTAACGCAATAGACATGCGTAGAATGAGGGTCATGCCAACCGTTTGCAGGATTATTGTAGGCACTTTCAATGGAGGCATGTCTGTTTGAGATCAAACAAAGATCTGGTTGAGGAGCCACGTGTGTCCGCAGATTTTTTAGAAAAAGCTCCAAGCACCACCGGTCTCCCTCTTGACAAGGGAAAAGGCAATGGGGAAAATGTTGTTGTTGCCATCTTGTGCAACTGCCATCAGTAGCGTGCCTTTGTACTTCCCATACAACCAAGTACCATCAATTTGTATAATTGGTTTGCATGATGCAAACCCTGTGATGCAAGGTTGAAATGCCCTAAACACTCGACTGAATATTCCGTTGCCGTTTAGTAGACTACCATCTTGGGCGTATGCTGGCACTGTTTCCAGAACGTAAATAGTACCTGGAGAATACTTCTTGAGTGCATTCAGGTAGCGAGGAAGTTCTTGGTATGACTCCTCCCAGTTTCCGTACACCTTTTCAATCGCCTTAGTCTTTGCTAACCACGCCTTACGGTAAGATGGAGTATAGTTAAAAACCATGGTGATGTGGGGGATGATTGTTTTCACCTTCAAAGATGGTTCGTTGCTGACCAGTGGTAGGATTTCTTGACAGATGAGATCGTAATTAAGTTTTCGATGGTCCTGTGATTGGGTAAAACTTACACAAGTGTGGGTAGTCATGGAACCTATGACCCAACAATCACCTCTTAATCTGTATGATGCAGTCAGCTTGAACATACAGTCAGGGTGGACACACTTGATCTTGTACCTTTCAGGGTTGACACAGTCCACCTTAAAATCAACCGAGTTGAGCATGTGGAATTTTTTTATGGCTCTGATGCATTCCTCTCTGTTATGAAACTTGTCCTTCTCTTTTAAATTTTCATCCGACTGCATATACGGATTGAAAAATAAGTCAGTAGACGGTTCATCTCCGCCCATGTTGAAGTTTGTCATGTGCGGAGGTAGTATGTGTTGGCTCCTAAATTCGACACCCTTGTTTTTATTAATATCAGCTATTAAAGCTGATGGATGTTTTCGACCAGCTGGGTCTGTCGAAATGCCCATCGAAAGATGGCAATATACTTGGAGGATTTCTTCTAAGGGAGAAGTTGGTTGCCTTCGACGTCGAAGGTGTTTCTCGTCGAAGATTTTTCTCGACGAAGGTGTTCGATTATTCAGAGTGGAGCGGTTTGAAATTCAAGCGTTTGGAGGGAAAACGGTTTCCAGCGGTTACCAAGTGCAACGTGCAAAGATCTGGAGCGTCGAACACTGAGAACGTTCCAGGTGGAGTCATCTCGAAGCAGTGTAACTGCCCGACGATTACTTGTGATGTTTTAGTATAAATAGTAGTAGTTCACGCAGTTTTTCGCGTGTGTTCACAAATATATACAAAGTCACTCATATAGATTCGAGTACCCAGCGTGTGAGAAAGAATTGTTGAGAATGTATGTGTGAAAAACCACTTTTATTAATCAAAGTCATTTATTTTCCAGAAACTTTACTTGCTTTCTTCTTTACTTTTCCTGTCGAAGCCCTTTATTTCAAGCCTTCATTTATTTTATCAAGCCCATTTCTTCATGCAATTTATTTAAAGCCTCTTTATTTTCTTGTCATTTAACCATTATCCAACTTAATCAAAACCTCAAAATCAACCATGTCTTAGGATCAATCTGATCGATCCTGCGAGTAACCAAATAAGTAACCATTTGGAGGATCAGCGGTTGTTTACCAATAACCACGGTAAACAAATTGGCACGCCCAGTGGGACTGTGTGTTGATTGTTGAAGTTTAACCTTTTTTAACGTAATCTCATCTTTTTCGAGGTGTGTTGCATGTTATTGAGAAGTGGTAGAATATACACTAACGATACCAATACTGCCAGAAGAAGGAAAGAGATGGCGAATCCGCCAAACAATAACGAAATCCCACAAACGAATGTGGGAGCAACGGTTATCTCGACCGTAAGTGAAGCGATAACCGCTGGTTCAACACCAGCAGTAACGGTCACAACAACGGGGCCATTACCTCCGTTCACAGGCCCCAGAGTGCCTTTGGGAACTCCCCCACCAAGGGGAAATTTAGGCACAAGGCCTTATGTTCCCCCAGGATTTATGACAGGCGGTCATAATCGAGAACCACTCTATGGCATGCCGACTTCTGACTTGGCTAGCCTGACGAATGCTGCGTCCACTTTTTCAGACCCTTTAGTGAGTGCCTCTTCGCCACTCCAAGGTTCTGGAGTAGGTATGGCGAATAGAAATAGGACCCAACTCTTAGGAGGAACGTCCCAAGTAGCACATGGCCTTACAAATGCCTCGACAGCAGTCTTGAGGCAACAAATGGACGAAAGCAACCATGATATGGTTCAAATGTTGGCACAAACTTTAAGTACAGTGCTGAACCCTCTAATACAAAACACTACTCAATCGAATCAGCATATGACAGCGCAAATGACGCGTTTGGCTGATTTCTTTGGAGTACCCCAACCTATTCGACAACCCCAAAGAGCGCAAACAAGGGGAAACCAGGGTGTATTTTTAGAGGAAGAAACCACTATCAACCAAGTCCAACAGCCTGTCGAAGAAAACCTTAGGGCACGATTGGAGCAACCTGTCGAGGAACCTAGGGTAATAACCCCAGAGGTAAGGTTAGTTAACAGAAACCAAAATGCTGACGAAGTAGTTCAGCATATCCAATACCAAAACATGGGATTGGAAAATAATCTGGCAACCATGATCGAAAGGATTATGACTCAAAATGGGATGAACATGGGCTTTCGAAGGCCCAACTTTACATCCCCGCTGTCAGAATACGTGTTACAAACAGACTTACCTCCTAGATGTAAAGTCCCCAAATTCACTAAGTTCTCTGGGGACACGACAGAATCTACTGTCGAACATGTGGCGAGATACTTGATCGAAGCAGGAGATATTTCGAACAATGAAAACCTGAGGATTAAGTACTTCCCAAGTTCTTTAACAAAGAACGCTTTTACTTGGTTTACAACTCTTCCCCCCAATTCGATCCATCATTGGACCCAGTTGGAAAGATTGTTTCACGAGCAATTCTACATGGGGCAAACCAAGATAAGCCTGAAAGAATTGGCTAGTGTAAAGAGACGTTTCACTGAACCTATAGACGAATATCTAAATAGGTTTAGGTTGCTCAAAGCAAGATGTTTTACACAAGTGCCAGAACATGAGTTAGTCGAAATAGCCGCAGGCGGTTTAGATTATTCCATTAGGAAGAAGTTAGACACTCAATACCTGAGAGACATGGCCCAATTGGCCGATAGAGTTCGACAGGTAGAACGCCTCAAAGCTGAAAAAGCAAAGGCAATGAAAACTCATAAGAGGGAGAGGATAGCGTATGTTGAGATGGATGACGAAGATCCAGAATCCTTCGACGACACTATAATTGTCGAAGAAGGAGAAGTCGATTTAGCGGAACTAAAACAAGGGCCACCATACTCTTGCAAACTGTTAGTCCCCTCAAGTGGGAAAAATCCCATTGGTCCAGAAAGGACCAACGATAGGTTCCCCAAAAAGACTTATAGTTTTGATATTACAAAATGTGATGAGATCTTTGACTTGCTTGTAAAAGATGGCCAAATGATAGTACCCCCAGGGGTAAAAGTTCCTCCTCTTGATCAAAGAAAGAAGAGAGGCTTTTGTAAATATCATAATTTTCTGGGCCATAAAACGTCTCAATGTTTTCTTTTCAGGAATCATGTGCAAGACGCTATCGAAGAAGGGAGGTTGAAGTTTGCTGACAAGACCCCCATGGTTGTGGACTCTAATCCGTTGCAGGCTGAAGCCCATTATGCTGAACCTTCAGAGGTGAACATGATCGAGGCATCCAGAAGCCAGTCGAAGAGGCCAGGAATCACCATGGTCGAAGTCTCAAAGGACCATGTCAACATGCCAATCTTTGGCAGTTTTTCCGGGAATTTTTCCAGAAAGACAATTGAAGCGGTTCAGAAAGCGGCCGAAAGCCCAAAGCTGGAGACAGTTGGAGCCCAAAAATCTGGAACAAAACCCAGTTCTCACTTGGCCACAATTCAAGGCCAGAAAGAGGATTTGGAGATTCAAATGAAGCAGTTGACTCTTGCCAACAAAGATACCATGAATGTCAACATGGTCGAAGTCTCTGAACCAAAAGCATCAGAGGAGGCCATGAGGCAAGAACAAGCTAACAAGACTGCTTTCCCTCGGGAGAATGAAAATCTGGCATATTTCCTGCAAAGATGCCAGAAAAAGAAGTCAGAAGTGATGCTGTGTCCAAGATGCAGTTCGATCTTTGACAAAAAAGCTGCTGAACATATTCAAGGCGTAAGAGCAGCAAATAGGAGAAGGGAAAATGTTGATCTTCGACATGATCCCAGAAGAGCCTCCCAAAGAGGTTCAAACCAAGAAAAGAGGCCATTGACTTTCAGGCCTCCAACTAATGTGCCAGTAGATACATGGTACAAAACATATGGTCGAAAGAGGCCAAGCGAAGAAAGATGGCATTCTTTCGATGTGCCAAGAGGTTCATCTTTAACACAAAAGAAAGAGCCTCAGGTTGCTGCCCCTAAAGTTACACAGGTGTCGAGCAACTACAAAGGGAAAAATCCCATGTCTCGATCTCAATGGAGGAGATACCAGAGGCGACGAAAAGCTGAGAGGGAGGCTACTAATGAACCAAAGGCAGAAACCAGTTCAAATGTTCCTCTAAGGAAGCAAAGGAAACCTCTGGAAAGAGAGCCAGTAACCAACAGGCTAGTTTGGCCTAACCAAGGTGAAGTTGATGACGAAGATGGTTCTGAGTCTGATGACACTTTGGACATCATGGTGAATATAGTCTCAGTGCTGCCCAGAGAGTTCAACCGACAGGTGGAGGTCGAAACAAGTGATTGGGAAGTGGAGCAAGAAATGGCCAAACATAGGCCAGTGTGCTATTTTGTCATGGATAATGGCACTACTGAGGAGCAAAATGGGTTCTTCGAACCACCTACAGAGGCGATGAAGAATCACCTCAAGCCTTTATTTATAAGGGCTAAACTCGAAGAAACTACAGTGAATAAAATCTTGGTGGATTGTGGGGCAACCATCAACATTATTCCTCACTTTATGCTAAGGAAAATAGGCAAAAGGGATGAGGACATCAAGCCTCACAACATGGTCCTGTCGAACTATGAAGGCGGCATAGGGACCACTATGGGAGTGATCCAACTGGATATCAAGGTGGGATCTATCCTTCGACCAACAATGTTTATGGTCATATCGGCCAAATCTAACTATAATCTTTTGTTGGGCCGTGAATGGATTCATGGTGTTGGAGCTGTACCATCATCAATGCACCAGAGGTTGCTGCTATGGCGTCCTAATGGGATGGTCGAAAACATAGAAGCAGATCAAAGCTATTACCTGGGCGAAGTGAATCACCTAGGACTGGCAGACTTCGACAAGAACTTGGCTCACATAGGGTCATGTCCAACACCTGACTTCGACTTGGCGCCAGCGCCAAATACTTTTTGTTCCCTATACCTGCACCCTGAGCATGGTTTTCAATGGGACAGAGAAGACTTGTCCCACATAGACTTCAGTGGGTTAACTGATATCCAACCAACTGGTTGGGGAAGTGAATTCAGTGATAATGACTGAGTCACAATCATTGAAGCGAATTTCGGCTTACGTAGCCGAAACAAAGATGATAACGGCTCTCGAAGCCGAAGTAAAGTACATGGTCACACAGGTCAATGATCAACAGTTATCTGCTGCAGGTCCTGGAAAGGATTTCGATCCAGAACCTCCTGATATCATGCCAGAAGGAATGCAGGAACAAAGGCTCGACGCCATCTATGACGATGAGCCTTTGGGCTTCGAAAAGGACCCCTTGGCGAACAACATCAAAATGTTAGCGCAAGATCCTTTAGAAGAAATCAACTTAGGCGAAGGGCCAGAGAAAAAGCCAACTTACATCAGCGCAAAGATTGACCCATAACTTAGGTTGGAAGTAATCCAATTGTTGAAAGAGTTCAAGGACTGTTTTGCATGGGATTACGACGAAATGCCTGGCCTCGACAGAGGATTGGTAGAACTTCAGTTGCCAATCAAACTTGGGAAGAAGCCAATCAAGCAAAGTCCAAGACGCTTCGCTCCAGAAATACTGTCGAAGATCAAAACGGAAGTCGAAAGACTGCTGAAGTGCAAATTCATACGCGTTACAAGGTATGTCGAATAGATTGCAAACATTGTGCCAGTAATTAAGAAAAATGGTACATTGAGGGTGTGCATAGATTTCAGAGATTTGAATGCTGCTACACCCAAAGATGAATATCCTATGCCTGTGGCGGAAATGCTAGTCGATTCTGCCGCTGGCTATGAATACATGAGTATGCTCGATGGTTATTCAGGATATAATCAAATATTCATTGCTGAAGAGGATGTGTCGAAAACAACTTTTCGATGCCCTGGGGCTCTAGGCACTTACGAATGGGTAGTGATGCCTTTTGGCCTAAAGAACGTTGGGGCAACATACCAGCGAGCAATGAATTCCATCTTCCATGATTTTATTAACACTTTTATGCAAGTATATATTGATGACATTGTTATGAAATCTGTTTCCAGGAAGAATCATATTGACCACCTTCGACAATCATTCGAAAGAATGAGAGAACATGGTCTGAAGATGAATCCTTTGAAGTGTGCATTCTGTGTGAAAGCTGGAGATTTCTTGGGCTTCGTTGTCCACACGAAAGGAATCGAAATCAACCAGAACAAGACGAAGGCTATTCTGGAAGCGAAAGCGCCATCGAATAAGAAGGAACTGCAATCTCTGTTAGGCAAGATAAATTTCTTAAGGAGATTTATATCTAACCTAAGTGGGAAAGCTCAAGCCTTTTCACCCTTACTTCGACTGAATAAAGAGGGATTCGAATGGGGGCAAGAGCAACAAGAAGCCTTCGACAAAATCAAAGGGTACCTCACCAAGCCACCTATTTTGGTGCCTCCTTGTAGCAATAGGAGTATGAGATTGTACATAGCTGCATCCGACAAAACTTTGGGAAGCATGTTAGCCCAAGAAGATGAGAATGGAGTCGAAAGACTCATTTACTATCTTAGTAGAGTTTTGAACGATGCAGAAACTAGATATAGCGAAGTTGAAAAATTGTGTCTATGTCTGTATTTCTCTTGTACAAAACTCAAGCAATATATAAAACCAGTTGATGTGTATGTTTCGTCTCATTTTGATGTTTTCAAGTACATGTTGTCGAAACCCATCTTGCACAGTCGAATTGGCAAGTGGGCACTAGCATTAACTGAATACTCCTTGACCTTTATGCCTCTTAAGGCAGTAAAAGGACAAGTGGTTGCAGACTTTATAGTCGACCACTCAATTCAAGTTGAGAGTGTTAATTATGTGAAGATAGAACCTTGGAAATTCTACTTCGATGGATCCAGCCATAAAGATGGAACAGGAGTAGGAGTCTTGATTATTTCTCCAGAAAAAATTCCAACAACATTCAAGTACAAGATATCAGGTTCTTGTTCGAACAATGAGGCTGAGTATGAAGCTCTAATTACTGGCCTTGAAATATTGTTGGAATTGGGGGCAACTCGAGTCGAAATAATGAGAGACTCAGAGTTAGTCATTAAGCAAGTCACAAAAGAATATAAATGCATAAGAGAAAATCTCATTATGTACTTTGTGATAGCAAATCGTTTATTGAAAAAATTTGAAATGGTCAATATTCGACACATACCCAGATTGGAAAATCAAATAGCCAACGACTTGGCACAAATTGCATCTGGGTACAAGATTTCAAAAACGAGATTACAAAGAGCAATCGAAGTTCGAGAAAAGATAAAAGCAACTTGTCTATCACCAACAGACTTGGAATCGACAAGACTAGGATATGCTAATCAAAGCAACTTCGAAATTTCGTTCATAGATAATTTGCCAGAGCAAGATTGGAGGAAGCCCATTGTGGATTATCTTCAAAATCCAGTAGCTTCGACAGAACGAAAAACAAAGTACAGGGCGTTGAGTTATGTACTCATGGGTAATGAGTTATTTAAAAAGACGCCTGAAGGGGTATTGCTAAAATGTTTAAGTGAAACTGAGGCATACATAGCCCTTTCGACTACGCACGCTGGAACATGTGGGGCTCACCAAGTAGGCCATAAGATGAAATGGTTGTTGTTTCGACAAGGACTATATTGGCCCACCATGTTGAAAGATTGTGTCGAGTTCGCTAAAGGTTGCCAAGAATGTCAAGTCCATACAGGCATCCAACATGTACCAGCAAGCGAACTTCACTCGATAGTGAAACCTTGGCCTTTTAGAGGATGGGCGTTGGACCTCATTGGAGAGATTCGACCAGCATCATCAAAGAGCCAGAAGTATATATTGGTAGGCATTGATTATTTTACTAAGTGGATCGAAGCTATCCCTTTAGTCAATGTAGACCAAGAAAATGTCATTGAATTTATTCAAAAGAACATTATCTTTAGATATGGAATCCCTGAGACTATAACTACTGATCAAGGATCATTTTTCACCGGTCGAAAGATGCAGGAATTCGCTCAGGAAACGGGCTTTAAACTCCTAACATCAACGCCTTATTATGCACAGGAAAATGGTCAAGTCGAAGCAGCGAACAAAGTAGTGATTGGCTTGATAAAAAAGCATGTTGGGAAGAAGCCAAAAAATTGGCATAAGACGTTAGACCAGATTTTGTGGGCCTGTCGAACGTCCCCAAAAGAAGCCACAGGTACAACACCATATAGGCTAACTTTTGGCCATGACGCAGTGTTGTCAGCAGAAATTTGTCTTCAATCTGCAAGGGTTCAGAGACATTACGATATTCCCTCTGAAATTTATTGGGATATGATGTTAGACGAACTAGTAGATTTAGACGAAGAAAGATTGCGCGCTCTTGACCTACTCAGGCTTCAGAAGAAAAGAGTAGAAGACTCTTATAATAAAAAGGTGAAACCTAAGGCATTTTCGCCTGGGGAACTAGTTTGGAAGGTGATTCTTCCCATGGATCGAAGGGATCGAAGCATGGGAAAATGGTCACCCAAATGGGAAGGACCATTCAGAGTTATCCAGACTTTTTCTGGTGGAGCTTATGAAGTCGAAGAGCTAGGTGAAGATAAAAGGCTCTTGAGAGTAAATGGTAAATATTTGAAAAAGTATAAACCTATACTCCAAGAGATAAAAATAAATAACAAGTAACGACTAAATTAACCATAAATAAGCCAAAATGGAAAATTTTATAAATTAGCCAAAATGGCAATATTGTTGAATACATATTACAATATATGGTTAAAGGGCTGAATCAATCAGAAGGGGATGGAATCCTTGAGTCGAAGGTATTTAGCTTGCTGCAACTCCAATCTTTTGTTGCACAAGGCATTCGCCTGCGCAAGCTTGGCAATTTGATCGTCGAAGGCTTGAGCTTTCTCAGCAAATTCTAGGCCTTGTGTGATTTCAGCTTGACTTTCGGTGTCTGGAACAGTCGAGAGAAGTTCCTCCTTGCGCTTAGTATTGGCATTCATCTTAGCCTCTAGCTCTTCGATTTACGCCTTGATGGAAGCATTCTCTCGATCGATGGCATCAACTTCTTCTTGTTTAGATGCTTTTTGCTTCGACAACTCTGCAATTCGAGAAGTTGTCTCTGCTACAGCAGTCCATGCAGAAGAGCTTTTGCCATATAACACTTCAAGTTGGCTATTAAAGCCCCTTTGTCGCCGATAATCTGCTGAGACTTGATCAATAATGGAGTGTAACTCCATGATAAAGCCTGAAACCTCCGGAGGTACAGCTAGCAAGTCTACGGAATTCAAAACAGCCCCCAAATATGATGGAGCAGTAGGGTCCCCCTCCAAAGCTTTCATCAAATCCTTCTTGAAGAACTGAGCCTTAACCTTCGTCAAAGCCTCATCGAGAGGAGAAGTTTCAGTGGACTTCCCCGACAGAGTAGAAGCCTCCTGACTAACATCAGACGAACTTCCATTGCTTTCGATGATGGCATTCAGATAGCCAACAGGATCAGTTTGCTTCAAGAGTTCTAAGTCTTCTTTCGACCTATGCTTTGTTGAGGTGACAACCTTTGCAACAGCGTTGTCTTGGGGTTGAGGCTGTTGAGTAGCATTTGCCTCGACTTGACTCTCTTCGACTTGGGCTGCGGCAGTACCATCGTCATCATGGTCTCCTTCGCCAGCGCCACCTTGATCCTTTCGCCAGCGTCACCGCGGTCCCCTTCGTCACGATTTTCTTCCGACAGATCAACCACCTGAATCTCTTTTGGTTGTTGCTCTTCTGTTTGTGGATCTTCTGTTGGTTGTTCTACTGTCTCAGCATTGGCTTCATTTGTTTCAGTATTGGCTTCATCGTTCGCCAAGTCTTTCTCTTGTGGCCTGCTGAGTTCAGCAGAATCCAATGTTTCAGAAGTCCTTGGCGCTGAGCTTTCAGTGGTGTCCTGAAAAGAGAAGAAGAAGAATCTTATAAATTCGAAAGAGACATAATCTAACGTGGGTATCGACACCTGAGTTACAAAGGGATCAAAGAGATTACCTGCAAAGGAGCTTCAGCCCCAGGGTTGGAATTGTCGCTTTCGACAGGTTTATTGAGAAGAACATTTAATTCCTCCTCCGTTGGCTCTTCAATGATTAATGGAGGTGGCCTGGGTTTTCTCCCAGCAACCTTTATTCTGATTGTTTGAGCCTCAGGAAGAGGAACGTCCTTCTTCAGCTTTCGCCTTTTAAGAGGAGCAGGGGGAGAATCATCTTCTTCGTCACTCCCAGATTCGACCGTCAGTGCTGGCCGTTTCTTGGGTGAAGGTGCCTAAAAAAAACCAATTGGAGTTCGACTTAGAAGCTGCATCGAAAGTCAGAATGTTAAAGCTAGAAGAAAATGATAAAAGTCTGGTTACCGATGCAGAAGGCTTTTTCGAAGGGCCTTCCCCCTGTTGGTTTGTTGTGGTCTTCGCCGGCGCTATAGTCTTCGCCGGTGGTGGAGGTTTTGTTAAGGGGCCTCCTCCCTGATGGCCTTCTGTAGCCTTCTTGACTGCAGGCTTTCGAAAAACTGAAAGTAGACAAAATAATTAACAGGCTACCAGTCGAAAGGGAAAGACAAAGTAATTCGGAAGGATGAACTTACATTTCTTTATTTTGTCCAAGACAAGAACAAAAGACTTCTGAAGTTCGTCCACGAAGTCCTTCTCGTCGAAAAACTCCTCAGTGTAGTAACTTTTCCACCACTCCTCGAAGGATGGTGAGCAGAGAAAGTTAAGCTGATAGTCAAACAACGAAAGAACTGTTCGACCAGCATATCTGCCGATATGCTTAGTGGCAGCGTCTTCAGTGTAGTCGTTGTAGAAGTATAACATAGACTTCTCCCTGGGAAAAATTGGAGAAGGTAGTGTTTGAATAATACCAAACTGGCGAGACACCAAGTTTGGTTGATACGCGATTAGACTCAAGTGAGTCTTGGAGCTCTTGAATCGTAGGGGCATTATTCTTGGCGTGAGAAATGCCTCCCACACTGTTGTATGCTCTTCGACCTGAGGACCACTTGACGCCTTAGGATGTGGCCTCGTGAACCACTCTGGGCCAACCTTTCGTCGAGCAAACGGAGCCATGGTCGAAGCAAACTCTTTCCTTTTAGCAAACATCAAGACGAAGTTTGTAAAAGTTTGTTGAAGCTCCAGCCCATCTTCCGTTGGAGTCAACAGAGCCAATCAGGTGCCTTCGATGCACCTATTTGCTATTTCCGGAGCCTGCTCATTTATTTGAGTCTTTTGAGGTAAGAAAGACTCGAAGGTGGCATTGAGCCACAGCTGAAGCAGCCAAAAAGGTCCAGCAAGCAGCAGACTGGCTCTGTTCTCGATGATCTTCAGAAGAGTCGCTCCGTTGCTAATCGACTCGTACAAATTCGCCAAAATCAATTCTGCCAAACAGATATTTTGGCCATGGTGGAGTTGAGTGGCGAGAGTGACCATCTTCTTGGTCACCTGTAAAGACTTGGTGCAAAACATAAAGCGTGACAGCCATAAGGCTAGAAACGCGATATGTTCTACATCCGACACAGCGTCCGTCGACTTATCATGGTAGTGATTGATGAAGGTGGTGTAGGTTGGTTTTGTGGCAGAGAATCCGATCTGATCCTCCGACATTTCCTCTGGGTCGAAATAGTACCCAGTGGGTCGAAGGCCAGTGATGGCGGCCACGTCGAAGAGCGTGGGAGTCAGCATTCCACAGGGAAGGTGAAAGGTGAAATGGGTGTAATCCCAGAAGAGTAAGGAAGCTATCAACATTTCTGGGGAATAGTTAAGACCCGTCTTCGACAACATAACCAGGTCGAATATCCCCATGTCTTTCCAGATCGAAGCCTGGCGTTTCTCCATTTTTTCCAGCCAAGCACTATAGTCAGGAGTAAGGCGAGGGCTAGACCTGAAAGCCCTAACACCTCTGTTGAAAAAACGAAGGTCGATTTTCTCCTTAGCAGGATCTTCATTATCTTCTGCATCTTTCTTGGAGCATCCAACCGGTTTGAGTTTTTCAAGTACCGGAAAGTAGCTTTTGATCTTCATGGCTTCAACAATGCTGGGGTATAATGGGCCAGACATGGCAAAGATTTGGTTGGAATATCCAACCGGAATCATGAGGTGGCGTGAATAAGCATCACGTACAACAATGTCCAAGGGCTCAGGGACCCTTCGTTGACCCGTGGGAGTAACTACGGGAGCCGTGGAGAAAATCTTGGGTTTAACGTTTCCAGAGGGGATGTTAGCGCTAGGAGCGGTGGAAGAACCGGATGCCATTGTTGATACTAAGGTTGAAGATGAAGCGAAGAACATGTGGTTTGCAAAGGAGGCAAGAGTTTGTATGCAATGAGGAATATCTGAAGGCAAGGTAGCGTGAAAAAGTCCCACAATGGGTACTTAGCGCTATTTATAGTAGTTGGGGAAATCCCCAAATTCGAGGACATTTAATGCCATTTAATGTTGTAGAAGGTAGTGGGACACGTGGCGTCTCCCTGTTGTTGTAGCCGTTCTGCAGAAATGAAAGGGTGCAGCGTGTGCCCTCGTTTTTGGGAATTGTCATGATGACAATTTGTGAAAAGACGTTTGGCACACTGCACGCCGTACTGAAGTGACGTCTTAGGTACGGATGAAATGATGGCTTTTCCTTGGGATTGTCAGTGGTTGGTAGAAGACAAAAAGTGCACAATTTAATTTGTGACTAAGAATGAAAAGACAGGTGTCGAATGGCATTTCAAAGAATGCCTTTTTCTTTCAGAGTCGAAATAAGGCATTCTTGGGGGGAAATTTGTTGGCTCCTAAATTCGACACCCTTGTTTTTATTAATATCAGCTATTAAAGCTGATGGATGTTTTCGACCAGCTGGGTCTGTCGAAATGCCCATCGAAAGATGGCAATATACTTGGAGGATTTCTTCCAAGGGAGAAGTTGGTTGCCTTCGACGTCGAAGGTGTTTCTCGACGAAGGTGTTCGATTGTTCAGAGTGGAGCGGTTTGAAATTCAAGCGTTTGGAGGGAAAACGGTTTCCAGCGGTTACTAAGTGCAACGTGCAAAGATCTGGAGCGTCGAACGCTGAGAACGTGCCAGGTGGAGTCATCTCGAAGCAGTGTAACTGCCCGACGGTTACTTGGGATGTTTTAGTATAAATAGTAGTAGTTCACGCAGTTTTTCGCGTGTGTTCACAAATATATACAAAGTCACTCATATAGATTCGAGTACCCAGCGTGTGAGAAAGAATTGTTGAGAATGTATGTGTGAAACACCACTTTTATTAATCAAAGTCATTTATTTTCCAGAAACTTTACTTGCTTTCTTCTTTACTTTTCCTGTCGAAGCCTTTTATTTCAAGCCTTCATTTATTTTATCAAGCCCATTTCTTCATGCAATTTACTTAAAGCCTCTTTATTTTCTTGTCATTTAACCATTATCCAACTTAATCAAAACCTCAAAATCAACCATGTCTTAGGATCAATCTGATCGATCCTGCGAGTAACCAAATAAGTAACCATTTGGAGGATCAGCGGTTGTTTACCAATAACCAAGGTAAACAGTATGTAGATCTCGTTTGCAGGAATACTAGGTATGCCATCATCGTCGGAATTATCATTCACCATTTCATCAAACTCTAACTCGTCATCTTCTTCTTCTTCATCAACTGCATCTACCTCAACTTGTTCATTCTCCAAAGGATCAACCACTTGTGTCACCTGAGGCTCTCGCAGCATAATGTACAACTCAATAGAGTCGTACCCAGAACACACATGGCTGGAAAACATATTCTGGAGATCCTCGTCATCTTGAACTTCAACCTTATAAAAAATTATTTGGTTGTTTCCAAAAAAAAATGGATTCTGATAAAATCTTTGTGTCACCGGGCCTCGTCCAAGTTTGGCCTCCAATCGTTTTTTGAAGTACGAGAAATTGGCTTTCCTGTTTAAGAAAAATCAGATGTTGTCTGTGTCTCTAAACAAAAACCCAGCGGTGAGACAAATGTATGTCTCACCGTTGAAATGTGCTTTGACGACATATTATGGTGCAGAGGCCATTGCGTAGGGTTGTTTGAAGGTTTGAAGGTGGGAATGTTTGAAGTTTATGAGTTATTCGAAGGTTGGAATGTTTAAAGTTTATTGATTGTATGAAGGTTTGAAGGTTGTAAGGTTTGAAGGTTGGAATGTTTAAAGTTTATGAGTTATTCGAAGGTTTGTATATTTGATTATTTGAAGGTTTGAAGGTTTGATTGTATGAACGTTTGAAGGTTGGAAGGTTTGACAGATTAAGTGAATCAATGTTATGATAAACGTAAGACTAAAAATCTCATACTGAATTTCAATTAAGTAAGGATGTAACCCCCAAGGCTGCCAATAGTGTTACATGCATGGCATCCCAAAGGCTGTCACGTAGCTTGAGCCTAGTTTACAACCAATGACACCTCTTATTCGCCAATTGGGATGGCGACACCTTTCATTTTTGTACTCTTTCGCCAAGTCCAATGGCACCTCTCTTAATGTCCAATAGTGTTACATGCATGCAGATATGTAACCCCCTAGGCTGCCACCTAGCCAGTGCCTACTCTGCACCTACAATGTATCTTGTAAGTATCCTACCATCACCTCCAATAGTGTTACATGCATTCAGGCATGGCATCCCAAAGGCTGTCACGTAGCCTGAGCCTAGTCTGCAACCAATGACACCTCTTATTCGCCAATTGGGATGGCGACACCTTTCATTTTTGTACTCTTTCTCCAAGTCCAATGGCGCCTCCCTTAATGTCCAATCGTGTTACATGCATGCAGATATGTAACCCCCTAGGCTGTCACGTAGCCTGCGCCTACTCTGCACCTACACTGTATCTTGTAAGTCTCCTCCCATCACCTCCAATAGTGTTACATGCATTCAGGCACGGCATCCCAAAGGCTGTCACGTAACCTGAGCCTAGTCTGCAACCAATGACACCTCTTATTCGCCAATTGGGATGGCGACACCTTTCATTTTTGTACTCTTTCGCCAAGTCCAATGGCGCCTCCCTTAATGTCCAATCGTGTTACATGCATGCAGATATGTAACCCCCTAGGCAGCCACCTAGCCTGCAAGAGTGACACTTCTCATGCATGCATGCACCAGCTACCACCTCACTCACTCTATGAATTTTTTTTGCCTATAAATACAGACCATATCATACATCTCTCACACCCACACTCGTCTCACTCTCTACTACAAAGTCTTTCATAATCTCTTACACTTTCTAAGTCTTTCATAATCTCTTACATTTTCTAAGTCTTTCATAATATCTTACACTTTCTAAGTCTTTCATAATCTCAAGCATTTTAAACAATGGCTCTTCTAACAATGGGCGATTCTCACAGAGGCATAAGGGAAAACATTGCCGCATTTGTAAGTTTCTAATTTGGTTATACATTATTTATACTTAAGGTAATGCTATGTTCATCTTACTTAATCTTACATCTTTTACATTATTAACTCAGGATACCAAGAGATTCAGAATTCGGTCTCACAACTATCTGGCTCCTGACCCGTTTATCGTACCATATCTGGAATACACAGGTTTTGGACATATTATAAAGATCTCCAACTGCACAATTGATTCGAAGTTCATTCTTGCAATGTCGGAAAGGTGGAGACCAGAGACCCATACATTTCACCTACCAATAGGTGAATGTACCGTCATGCTAGAGGATGTGTACATGTTACTAGGTCTCCCTGTCGATGGTAAGGCCGTGAACGGGTCGGTTTAACAACCCAACTCTCAGTGTGAAGAATTGTTGGGCTGGGATATGGTTGAAGGTGGTGGTGCGAGAGGTCAGGGAATATTACTCACTGAGCTTAAAAGTCATTATGCAAGTTTGGAATTAAACGAAAATTCCTCCGAGCAAGACAGGGTAGTAAAAGCCACAACTTATCTTATGATACTATTTGGTACCTTTTTATTTCCCGAAAGTACGGGAAATAGTGTAAATTTTATGTATTTACATTTACTTAGAGATTTTGAAAAAACAAGAAAGTATAGTTGGGGTTCTACAGTTTTAGCCCGCCTATACAGTTCCTTGTGCAAAAATGCAGTCAAGGAAAAATGTACATTTTATGGGTGCGCTTTTTTACTACAAGCTTGGGGTTGGTGGATGTTGTACCCCAAAATTTGCCCTCCCATGTCTCAATGATTTCTCATCACAAAGCCTTTGAAGCTCAAGATCCAGTTAGGGTTTCATCTGCTCAAGACTTCTCCTTGCACTGTTGACCCAAATTAGGGTTTGTGTTTGCACAAAGATGTTTTGACCTAAAATGCCTAAGATGACTTTCATGCTTCATATTGGACTCCCAAGTTTATCCACATCAAGTTTCAAGTCTTGATTCCAAGTTTTGCTCAGTCAATTGGACATTTGACCTATAAATCAGCTGTATTGAGGGAAAAAGTCAACTGTGGCCAATTGACAGTCAAATCTCATGAAAATTGACCCACATCAACATTATAAACTCACAAGGACCATTTGATCAAGTTTTGATCACAATTCCACAAGAAATTTGATCAGATCACCAAAAGGGCAAAATGGTCATTTTTAGGGTTTTGACTGCACAAAGACAATTTTTGACTGTTTGACCCAACCAATGGCAAAACAAGCTCACATATGGACTCAAGGACCCCATGGAATTATCTTGACATGCTCAACAAACTCAAAAGATCCCCAGTACACAAGATTGACAATTGAATTTCCCAGTCAATTGATCAATTTTGACTGTATACTGAAAAGTCAAACTTTGACTTTTTGGTCAAAATCAAGAGTCAAGATTCATTTTTAATCAAAACATGCCAAATCATGAAACTTGTTCACCAAGAAATCACAAAATGCAAATTAGGGTTAGAAATTAGAATTTTTCATAACTTAGAATTTTTCTAAGTTATGAAAAACCCTAATTTTTTCCCAACTTTGCCCCACTTTCTCACCAAGATCCATTTGGATTCAAACAAAAGTCAAAACATGAAAGTTGTAGCTTGTTGCATAATCTACAACTTTGATTCACAAAGTTTTCCCAAATGAGGCTTGTATCTCAAGTTACAAATTTTTGAATAAGGGCACTAAACCATTCTTAACTTAGTGAATTTTTGACCTATTTTGACAAGGTTTTCTACCCAACTTCAAGGCCATTTTCCATACACTTCCACTTGGAATTTCAATTTGCATTTCAAATATGGATTGTAGTACACATTCCAAGCTTTCCAAAATGTCCAAGAACTCATCAAACAACCTCATAACTTGAGAGAATCGAATTTCACAATATAGCAAAAACTCACTTTTGAATTGATCATGAACATGTTCATAACTTAGGCCATTTTTTAAGTCAGCATAGTTTGTGCTAAATTACAGGTCCTAAAACCCTTTGACACTCAATAATTTAATGCCAAACCTTTGTGCCAAGACCATGTTTTGTGTGTTCAAGCATTGCCTAGAGGATTAATCCCAAAATAGATAAAGCATTTCTTCCATTTTTGCAAAAGGTAGCTTTATGTCCAATTGAAAATCCAAGCAGTACAAATGAGATCTAAATGGCACAAGATTATGAGCAAAACACTCTGATCAAGGAGAGATTATGCAGCTCATTAGGGGGGCTCTACTGACCTAGAACACAACTTGGGCATTTGTTGCTTAAAGTGTAAGTAACTTGGCATTTTGTAACAGAACTCTAATATCAGCTTACAAACACTTTAGCAAACTTGTAAAACACATCCAGGACATCATAACCAAGCTAGTACACGACCCTAACATCTCTCATACACTCTCAATCTCAGAATCACCTTCAAACTGCAAAAACAGGGCCAGGCCTGCAGTTTGAGTGCCATCTTCCATTTCCCTCAAGCTCTCTTGCCCAAACCAGTTCACATACATTCCCTAGCATCTATGCAAGCTAACCATGACTTGAAACACGACCTGTAACTCCTCTAACAAGTTCCACCATTTTCATTTTTCCATTTTGCAGTTGAAGTTCTACAACTCAGTTCAAGGTGTCTCAAGGCAAAGTAAATATTGGAACAACATCACCACACCTCAAGGAAGCCATACCAACCATTATCTTGCACTGAAAGCTCCCCCATTGCCAGATAGAACTTCAACTGAATAGGTATTTTGGTGAACTTCTATCTCTCTTATTAGGCATCATTAGCTCTAAGTTTGTGAATAAGCAATGTTCTACTCATGCCACTGAACCTGTACATACTTTCACTTTTCATTTCTTTTGCCTGAGCTGTGAGAATTTAAGGTTTGAAAATGGCAGAAAATCTAGGTTAGGATTTGGGGGAGAAGAAATTCTCCCTCATCTTAGAGAGTTAGATCAAGTTCTGCATATGGTTGGATTCGTCTCTTGATGCTGAACATTTTTTATGTTATGAGTTTTCATTAATAAGCCAGGAATCAGGATGTGTGGATGGAAGAACAGGGCGCGCGTTTTTTTTTGAATAACATGGTTCAGAGGTTGAAGAAGGTGCCTCATGGGCTGGGCCAACTTTTGTTTTGCTTCTTACACCATGCTTTTTGGTTCACACCCCCCTGAGCCCATTTGCTTTATTTTTAATGTTTTTGACTTTTTCTTTTTTTAATTGACTCATTTATTTTTTCTCAGCATATTAAAAATATAAAAATATTTTTTCTCATCATTTTTGAATTTATTAGGTATTTATTTGATTTTTTCTTTTAGTTTGTACATAAATAAATAAATATATACTTTTTGTTTAGAATATTAAAATAGTACAAATATATTTTTATACATTTTTATCTTATTTTTACTTCCTGAAAATATTTTATAAAAAAAATACTTTTTTTATTAAATATTAAATATTATTAATTGGTATATATAATACATATTTTATAAATAATATAAATGAATATGTATACATTAATACACTTAGGATAAAATACCAAAATATACATATTTTTATTTTATTAATATTAAATGCTAAAAAATATACATTTTTATAAATATACTTCATTTTTCTTTTATTCTTTGTATATAAATAGCAAATATTATATATATTAAATAATTAATACCCTTTTAATTAAAATTAGGGTTTTTTGCCCTAAATATAAAAATACTCCAAAAAATACTACCTTTTTATTTCTCTTTTTATTTGACATAAATAATATTCTTTTTCATACACATAAAAATTCTTTTTACATTTTGCATATTTATTTCATTTCCATTTAATTATGCAATTATTTATCTTGTAAATATTCAAAGAAAATGATGTAATAGCTAGGTTTAATTTCTTGTCTAAATAACCCCCATTTGAACATTTGTACCCTCCTCCCCATATTATTATGATTGTAATAGTGTAGGAATTTAAATTTCGCACTTTAATGTTTTCTAAACATACCATGCTAGAATTAGGGTTTGTATGCGAATAAAACGAACAAATTAGTTTGACCTAATCTCAAGATAAACAAGTATGAAAATGGACAACACATTTCACACTTGTACCCCTAGGGTATTCCACTTTGTTGCCTTCAAATAAATTGGGCCATATTGTGTGTTGAATTTCTTTGGGTAAAACAAACAATCAAATGATCATAAGTCCCTCGATGACGCTTTCAGAAAAAGTTGCCTAAAATGATCAAATCCTTTTCAAAAAATTGCCCAAAGACATTTAACACTATTGCAATTATGGCCTAAACGATGACCCGCGCCCGTCCCTTTCACCTCCTAATACAAGATTGTCCACCAAATGCAATGGTGGAACAAAATTGTCAAAAGGTTTAAAACATAACAAAATCTTTGAGAAAACTTTAGGGTAGATAACTCTTAAGTACTTGTCAATTTGCAAAGAAAACACTTGCCTAATTTCAAACCACACTCCACAAACACTTTCAAAACAAACTTTCAAAAACCTTGAAACATCTTTTCAAAAGACAAAACACCTTTTGTAAAACATTCGAGTAAAGAATTGTTACAAGGGTAGCCCATATAAGGCATCTTTTCAAAACATTTTTCAAAACCTCACACCAAGCACCATTTCAAACAATTGAAAACCAAGGCAAGTTGATCTAAGCAAGTACCTAAGAGCCCATGGATAACCATGGATAGAAAGGGTGCTAATACCTTCCCTTTCTATAATCTACTCCCCGAACCCAAGAAAAATCTCAAAGGTTTTTGCTGTGCTTTTTAAACCTTTCCTTAGGATAAAATAAAAAGTCAGTGGCGACTCTTGCTCAACCGAAACATTTGTGAAAACAAACGCAAAACCATAGTCAGTTCTCCCACCGTATCACAGAACTGGCGACTCTGCTGGGGAGAATTTAAAAGTGGAGTAACCTTAGGGCTTAGATCACCCTCTTGCATGACAAATTGTTTGAATTGATTGCTTTACATTTTGGCTCTCTTGTTTGGGTTTGCAATCCTACACCCGGATTTTGGGAAACATTCATAGATAGCAATACGTTGTGGAAACTGTGTGGGGTATACCGACACGGTCGAAGCAATAGCTATATTAGTGCGACATATTTGTGAGTACCGGTAACCCTTGAGTTCAATCAAGGAGAGTACGGGGCCGCTGAGTGATGTCACTAAGCACTGATGAGCTAGAACCTTACTTGACCATCTTGGCCTTTTATTAGGGGTAGTGATATGACCGGCTTTGGTGCAGTCCGAAGTTGGTAGATACTCGATACTACACTCATTGAGGGTTGTTTTCTTGGAATATTTTGGTCGCTAGTTAAGTGGCTAAACCAAAACAATGAACAATGAAAACAATCCAGTGATATTGAGCTCCTTAGAACCCGGTTACTATTTATAGGACAGGTTTTTAAGCCAACTACACTCAAGAGGGTACTTACCTATGAAACCCCATGCAAGCCTGAAACTAGGGTTTGGTGTGATTTGCTTGTACATATGTTTTGTGCATACATCATAAACATCATAAAACATCATATGCATTCACTAACCATTTCAAGGGTTTTGGATCTTCATCTTTGTTCTTGTTTTGTAGGACATGGAAATTCCTCGCAGAAACACCATTCAAGTCAACCTGGTGAGAATCTCTCCTCAACTCAAGGAGATCACTTCAAGAATTCCGGAAAATTCATCCTTCAGTGAAAGACATGGTAGACTGCTCAGCCTAGTCAACACCAACATTGAAGAAGACATGATGAAGGTGCTATTCCAGTTCTTTGACCCTCTTCACCACTGTTTCACTTTCCCTGATTACCAGTTGGTACCCACTTTGGAGGAGTTTTCTCAACTCCTAAGAATCCCTATCCTTAATCAACTACCATTCAACGGTACGGAAAAGGAACCAAAGCCGGAAGATGTTGCTCGAGCATTACATCTACAACCATCAGACATCAAGGGGCATTGGGAAACCAGAAGCGGCGTCAAAGGATTCTTAGCAAAATTCTTGTTTGAGAAGGCACAAGAATGTTGGAACTCATTGGACCTACAAGCCTTCGAAGAGATTGTGGCACTCCTTATCTATGGGTTGGTCTTGTTCCCAAATCCTGACCAGTTGGTAGATGTCAACGCCGTCAAAATCTTCTTGTCCAGAAACCCAATACCAACATTGCTTGGGGACATCCTTCACTCATTTTACACACGAACAATGAGAAAGAGGGGTGTTCTCATGTGCTGTACTCCTATCCTTGCAAGGTGGTTTATTTCGCACCTTCCACAATCTGTCCTGAAAAATGACCAAGGCTCAAGGTGGTCCCAACGGTTGATGACTCTTACTCATTCTGATGTGCATTGGTGTTCTCGGTCCAGAGAAAATGTCATCATCGTCGATCGTTGCGGAGAATTTCCTAATGTTCCTTTACTTGGAATCAGGGGAGGTATCACCTACAACCCTTGTCTAGCTTTGAGGCAATTTGGATATGCACGGAGGGATGGCCCTCATGACATGTTGATTCCTGACCTAGTTTTTGACTTCGACAACGATGCGCAAGGGCTTCGCCAAAGATTCATCAGAGCTTGGGGAAAACTCAACAAGGTTGATAGCAATACTCTGGGACACAAGAACTCCATCCCTCTTGAGCCCTATCTCAAGTGGGTACGAGCCCGAGCCCAAAGTCTAATGATGCCTTATCCTCATGTACTCCCGGTGATTAAAGAGCCCGTCAATGAAGGAGAGGTTCCCTACACCATCCTACATCCAGACATGCCTACATCGTGGGAGGAAATGCATAAAAGTTGGATTCAGCTCAAGGAAGAACGAAATACTTTTGAAGCTAGCTTCTACGCCAGTGAGAAGAAGGTTCTAGAGCTTACCCGCCGACTCCATGAGCAAGAGGCCCTCAATACCTACATCGCACCAAAGAGGATGCGCAATGTCTTTTTGCCTTGAGAAGTTATTTTGTAATATTTGGCCCATGGGACATTTATGTACTAACAAATCTCTTCTTATTAATATGACGTGCGTTCTTCTTTGTCTGAAACAATTTTGAATGTTCTAAATCCTTGAATGCATTGCATACATAAGCATACCATTCATCATGTGCATAAGCAGGTCTCACTCCAGGTTTCCTTATCTGTCTGCTGTTTATTTCAGTAGGATGGATCTCGAGCAAACAGTCAAAGACCTACAAGCTCAGAATGCACAGTTCCAACAACTCCTGATGACCTTGGCTAAGGGTCAGGAGGATATCAAGACTCAATTGGGGAATAAGGACCCAGTGAAAAAGAAGAAAAAGAGGATTGGGGTGGGTACTTTGGGGAGAAGATTTGACGGAGAAGCTCGGAGAGTGCTTGAATTTCCTCCTACTTCTGATGAAGGGACCAGTAAGAGAGATGGAGCTGCGGTGCCTTCCGAGTCTGATGCGGAAGAAGAAGAGGTTGAAGAGGATGGAGATTATTCTGACCAGCAATACCCTCCAGCTGATGATAAATACAAAGGGTTAGAAGACAGGTTGGCCGCCATAGAATTACAAAGAGTACCGGGTTTGGATTTTGAAGACTTGGGTTTGGTTGCCGGGATTGTGATTCCCCCAAAATTCAAGGTGCCAGTGTTTGTGAGGTATGATGGGTTGTCCTGTCCCAAAATGCATCTCAGGTCCTACGTGAGAAAGATTCAACCCTATACGGCAGACAAAAACCTCTGGGTTCATTTCTTTCAAGACAGCCTTTCGGGAGCTCAGTTGGAATGGTTTTATCAGCTAGAAGGAACCAGTGTCAGAAATTGGGAAGATTTGGCCACCGCTTTCTACAAACAATACCAATATAATTCTGATCTTGCTCCTACTCGTACCCAACTTCAGGGTATGTCACTAGGAACAAGTGAGGGATTCAAAGAATATGCACAAAAATGGAGGGATTTGGCTGGCAGGGTGCAGCCTCCTTTAACCGATCGTGAGCTCGTTGATATGTTTCTTGGGACCCTATCTGGGCCATTTTTCAATCATCTAATTGGTAACTCTTCCGCGGGGTTTACCGATTTGATCTTAACAGGCGAAAGAATAGAAGCTGGCATCAAGTCAGGAAAGATTCAGAAGGGTGTTGCTGCAAGTATTGAGAAGAAACCTTTTAAGAAGGAAACAACTGTGGTTTATTCTCAGAGAAGAGCAGGGAAGACGGAGCGTCGGCCAACTGTGGGGGCCGTAATGATTCAGAACACTCCTAGTGAGCAGCCTCGTTATAACCAGTCCAGACCAAATCAACAACGAGTGGAGCGGCCACAACGGCAGTTCACTCGCATTAATATGACTCCAGCGCAAGTGCTTCCCCATCTACTGAAGTTGAACCTCGCCACCATCAAGGAGGCACCAAAGAATGTGAATACGTCCTCTCCGCATTATCATGCCAATGCTAAATGCGCCTACCATTCAGACAGTGTTGGACACGACACCAATGATTGTTGGGCACTCAAGCATAAAATCCAAGACCTGATAGAGGCTAAGGAGGTAGAGTTTGACGCTCCAGAGAAGCCTAATGTGATATCTGCACCCATGCCGAAGCACGGCCGAAATGTCAATGCCATTGAAGAAGATTTGTATGTTACCGATGTCAGTGATCTGACTACTCCACTGCTAACCATTAAGTTGAATTTGTTGAGGGCCGGGATCTTCCCGGGATGTAAGGAAGACTGCTATTGTTGTTACTCTCTGCCATTTGATTGTCCGTTACTGAAGAAATGCATCCAAGGCCTTATGGATAGTCGACAAATTTTGTTTGAAAAAGTTTCTGCTGTTCCAGTTCATACTGAAGATGTCTCAATCATAACCATACACGCCAATCTTTCCAAGGCCGTCAAAAAGCCTGTTAAGATTACACCAGCTGCGAAATCTGTTCCTTTGAAGATAACAATGCCAGGGCCTGTTCCCTATGTTTCTGAGAAGACGATACCTTGGAACTATGGCGGTGACGTCTACTACCATGGTATCAAACAAATCGAAACAATTGAGGAAAGTTCGGATGATGAAGAAGCCATCGTTAGTAACATTGCGGGCACTAGCAAAATCACCAGGAGCGGGAGAATATTTTCTCCAGAGATTGCCCCTCCAAGAGCAATCTTTGGACCCTCGTCAGCCGATAAGGTCGTCCCTGCACCAACAAAACTTTCTGCTAGAACTCCTTTGATTGAAGATGCTGTTGTTCCTAGTACTGTCTCTCCTACCGCTGCTGACAAAGGTAAGGGAGTCCAAGATGAGCCCGTCAGGACGAGGGCTCAACCCTTGGTAATCCCGGAAACCTCCAAGAAGGAAATGGACGAGATTTTGAGGATAATCAAAAGAAGTGACTACGATGTGGTAGAACAGTTGGGGAAAACCTCCTCAAAGATCTCCATGCTGGCACTACTACTTTGCTCAGAAGCGCACGCTAAAGCTCTGATAAAGTTTCTGAAGGCAGCCCATGTGCCCCAGGAAACCTCTGCAGATCAGTTTCAGAATTGCGTGGCTAGCCTTACTGCGGACAATGGATTAGGTTTTTCTGATGCCGACCTAACTCCTAAAGGTAGAAACCACAATGATGCTTTGCACATTTCAGTCGAGTGTCGAGGAACTACTCTCGCACACGTCTTGGTCGACACTGGTTCGTCGTTGAATGTATTGCCTAAGAAGGCCTTGGACCGACTAGATTGTGAAGGATTGGAATTGAAGCCAAGTGATATTGTTGTCAGAGCTTTCGATGGTTCGAAGAGAATGGTCCATGGAGAGGTTGAAATTCCCATCAAGATAGGAACTGAGGTGTTTAAATCCACTTTCTATGTGATGGACATCCGTCCATCATACTCTTGCTTGCTGGGTAGACCTTGGATACACCATGCTGGGGCAGTTACCTCCTCCTTGCATCAGATGTTGAAGTACCCTGTCAAGGGAAAGATCATCACTGTCCATGGCGAAGAAGAGTACATGATTAGCCACTTGAATTCTTTCCGGTATGTGGAGGTTGAAGGAGAGTTCATTGAGACACCGTTTCAACATTTCGAAGAAGTCCTTCCTGAAATAGCAGTAGCAAAGTTGGCAACTGAGGCACCGAGGCAGATGGCCAGGATGGCATCTCTGGAGGACGCAAGGGCCGCAATAAAGGAAGGGAAGAATTCAGCATGGGGGCAGTTACCTGACATTCCACATAAGACAGACAAATTTGGATTAGGGTTCACAGCCGCTGGCCAGAAGACTATGCGCCATTCGAAGATTGAAAGAGCGCCAGTCAAAATTTCTCCCTACGGAATCAACGCTTTGGAGGATGAAGACAAAGAGAGCAACATCGAAGAGTGGATCTATCCAACTGTCAAAGGGGGGTTGAGCAACTGGGAGGCAAAAGACTTTGTCCCCATCACTTTTATTCATCAGTAATTTATCTATCAAACATTTCCTACTTGGTCTGTAATATTTACTTTCAAACAATCCGTACACTATCTTTTCACCTCATGCCTTTCCCGGGGCATGTAGGTCCACGTGTAAGGGTTTTGACTATGTTTCATATCCATATGCCATGTTTAATGATTCATTGGACGTTTTTCATTTGATAAACTGCTTGTGTTCATTTTCTTTCCTTTTTGCATTTTTGTTTAAGGATGGCTATCCCTTACACACACCCACACTCACCAATGCAGGTACCCATCCACTCCGGATTCCATGGGTGATTATTCTGCTATATCTTTCAATAACTCTAAAGATCTGGTCAATCTAGCCGAGTATGAAGATGACGAAGGTTGTGAAGTACCCGGGGAACTAGCCAGACTTCTGCAACAAGAGGAAAGGGCCATCTTACCGCATGAAGAGCCGTTGGAAACTGTTAACTTGGGAACCGAGGAGGACCGGAAGGAGGTGCAAGTGGGTGCCAATCTGGAACCAAGTGTCAAGGAACGCCTGATACAATTGTTGAATGAGTATGTTGAAATCTTCGCTTGGTCTTATGAAGACATGCCGGGTTTAGACACAGACATCGTGGTTCACCGTCTCCCCACAAGAGAGGATTGTCCGCCGATCAAGCAAAAAGTTCGCCGAATGAGGCCTGACATGTCTGAAAAGATCAAGGCAGAAGTAATGAAGCAATTCGATGCTGGCTTTCTGGCTGTTACGTCCTATCCTCAATGGGTTGCTAACATTGTGCCGGTACCTAAGAAAGATGGCAAAGTCAGGATGTGTGTGGACTACCGGGATTTGAATAGGGCCAGTCCCAAAGATGATTTTCCGCTCCCTCACATTGACATTTTGATCGACAATACAGCTCAGCATAAAGTGTTTTCCTTCATGGATGGATTCTCGGGCTACAATCAAATCAAAATGGCCCCCGAGGATATGGAGAAAACAACTTTTGTCACACAATGGGGCACTTTCTGTTACAAGGTGATGTCGTTCGGGCTGAAGAACGCAGGGGCAACTTATCAACGCGCCATGGTAGCTTTATTTCATGATATGATACATCATGAGATTGAAGTTTACGTAGACGATATGATAGCTCGGTCACAAACAGAGGAAGGGCACCTTGAACATCTAGAAAAGCTATTTGCCAGATTGAAAGAATACAAGCTCAGGCTGAATCCAAGTAAATGTATTTTTGGAGTTAGGTCTGGTAAACTCCTGGGATTCATTGTAAGCAACAAAGGCATTGAAGTCGATCCCGCAAAAGTGAAAGCAATACAAGAAATGCCTGCTCCCCGTACTGAGAAGGAGGTTAGAGGGTTCTTGGGGCGCTTGAACTATATTGCCAGATTCATCTCGCATCTGACTTCTACCTGTGAGCCAATTTTCAAACTCTTGAAGAAAGATCAGGTAGTCGAATGGAACGACGATTGTCAAGCGGCTTTTGATAGAATCAAGGAGTATTTGCTAGAACCTCCTATTCTGATGCCACCCGTCGAAGGAAGACCACTGATCATGTATTTGACCGTCTTGGATAACTCAATGGGGTGTGTTTTGGGCCAACATGACGAGTCTGGTCGAAAAGAGCATGCTATTTATTACCTTAGCAAAAAGTTTACCGACTGTGAGACTCGCTACTCACTGCTCGAGAAAACTTGCTGCGCTTTGGTATGGGCTGCTCGCCGACTAAGACAGTATATGTTGACTCATACTACCTTGTTGATTTCCAAAATGGATCATATCAAGTATATCTTCGAAAAGCCCGCTTTATCTGAAAGGATAGCTAGATGGCAAATGATCTTAACTGAGTATGACATCCAGTACACCACCCAAAAAGCTATAAAAGGGAGTGTATTAGCTGACCATCTGGCTCATCAGGCTATCGAAGACTATCAACCCATGAGATTTGACTTCCCAGACGAGGACATCATGAATTTGGACAACATTAAAGGCGACGGACCGTATGACGGACCCGAAAAGGGATCCCGATGGACCCTGTACTTTGATGGTGCTTCAAATGCACTTGGAAACGGTATCGGCGCGGTACTCATTTCTCCGGAAGGTTGTCACACACCTTTCATGGCCCGACTTTGCTTCAGCTGCACAAACAACATGGCTGAGTATGAAGCCTGCATCTTTGGTCTCAAGGCTGCTATAGACTTGGGGATCAAATCTTTGATCGTATTCGGGGACTCGGCTTTGGTTATCAGTCAAATCAAAGGAGAGTGGGATACCAAGCATCCTAATCTTATCCCATACAAAGAACACGTCCTGACATTGTTGCCGTATTTCGAGCAAATTACCTTCGAGCATTTCCCGCGAGAAGAGAATCAGCTAGCGGATGCTCTAGCCACAATGTCCTCCATGTTTAAACTCAACTGGGATAACGAGGCTCCCCGAATCACCATCAAGCGAATGGATGAACCTGCGCATTGTCACGAGATTAATACCGAAGAAGTAATGGAACAACCTTGGTTTCATGAAATCAAAAGGTATCTCGAGACTAGAGATTATCCTGAAGGAGCTTCAGTAAATGACAAGAAGTTCTTAAGGAAATTTGCTGCTAAGTTCTTCCTGAGCAATGGCATCCTTTACAAACGAAGCCATGATTGTGTATTACTCCGATGTGTAGACAAAGCTGAAGCAGAATTGATCATGACTGATATACACAACGGCACATTTGGCACTCACTTGAGCGGGTATACAATGGCTAAGAAGATCCTAAGGGCAGGCTATTACTGGTCTACCATGGAAGATGACTTCCATCAACATTCCCGTACTTGCCACAAGTGTCAAGTCTATGCTGACAAAGTTCATATCCCTCCGGTTCCTCTCAACGTCCTGACTGCTCCGTGGCCCTTTGCAATGTGGGGCATTGATATGATTGGAGAGATCAAGCCCACGACTTCCAACGGACATCGCTTCATCCTGGTGGCCATTGACTATTTCACCAAATGGGTCGAAGCATCTTCCTTCGCCTCTGTTACTAAAAATGTGGTTGCCCGCTTTATCAAGCAAAATCTCATATGTCGGTATGGTGTTCCAGACAGGATCATCACAGACAACGGTACAAATCTGAATAACACAATGATCACTGCATTGTGCGAACAGTTCAAGATTTATCATCACAATTCATCTCCCTATCGGCCGAAGATGAACGGTGTTGTTGAAGCTGCGAACAAAAACATTAAGAAAATCATTCAGAAAATGACAGTCACTTACAAAGACTGGCATGAGATGTTACCGTTTGCTCTGCATGGATACCGTACGACGGTACGTACTTCAACCGGGGCAACCCCATTTTCTTTGGTTTATGGCATGGAAGCTGTTTTGCCTATGGAAGTCCAGATCCCTTCTCTAAGGATTATGAAGGATGCAGGTTTGAATGAAGATGATTGGATGCAGACCCGACTTGATCAACTCAATCTGATCGACGAAAAGCGACTTGTTGCTATATGCCATGGTCAGACGTATCAAAAGCGAATGATCAAAGCCTTCAATAAGAAAGTCAGACGTCAAGTGTATCAAGTCGGAGACCTCGTAATCAAGCGGATTATCTTGCCGAAAAGTGATCCCAGGGGCAAATGGACTCCTACATATGAAGGACCATTTGTGATCAAGAGCATATTTTCTGGTGGTGCAATGATTCTGACCACCATGGACGGCGACGATTTGCCGCACCCTGCGAACGCAGACATAGTTAAAAGATACTACGCATAAAATAACCCGACAAGTCGAAAACCCGAAAGGGTGGCTTGGGCAAAAATGGGTATCCCGGTGAACCGAAAACCCGAAAGGACGGTTCAGGCAAAAATAAGGGATAAAAACAAAAAAATCTGTACACCCGGCAAGTCGAAAACCCGAAAGGGCGGCTTGGGCAAAAAGGGGTTTCCCGGTGGATCGAAAACCCGAAAGGGCGATTCAGGCAAAAGTTAGGGAATTAAAGCGTATGACTATGTCTCGTCGGATCACTTCAAGGACAATCTCTTCATCAAACGGTTCCAGGCTTCTGATCAATCCAGTCATCGTCAAGCGAAGCATTGAATGGACAGATATTCAGAGTTGTGAAAGCTATAGCGGAATGGAATCCCATGGAATTATTTCACATAACCATCCTTATTTTGTATAAACCTTTCAAATATTTACGACAAAATCCTCTTACTAGGATGATTGTCTCCTTTGTACAAATATACTCATAGAAAATCAATACAAATACTTTTCCAGAAATTTGTGTCATTTCCTTTTCTTTTCTCTTGCACTATTTGTTTATTTTGAGAAACGTCCAATGTTTTGTTAAATAGGCATATGCATTTGAAACATAATCATTTCCTTATGAACCAAGAAAGAGGATTACTGATAAGTCGAAGGTACAGTTGGATAACCCTATACCCTTTTAAAGGAAACCCCCGGGAGATTTGGAATCCATATCCCTAGCAAGTCTTGAAGCTCATCCCCAGTAGATTCTGGAAGCTTATCCCCCGCAGAGTACGGACGTCTCTCCCGAGTTTTATTCAAAGTTATTCCTCCCAGGGACTTATAACTGGGTTATCCTCAGCTAACAACCACGGAAGATCGCACTCGCCAAAATTCTTCCTATCCCCAGCGGAGTTCATCAAAGTTCCCTAGCAGTAACTTATCTTTACAATCCCCCAGCCAGAGGATCCTCAGGAATCCAATTTCCCTCAGAATTTAAGTTTCAATATCCCTAGCGGAGCCAGACTAATGAACCTTCTCCCCACAGAGTTTTAGGAGAACAAATCTTGAGTTCCCCAGTGAAGTCGCCAAGAGTTGCTCCCCGCCAAACTGAAGATTCTCAGCCTTGCATCCCCAGCATGAGCCTACTAGATTGGTACTCCCCGGTAGAAGTCATCAGGAATTCCCCAGAGGCTTGGTATACAACCCTAGTTCCTTATTCCCCAGTAACAGCCAAGGAATTATTCTTCCCGGCAGCAGTCAAGATGCTTTTATCTTCAGTCATCCGGAATTCATCTATCCCCAGCAAGACAACTCATCAGCTTACATGCGCATTCATTACATTCATATCATAAACATTGATATAACATATATTGCATCATACATTTCATGCAACATAATTTTGTGTTTAGCTAGCATTTTGTCCTTTTCAGGATAAAAAAAAGCTATCATTAACAGTCTCAGATGCAGTTTTACACGGACTCATCCTCAGGCAACCCTACACTGGTTCCCCCTCAAATTCCAAGATCTCTGAAAACAGTTCACGGGTTCTCCAAGTAACGGATGTTAACCTATCACTTGTTCAGTTTCTTCTCAAGACTTCTGAAAACAGTCTATAGATTCTTCCCAACAACGGATGTTAATCTATCACTTGTTCAGACGCAACTTTTGAAAACAGTTTACGGACGCGTCCCAACAACGGATGCTGCTCTATTGCTTATTCATCTCCAAGATCTCTGAAAACAGTTCACGGGTTCTCCAAGTAACGGATGTTAACCTATCACTTGTTCAGTTTCTTCTCAAGACTTCTGAAAACAGTCTATAGATTCTTCCCAACAACGGATGTTAATCTATCACTTGTTCAGACGCAACTTTTGGAAACAGTTTACAGACGCTTCCCAACAACGGATGCTGCTCTATTGCTTATTCATCTCCAAGATCTCTGAAAACAGTTCACGGGTTCTCCAAGTAACGGATGTTAACCTATCGCTTGTTCAGTTTCTTCTCAAGACTTCTGAAAACAGTCTATGGAGTCTTCCCAACAACGGATGTCAATCTATTGCTTATTCAGACCCCCAGTTCAGAAATGGTCCAAAGCATGGACGCCTTACTGATACTCATTCCAGATGGCATCTCTAAGCCCATCCCCGACAAGTTTCTGTCACTCTTCCAGATGGCATCATTAAGCCCATCTCCAAATGGCATCTCTAAGCCCATTCCCGCATCCATTGCTTTGACGAGTGCAAATTTCCGGGCACTCTAGTGTCCAATCTCCTTTTACCCTCGAGTCACGAAAGGCAAACCTGCCAATCTAACTCTTCGGATTCAAGAAGATTGAACAGGGGCAACTGTTGTACCCCAAAATTTGCCCTCCCATGTCTCAATGATTTCTCATCACAAAGCCTTTGAAGCTCAAGATCCAGTTAGGGTTTCATCTGCTCAAGACTTCTCCTTGCACTGTTAACCCAAATTAGGATTTGTGTTTGCACAAAGATGTTTTGACCTAAAATGCCTAAGATGACTTTCATGCTTCATATTGGACTCCCAAGTTTATCCACATCAAGTTTCAAGTCTTGATTCCAAGTTTTGCCCAGTCAATTGGACAATTGACCTAGAAATCAGTTGTATTGAGGGAAAAAGTCAACTGTGGCCAATTGACAGTCAAATCTCATGAAAATTGACCCACATCAACATTATAAACTCACATGGACCATTTGATCAAGTTTGGATCACAATTCCACAAGAAATTTGATCAGATCACCAAAAGGGCAAAATGGTCATTTTTAGGGTTTTGACTGCACAGAGACAATTTTTGACTGTTTGACCCAACCAATGGCAAACCAAGCTCACATATGGACTCAAGGACCCCATGGAATTATATTGACATGCTCAACAAACTCAAAAGATCCCCAGTACACAAGATTGACAGTTGAATTTCCCAGTCAATTGATCAATTTTGACTGTATACTGAAAAGTCAAACTTTGACTTTTTGGTCAAAATCAAGAGTCAAGATTCATTTTTCATCAAAACATGCCAAATCATGAAACTTGTTCACCAAGAAATCACAAAATGCAAATTAGGGTTAGAAATTAGAATTTTTCATAACTTAGAATTTTTCTAAGTTATGAAAAACCCTAATTTTTTCCCAACTTTGCCCCACTTTCTCACCAAGATCCATTTGGATTCAAACAAAAGTCAAAACATGAAAGTTGTAGCTTGTTGCATAATTTACAACTTTTATTCACAAAGTTTTCCCAAATGAGGCTTGTATCTCAAGTTACAAATTTTTGAATAAGGGCACTAAACCATTCTTAACTTAGTGAATTTTTGACCTATTTTGACAAGGTTTTCTACCCAACTTCAAGGCCATTTTCCATACACTTCCACTTGGAATTTCAATTTGCATTTCAAATATGGATTGTAGTACACATTACAAGCTTTCCAAAATGTCCAAGAACTCATCAAACAACCTCATAACTTGAGAGAATCGAATTTCACAATATAGCAAAAACTCACTTTTGAATTGATCATGAACATGTTCATAACTTAGGCCATTTTTTAAGTCAGCATAGTTTGTGATAAGTTACAGGTCCTAAAACCCTTTGACACTCAATAATTTAATGTCAAACCTTTGTGCCAAGACCATGTTTTGTGTGTTCAAGCATTGCCTAGAGGATTAATCCCAAAATAGATAAAGCATTTCTTCCATTTTTGCAAAAGGTAGCTTTATCTCCAATTGAAAATCCAAGCAGTACAAATGAGATCTAAATGGCACAAGATTATGAGAAAAACACTCTGATCAAGGAGAGATTATGCAGCTCATTAGGGGGCCTCTACTGACCTAGAACACAACTTGGGCATTTGTTGCTTAAAGTGTAAGTAACTTGGCATTTTGTAACAGAACTCTCATATCAGCTTACAAACACTTTAGCAAACTTGTAAAACACATCCAGGACATCATAACCAAGCTAGTACACGACCCTAACATCTCTCATACACTCTCAATCGCAGAATCACCTTCAAACTGCAAAAACAGGGCCAGGCCTGCAGTTTGAGTGCCATCTTCCATTTCCCTCAAGCTCTCTTGCCCAAACCAGTTCACACACATTCCCTAGCATCTATGCAAGCTAACCATGACTTGAAACACGACTTGTAACTCCTCTAACAAGTTCCACCATTTTCATTTTTCCATTTTGCAGTTGAAGTTCTACAGCTCAGTTCAAGGTGTCTCAAGGCAAAGTAAATATTGGAACAGCATCACCACACCTCAAGGAAGCTATACCAACCATTATCTTGCACTGAAAGCTCCCCCATTGCCAGATAGAACTTCAACTGAACAGGTATTTTGGTGAACTTCTATCTCTCTTATTAGGCATCATTAGCTCTAAGTTTGTGAATAAGCAATGTTCTACTCATGCCACTGAACCTGTACATACTTTCACTTTTCATTTCTTTTGCCTGAGCTGTGAGAATTTAAGGTTTGAAAATGGCAGAAAATCTAGGTTAGAATTTGGGGGAGAAGAAATTCTCCCTCATCTTAGAGAGTTAGATCAAGTTCTGCATATGGTTGGATTCGTCTCTTGATGCTGAACATTTTTTATGTTATGAGTTTTCATTAATAAGCCAGGAATCAGGATGTGTGGATGGAAGAACAGGGCGCGCGTTTTTTTTGAATAACATGGTTCAGAGGTTGAAGAAGGTGCCTCATGGGCTGGGCCAACTTTTGTTTTGCTTCTTACACCATGCTTTTTGGTTCACACCCCCTTGAGCCCATTTGCTTTATTTTTAATGTTTTTGACTTTTTCTTTTTTTAATTGACTCATTTATTTTTTCTCAGCATACTAAAAATATAAAAATATTTTTTCTCATCATTTTTGAATTTATTAGGTATTTATTTGATTTTTTCTTTTAGTTTGTACATAAATAAATAAATATATACTTTTTGTTTAGAATATTAAAATAGTACAAATATATTTTTATACATTTTTATCTTATTTTTACTTCCTGAAAATATTTTATAAAAAAAATACTTTTTTTATTAAATATTAAATATTATTAATTGGTATATATAATACATATTTTATAAATAATATAAATGAATATGTATACATTAATACACTTAGGATAAAATACCAAAATATACATATTTTTATTTTATTAATATTAAATGCTAAAAAATATACATTGTTATAAATATACTTCATTTTTCTTTTATTCTTTGTATATAAATAGCAAATATTATATATATTAAATAATTAATACCCTTTTAATTAAAATTAGGGTTTTTTGCCCTAAATATAAAAATACTCCAAAAAATACTACCTTTTTATTTCTCTTTTTATTTGACATAAATAATATTCTTTTTCATACACATAAAAATTCTTTTTACATTTTGCATATTTATTTCATTTCCATTTAATTATGCAATTATTTATCTTGTAAATATTCAAAGAAAATGATGTAATAGCTAGGTTTAATTTCTCGTCTAAATAACCCCCATTTGAACATTTGTACCCCCCCTCCCCATATTATTATGATTGTAATAGTGTAGGAATTTAAATTTCGCACTTTAATGTTTTCTAAACATACCATGCTAGAATTAGGGTTTGTATGCGAATAAAACGAACAAATTAGTTTGACCTAATCTCAAGATAAACAAGTATGAAAATGGACAACACATTTCACACTTGCACCCCTAGGGTATTCCACTTTGTTGCCTTCAAATAAATTGGGCCATATTGTGTGTTGAATTTCTTTGGGTAAAACAAACAATCAAATGATCATAAGTCCCTCGATGACGCTTTCAAAAAAAGTTGCCTAAAATGATCAAATCCTTTTCAAAAAATTGCCCAAAGACATTTAACACTATTGCAATTATGGCCTAAACGATGACCCGCGCCCGTCCCTTTCACCTCCTAATATAAGATTGTCCACCAAATGCAATGGTGGAACAAAATTGTCAAAAGGTTTAAAACATAACAAAATCTTTGAGAAAACTTTAGGGTAGATAACTCTTAAGTACTTGTCAATTTGCAAAGAAAACACTTGCCTAATTTCAAACCACACTCCACAAACACTTTCAAAACAAACTTTCAAAACAAACTTTCAAAAACCTTGAAACATCTTTTCAAAAGACAAAACACCTTTTGTAAAACATTCGAGTAAAGAATTGTTACAAGGGTAGCCCATATAAGGCATCTTTTCAAAACATTTTTCAAAACCACACACCAAGCACCATTTCAAACAATTGAAAACCAAGGCAAGTTGATCTAAGCAAGTACCTAAGAGCCCATGGATAACCATGGATAGAAAGGGTGCTAATACCTTCCCTTTCTATAATCTACTCCCCGAACCCAAGAAAAATCTCAAAGGTTTTTGCTGTGCTTTTTAAACCTTTCCTTAGGATAAAATAAAAAGTCGGTGGCGACTCTTGCTCAACCGAAACATTTGTGAAAACAAACGCAAAACCATAGTCAGTTCTCCCACCGTATCACAGTGGAGGATGAAGTCCTTAAACTCCGTCAACAACAACACTTTCGTTTTCCCGTACGCAACAAAGTAAGTCATCAAGTTATATCATTTATTACTATTCATCTCTTCACCAAATATATGCTAAAAATAAAATGTTTTTCATTTCCTTTAGGTATTGCGTGAGGGGTATGGATTACGACAAGAATCCAAGATTCAATGTCGCACTATACCGCAATCTGTTGGATCACTTAGGCCCGGATGATGTACGTCGTACCTTTAAACTTTTCTTCATTTAAATTATTTATATATTACGTTTTCGTTAACCTGATTTAATTTTTTTCGCAGTTTGTCTGGAGACCATATTTGAGTTTGGGCCATGAATCAAACCCCGAGGATGCAGTAATTTGGAGCGCCAAGACTGCAATCATACGGTTCAATATTGTGGAGATGCACCACAACGACTGTGTGAAGATTCAGTTCGGAATACATCAAGAGATACCAAGTGATCCGACTTGTTTGTCCCTGTGGAATCTCAAAAGGGTCGACGCCTAGTGGGGTCTTACCAACTGGAAAGACTTTGCTCCAGAATAGAGTAAGATGTGGCAGAGGCGTCACCGACATGTCTTGTAATTCCCGGTTTTCCTCAATCATGGTAATATGCGACACACAGATCAATATTTATCTTGGTACAGGTCGGTTAGTAACCCTGAAATGCACGTGTCTCATCCAAGGTATTTGGTTGACCCACGAACACAATGGGCACAACCCTCGTTTCCCCAACAACAAACCCAACACACATCAACCTCCCACCAACCCCCCAGACGAAACAGAACCACAAACACCCAACCACAGTCCCCACCACAACACAATTACACCCAAATGCCCCACAACCAACCACAATCACCACCTCAGTACCAATACCCCCATATGCCTCACACCTAACTGCAATACCAATCACAATACCAACACACCCGCATACCTCACACACAATTTCAATCTTCTGTATATCCCAATATGGGCCCCTCAACATCCAGCCTTAGCCCTGATCTGGGAATGTCGGAAGATTACGAACCAACCGACCCAACTTACCATCAACCACAGTATCACCAAACCACCCAACATCCTCAATACCAAACACCCCAAGATCCATTTCCTTTCTACCCCCCGTACTCAGACGATCAATGCTACAGACCCACTATGGAACCCCACCCACCGCCAACACGACCAAACTTTGAGGGTATATGTAACCGACTGTACCAAAACGGATCTTCTAGATATGGAGATCTAACTGATTTCATGGATCCGGAACGTATTGACTTCGCTGGACCATCGACCCTGCCACAGCAGGAAACACGACGACACCCAGCACGGGAAAGGCGAGGACGGGGATGCGGAACCGGGGGTCATTACCGGGTTCCGGGGGACCACTGATTTATCTGTTTTTTTTTTATGTTTTTGTAATGTAATACATATGGGTGTAATCATTTTTTAAAATAAAAAGTCAATTTTGTTGATCCTGTATCGAATACGCAACGCACCAGATTGGAAAAAAAACACGAAATTTACCATAGAATTGCACTAAGGCGCCATCTCACTTGGCTTAGGACATGCCCTAAGCACCTAGGCGCCAAGTGAGATGACGCTTCCCCTTAAATAATGGGTGTAGGCGTCAAGTGAGATGACTCCTCCTTTAGAGAATCATCTGAAACATGGTTATTTGCGTAATTTTTTTCGAAACGTGGTTATTTGTGAATTTTTTTTTAATACATAGTTATTCAAAAAAAAATTTTAACTATTCACATGCCTTAAATATCACTCATAAAGATTAAATGTTACACTCTTATTTATTTTATTTTTTAAAAACTAAAATGATATGAACCAAGTACTAGAGGAACCAAAAAAAAGTTATTACAACATCATTCACGATAAAAACAATTAAACAACCAAAACCAAAGTCCCAACACTCAAAAAACTATCCAACTCTAGCTAAAATGCAAAGCATAGAAATTACCCTCCAAATATGATAATCAAGAGTGAACCCTATTATTATATTTCATATCATTTCAAAATTGTTTTTGTTTTAAAATTATTTTTATCATTTTGGTTTCAACGTTGATCTAAAAACGGTTTTAGAATATATATATATATATATATATATATATATATATATATATATATATATATATATATATATATATATATATATATATATATATATATATATATATATATATATATATATATATATATATATATATATATATATATATATATATATATATATATATATATATATATATATATATATAAAATCGTAATTCATAAACACATTTTTAATGTATATTCATTTCGACAAAAGCTTTAAAAATATTACTATCCTTCATTTTAATAAAAATTAAAGATCATATACACTTATGATTATAACACTTCTTGAACACAAAATTTTTAGTTCTTATTTTTTATACAAACAAATACATAACTAAAAAAAAAATACAATTATTATTAATTTATTTTATAAATTTTGTTGGAAATTCACCAATACTTTATGATGAATTTCGACCACCACTGATGATTAGTTATGACAAACAAATAAAAAGAACACTAGAAATATTTCTGCAGAATTTCTCTTCTGCCCACAAACTGTAGAATCTTTATTATTCACTTTGCAATTGCAAAATACTGTGAATGACTTGATTACAAAATAGGGGTTACTCCCTCTATTTATAGATTTAGGTTAGCTTGCTCCCTAAGCTAAACCCAAGCCCAAAATATCTCTTTACTAAATCAAATTTAATCTAGATTTAAATTCAAATCTATTTAAATCTAAACAAATCAAATCTTCTTTTGACACATATGAATTACAATTTAACACACCACCTAATTCATTGTGTCTAAACTGTCTATGTTCATCATGGCCCTTAGCTTTCTGAATACTTCGACCTGCACTCCCTTCGTCATGATGTCTGCAATCTGATTCTCAGTTTTGCAGTGTTCCAAATTCATCTTCACATCTGCTACCTGCTCTCGAAGATAATGGAACCTCATTTCGATGTGCTTACTTCGACCATGTGCTATTGGGTTCTTTGCCAGATTGATAGCTGACATGTTATCTATCTTCATGGTAATTGCTCCATGATTTTCCCCTGTTATCTCTTCGACCAAGTTCACCATCCAGGTTGCTTGACATGCACAAAGAGAAGCAGCTATGTATTCTGCTTCGCATGATGATAATGCCACTACTGGTTCTTTTCTCGAATTCCAAGCAATTGGTGCACCACCTAGCATAAACACATATCCTGCTGTTGACTTTCGATCTTCAGCATCACTACACCAACTCGAATCAGTGTATCCCACTAACTTGCATTCTTTTCCTTTATCAACTGCAGGAAACAAAATGCCATGATCTAAAGTTCCTTTAAGATACCTTAGTATCCTCTTCACAGCTGCTAGATGTGATACCTTTGGCTTCTGCATGAATCTACTTACCATACCTACGCTGTATGCTAAGTCAGACCTTGTATGACAAAGGTATCTCAATGATCCAATAAGTCTTCTGTATTGGGTTGGATCAACATCATCTTCATCAGCATCTTTCGACAGTTGCAGTCTTGGTTCTGCAGGTGTCGAAGTTGCGTTGCATTCTTCCATCTCAAACCTTTTGAGAATTTCTCCTGCATATCTTCTTTAATGCATCATCAAACCTCTACTGCTCTTGTAGAATTCGATACCAAGGAAATATGAAATCTCACCTAAATCAGACATTTCGAATTCCTTGCTAAGGTCAACTTTGAAGTCTTCGATCTCACTCTTGCAGCTACCTGTTATCAATAAATCATCTACATAGAGACATAGTATAAGCAATTTACTCTTGCTTCTTCTTACATACACTCCATGTTCAGTTATGCACTTCACAAATTCCTTCTCCCTTAGAAAACTATCAATTTTCTTATTCCAAGCCCTTGGAGCTTGTTTCAAACCATATAGGGCTTTATGTAGCCTGTACACCTTTATTTCTTCGTCATGTTTCACAAACCCAACTGGTTGTTTAACATAAACTTCTTCATCTAAGGGTCCATTTAGGAATGCACACTTCACGTCCATCTGACATATGTGCCAACTGTTGATTTCTGCTAGACCAACAACCAACCTGATTGTTTCGATCCTAGCAACAGGTGCAAAAACTTCGTCGAAGTCTATTCCTTCTTTCTGTAGAAATCCTTTCGCCACAAGTCTTGCTTTGTGTCGAGTTACTTCACCTTTCAAATTAGTCTTCACTTTGTATACCCACTTGACATCAATTGCCTTCTTGCCTTGGGGAAATTCGACAAGTGACCAAGTGTTGTTGTCTTTGATAGACTTTACTTCTTCGTTCATTGCTTTCACCCACTTCGAATCCTTTAATGCTTCAGCTGCATTAACAGGTTTGACATCTGCATAGAAAGCATAATGTACCAGCTCACCTTCATCATCTATCACATCATATGATGTAATCACACAATCTTGCAATCTTGCAGGCATGCGTCTTGTTCTTTGAGGTCTGCTTGTACTGGGTATATCTGCTGGCTCCTCTTGTCGAACTTCTCTTTCGACTTGAGTTTATGGCTCTTCGAATAAGATTCCCACTGAATCTTTCTTGACATTTGCAGTCCAATCCCATTCTTTGAACTCATCTATGATCACGTCCCTGCTGATCACAATCTTCTTGTTCTCTGGATCGAACAACTTGTAGCCTCCTGTCGAATGATATCCAACTAGGATCATTTGACTTGACTTGTCATCAAGTTTCTTTCTCAACAGATCTGGCACATGTCTATGTGCAATAGATCTAAATACTTTCAGATGACTTAAGCTAGGCTTCACACCAGACCAACATTCTTCTGGAGTAATTCCTTCTAGCTTCTTTGTAGGACTTCTGTTCAAAATGTATGTTGCAGTCGAAACAGCTTCACCCCAGAACTCTTTAGGTAAATTCTTGCCTTTCAACATACTTCTCACCATATTCATGATGGTTCGATTTTTCCTTTCTGCAATTCCATTTTGCTGTGGAGTATATGGTGGCACCACCTCATGCACAATCCCTTCTTTTTCACATAATTTGTTGAAGTCTTTTGACACATATTCTCCTCCACCATCAGTTCTCAAAACTTTGAGTTTTCGTCCACTTTGTCTTTCGACCATAGACTTAAACCTGGTGAATACTTCGAACACTTCACTTTTCTTCTTGATTAGGTAAGTCCATAGCTTTCGACTGAAATCATCTATGAAGGTAACAAAGTATTTGTTACCTCCCATTGAATCCACCTGGATTGGTCCACATACATCAGAGTATATGACTTTGAGACTAGCCTTCGATCTGCTTCCTGCATCCTTGCTGAAGCTATTCTTGTGTTGCTTCGCCTGCACACATTCTTCACATACTTCGTTTGGAATGTCAATTTCAGGCAATCCTGAAACCATATTTCTTCTCTTCAAATCTCTGATATCTCTGAAGTTGAGATGACCAAGTCTATAATGCCATATCCATTCATCTCTGTTAGCTGCAGTCGAAAGGCACTTGTGCTCCATCACATTTAGTTCAATCTTGAAGGTTAGATTCTGAGACATAGGAGCCTTCAAGATTACTTTCCCATTTTCATCAACGACTCTCATCAACTTATCTTTGATTGATACTTTATAATTCTTTTCGACCAACTGCCCTATACTGAGCAGATTGCTCTTCATGCCTGGTATGTACAATACATTCGAAATTACTGACTTCTTGCCATCTTTCCTCATGATCATAACATCACCAATACCTTCTGCTGCTAGGGTGTTGTCATTTGCAAATTTTACCATATTCTTCGTTAAGGGTTTTATATTGACGAACCAGTCTTTCCTTCCAGACATATGTGATGAACATCCTGAATCCAAGTACCATTGGTCCTTGAATCTATCTTCATCTTTTTTTGTGACCATCAGCATCATCTCTTCTTCTTCTTGTTCATGTTTTGCAAGCTTTGCATCACTTTCTTAATTCTTTCGTTTTTCTGGACAATCACTCGAATAGTGTCCATATTTCTGACAATTGTAACATTGAATGTGACTCTTGTCAGGTTTTCGACCACCACCTCTTCCTCTGTTTGCAGCACCACCTCTTTGGTTGCCTTGGTGTGGTCTTCTTTGATTCGACACGTCTCCTTCGATTTGGTTTCCTCTACCATTCGATTTGTTGTAGCCACCTCTACTTCTGTCGAAATACTTTCCTTTGCCTTTGGTCTCTTTTGCTGAATGTGCCTGCAAGGCCACATCACTCTTCGATTTTCCTGCAGCTCTTTCGTTCATTCTTTTTTCATGAGATTCGAGCGTCCCTTGAAGCTCTTCCTTTGTCAATTTCGACAAGTCTTTCTGTTGTACCCCAAAATTTGCCCTCCCATATTTCTCAAAAACATTTCAAGAAAAATTCACAAGTCCAACCTGGCGCGTCATATTCAGGTATTCTTTCGCCAAGATATCTCTGATAACGTATTCTCAAATTCAGGTTCGGCTCAAGAGTCAATTCTTTAAAGAAGGTATCCGAATGTGTGAATTTTCTTGAAGAAATATAGTGAAAAAGTGTGCTGAAAGTGCAGTTTTTACGCACTAAAAAATTCATAACTTGAAGATCGTGACTCGTTTTGAACCCGTTCTGGTGGCCAAAATTCCGTCTTGACATTATCTACGTTTTCATCTCTCACGGCTGGAAGCCAATTTCGATCAGAAGGTCTTCAAAAATGTGGATTTATCAAGTATTTTCGCACAGAAAATTTGTGACAGAAGTTTATCTGCGTCATGTTCAGAAAATCATAACTTGGTCGATTTTCATCGTATCGAGCTGGTTCCGGTGCCAAAATTTCACAAATTGAGTTGGATACATTTTCACAAAAGGTATTAAGTTCAAACGGTATTCAAAAGGCCTTCGTTTTTTGCTCAGAGTGCGTGACACGCTGGAAATCCTGAATGCTGAATATTATTTCATCTGGGCCGAAACTTTGAAAACTCATAACTCGGTCAATTTTTATCGGATTGGGATCATATTTTTACACAAGGTCCCTGACTCATAGATCTACAACTTTGCTTCAAAAGTCGATACCAAATTATGCACCGATCAATACCAGTTTTTTATTGAAGAACGTGTCAGAGTCGACACTGGAGCCCAAAATAAGTTTGTCTGAGCTGAAACTTCAAAAATTCATAACTAATTCACCGTTTATCCGATTGAGTCGATTTTCGGACAGGAGTTAGTTCTCGATGCCGGCTACATTTTGTTTTCACATTTCAACTTCAAAAAATGCACTTAAGTCCCTGCGATTTAGCCTGGAAAGTGACGAATTCAAGTGAATATTGGAGGCCCAATTGCACATTCAAAGCCCATTTGCTTTACCCTAATTTCCATTATATAATCACCTTCTTTTCACACAAACCAGAAAAAGAGGAGAAAAGAGGGGAGAAAAGGAGAAAAAGGAGGAGAAAAGAAGAGAGAAAAAAAAACCTTGCCACAACACTGTTAGAATATCAAACTCTTTCAAGAACCCTAAAACCTTGAAATCCTTATTACAAACCAACACCTCACTACTTCTCCAGTAAAGATAAGGCTGGCTTGATCTCCATGATCCCAATTTTCCAGTAAGGCATAAAAGCATCCAGGTCACTAATTTTCCAGTAAGGGTAAGATTGATTTGATCTCCATGATCAAAAGGGTATAATCATTCATACATGCCATATTGTGTCTAAACATTAAATTTCTTCATATATTGGCTTTATTTGCATTTTATGATTTTATTTAATGTGTTCGTGAGATTCAACACTGCAGATTTAGACAGGATCCCATGCAGGTTCATTAAGGAACGTTGAGGCCAAAAGCCAAATGGCCAAAAGCCAAAAGCCAAATGGGCAAAGTAGAACATTTTATGCATGACACCAATACATGGCGAGGCAGACATTAAGCCAGACATTAAGGAACATTGAAGCCAGAACACAAATGGCCAAAAGCCAAAACGCAAATGGCCAAAAGCCAAAAGCCAAATGGCCAAAAGAACAACTTATGCATGATGAGGCCAGAACACAAATGGCCAAACCACTCCAATTCACCTCCAAAAAGGGGACAGAAACCCCCCAAGGTATTGTATTTTCTTTCTTTTCCTTATTTTATTTATTTCAATTATTTCTTTTTTTAATTAATTCCTTTAATTTAACTTATTTTCATAAAATATAAAAAAATAGTAAAAAACAGAAAAGTCATAAAAATCAAAATATATTTATTTAATTAATATTTTTTGTAAATAAATTTCACTAATAATTAATTATTTATTTTTATAAATCAAAATTGCATGTAAATAATTAGATTAATTTTAGGTTTAATTTTAACATGTTTTTCTTAATAAATAAATAAAATTAGAATTAGGGTTAATATTTTAATTTCATTTAATCTTTCTCATAAAAATACATAAAAAATATAAATACCAAAAACTCAAAAAAAAATAATAATTTCTTTTTTCTCTTTAATTTCATTAGTTTAATCATTTAATTTAATTTCATTAAAAAGGATCCAACGCCCTCGTTTCCAATTTTAATTCCAATTCGCGCATTTTATTTTATTTCGTTTAATATTAATGTAATTCTCCCAAAACCTTGTAAACTCGGACATTTTATTTCTCGCACTTTACTTCTTTATTTTCTGTCAAATCGGGTCCTGGATTAAATTTGGCGATGTGGACCCGCGCCTTTGTAATAGTTTAGAACTTTTAATTTCCGCATCTTTTTAACTGTTAATAAATGCATGCAAGAATGAATGATAAAATAAAAACAAGCGTAGAACACCAATAACATGACAAGATAAATGCAAATGAAAACGACACACGAATCCCACACACCACCCCTAGGGTACGCCTCACTGTTGCCTTGCCTCGAAAGGTGATCGTCGAGTAGAGGATGTCTTAGTAAGTCCTCATGATCCGGGAACCTGGCATGAGGGTAGCTTCTAAGGTGTCTTCCCATTGCTCTGGTGATCACCATATCCCGAAACTCGAATTGACCCGAACACCTCCAACGGTGGTGCTACCTACCTCTCAATGGTGGGATGGCACTACTTTAAGGACATTTACACAGACGAATTCCTTAGGGTAGGTAGACGACTCTAGATACTTGCTCTAAATTCAAAAACAAATCAAAAATACTTTTCACACCGACACCTTTTCAAAAAGCTTTCGAAAGCAATTTTTCAAACACTCTTGAGGACCGATACAAGAGTAGGACTGGAATTTTCAAAGAAACTTTTTAAACCCACAGTTGAAAAGCAAACAAACCATTTTTGAAAATACAAGTGAGCTAGTATCTAAGAGCCCATGGATAACCATGGATAGAAAGGGTGCTAACACCTTCCCTTTCTATAACCTACCTCCCGAACCGAGAGCAATCTCTTTGAGGAATTTTTCTGTGCTTTTGTCCTTTCCATGTTGGAGAAAATAAAAGACGGTGGCGACTCTTGCTTCCGCGACATACGCGATCCAGCGTTAAACAGTCAGTTCCAGATCCACCGATCACAGAACTGGCGACTCTGCTGGGGACTTAAACTTAAAGTGAGGTGTACCTTAGGGTTAGTTCATAACTGTGTTTTCAATTGTATTGATTTGCTTGCTTTAAATTAATGGGACTGTCTTGGGAGTTCTATAGATCCTAACCCGGATCTGGGGAATACCTTCTTAGAAAGTAGCAACAAGGCTGTGAGGGAACTGTGCGGGGTATACCGACATGGTTGAAGCAGTCTGCTACGTTGATGTGGCACTTTGGTGTGTACCGGTAACCCTTGAGTTCAGTCAAGGAGAGTACGGGGCCTCCGCGTGGTGTCGTGAAGCATCAACTGACCTTAGGAACCTTAATTGAACTATCTTGGCCTCTTTAGGGTAGTGAGATAACTGACTTTGGTGCAGTCCGAGGTTGGTTGATACTCGATACTACACTCAATTGAGGGTTGCTTTCCTGGAATATTTCGGTCGCCAGTTCAGTGGTTAAATCGAAATGATGAACAATGAAAGCAATCCCGTGATATTGGGACCCTTAGAACCCGGTTACTTCTGATAGGACAGGTTGAGCCCACCAACTTCAAGAGGGTAATACCCAGACCTCACGCTGGCCTAAACTTTAGGGGCTTGTCTTGTGTGACTTGTGTGCCTTCCAACTTGACTATTTGCATGCTTGTTATCTGACACTTGAGTTCCCTGCAGGTTTTGTTTATTGTCCTTAACTAGGACTCATAACAGGGTTTGTTGAGTGTTTTGCAGGTTTTATTTAGTCCTTAATTAGGACTCATAACAGGGTTTACCAAGCTTCCTGCAGGTTTTGTTTTAGTCCTTAACTAGGACTCATCACAAGGCTTACTAAGTTTCTCGCAGGTTTCGTTTATAGTCCTTAATTAGGACTCATAACAGGTTTTACTTGAGTTTCTTGCAGGTTTTGGTTTGCAGTCCTTAATTGGGACTCATAACAGGGTTACTTACATTACCCCATGCATAGCATAACATCATACCATTGCATACATCTTAACCCATTTCAAGGATCTCAAGGGCTTGTGATGCAGGTCATGATGAACCAACTGTCCAGCAAGGGGAAAAGAGGATTTATTTTCCTCTAGACAAAGTTGTCAGGGGCTATGACCCACTAGATATGGTGAGCTTTGACACTTGAAGAAGGTTCCCCCCAACCAAGGTTGTTTGGAAATCAAAGCCAGACAGGATGACTAAAGTCAGGGGCTATGACCCACTGGACATGGTGAGCCTTTGACCCTTGAAGAAGAGCTCTCAACAACATGGGTGTCTTTCAATCAATCTATAAATTCCAATGCTAACAAAATTTTCTTGTTTACCCCGCGAGATCCTTGAAAACATTGCATGCATGTCATACACATCATTGCATAACAGGTATCTTTGTTGCAGGTCACTTACCTTTCTCGCTGTTTATTTCAGCAATGGCCTTCCAACCAGATAACCAGGACTTCCTTGCTCAAGAGACTCGGTTCGGGGAAATCCTCCTGAATCTATCCAAGGGGCAGGAGGAGCTAAGGACACTTCTCATGGGGACTTTTGTCAAGAACAGTGCTGAGGATGAGAGACTGAAACACCTGCAAGCTGAGATGGATGCAATGAAAGCCCAGATGCTGGGGCAGAGGAATGCCATTCAAGGCTTAGCTCAAAGACAAGATGAGCTCCGGTTTCTCGTCAACCAACTGCTTGAGAATAACCAACTGGGGCAAACGTCTAAGGGTAAAAAGCCAGTCATCGTTCGACCATCTTTGAGACAAAGAGGTAAGGAGAAAGCTCCTCATATGGCTTCAGTATCACCAATTCAGTGTCAACCTCACCAGCTTCAACCGGACAAGCCCCAAAGGCAATTCACCGAGCTCAACGTGTCGCTGCCTCAAGCCTTACAACAACTGCTAATGTTGAACTTGGTAACTCGAAAGGATCCTCCTAAGAATCCCAACAGGACGCCTTCAAGGTATGACCCCAATGCTCACTGCGCTTATCATTCTGACAGCCCGGGGCATGCTACAGAGGATTGTTGGACTTTGAAGAATAAAATCCAGGACCTGATTAAGGAAGGAGCTGTGGAATTCACCCAAGATGGCCAGGCTGAGTGGTTCTACCATCCCTACAGGAGGCACCATTTGAAGTGACAAGCCCCGAGACTAGAAAACTTTTGTTCATTCGAATGTTCTAGATTGCAATTTTCTTTTGTTCAAACATTTATTCATGTTAAACATTGTTATTCCATTAATGCATCGCATATGTCTGTTTTGAAGCAATATATTCGTATTCACTAAATGCAAATTATTTTCATATTTTTTTTCTGATGTCAACTCTCGCTTAATAATTCTAAGCCTCTTGAGGGAGGATGACGAAAATGATACCACGATCCTTACAATATGCTTTTGAGCAGACCCCGCTGATGAGGTACAGGCATTGTTTCAATTCCTAAACACTGGAGTTATAAGGAAGATAATCCCTCGTCAACCCATCTGAGCCAAAGAAGTAGGAGTTTTTCCTTTTCGCATTTCAAAACCCTTAATCATAACCTGGGGCAGGGTAGTCTCTCAGTTGATCCAAGTGCATAACGAATGGCACCAAAGAGATCCTTACGAAAAAAGAAAGACAGTGATGGTTCAGAACAGTCAAAAGGACAGGCAGTCATTATCAAAAAAAATCATAAACGAAAAGCCCAAGAAGTCAAAACCTATAAAAAGGGACTTATGAAACTGGGGCATCCCGCTGACTGTAATTCCAAAAAGAAACAGTTCGGGCAAAAAAATAGGGATAACGAAAGCAAAAAGAAAGAGGTCCTACAAACCCTCAACAAAAAAAAAAAAAGAAATGACTGCCCATTCAAAATAAATCATCAATATCCGAACCATCATTGGAACATCAGGACAAAGACTCAAACAAGGTCTAACGCACGATCAGCTGAGTTTAGGTTTGGAGAACATCACGAAGAGCGGGTGGGTACAAATAATTTGAGCCTTTATCCTTTGTTTCTTAAACCGTGAACCAGGCCACGTTATAACCCTCAAAAGTCCTAGCTGAAGCATGGGTTAGTTCGAAAGCATACTGTTACGAAAGGTATCCTGACTCCTTAAGGCTTACGGTAAATACGGAGTTGACATCACGTTTTACAAACATTCACTTGTTTTATGAAAAAGAATGCATTTTCAAAATCTTCAAGACGGACATAAGCTTTGCATTTTAACATAACTTTGTTTGCATATGACTTTTTGTTTGAACAGCATAGAAATTCGCACGACGAATGCCTAATGAACAAGAGTACTTCCAATCAAGGGGCATGACATGATCATGGTCCATCATCTGGGGCAGCCCAATCAAGATTCAGAGAATCTCTCAAAGGCCAAATAGCCTGGGGCAAATCTCCGCCTGAGTCACTTGGGGCATTCCAACAACGAATCTTGCCTGATCAAATACCTTCTGGTGGCATGACAAAACACTTCTAACAGGGGCAACTCCCTACATTATGAGAACGAACATAGTCGAAAAGATACTACGCAAAATCAAAGACCTGCTAGGCTGACATGCCTAGGCAAAAATTAGGGCTTCCCGGCGAACCAAAAGGGTTCGGGCAAAATGAAGGGATGAAATGAAAAATCTGTACACCCGGCAAGTCGAAAACCTGAAAAGGAGGCTTGGGCAAAAATGGGTATCCCGGTGGACTGAAAACCCGAAAGGGCGGTCCAGACAAAAGTTAGGGATTAAAAGCGTACGACTATGTCCTGGCATCTTGTCACTTGCCTACCAGAAGAAGGTTTGTCTATCAACAACTATCAGCACCTCACAGGTCTTCCTCTCCAATATCAGAAACAGGGGCAATGATGAGCTGGCCAAGCAAGCTAATTGTTCTGTCCTCCAAAGGCATCAAGGTAGGTTCGACTGAAGAACATAACCGGCATATCTTAATTCCCCAGAGAGTGAGTCAGCAAGTCAATACACTCTCCCCGAGCAAATTTTATCAAACCTTAAGGAAGTTGAGTATCCTCCAGCAGATCTCAACATTCCCCAGCGGCAATATACACATTCTTAACAAGCATCCCCGACAATCTGGGTCTAAAGATTGTTCCCCGGCGGCATATCAAACATTCAAAGGAATCACTTCCCCCGCAGTTCAAAACTTCCCCAGGGGAGTCCAATCCGGTTTCCTCAGGAAAATTGGAATCCATTTCTCCCAAGCAGTAAGCTTACCCCCAGTAGATTCTGGAAGCTTATCCTCGCAGAACACGAACGCGTCTCCCGACTTTATTCAAAGAGTTATTTCCTTAACAGGATATAACTGGGTTATCCTCAGCTAAAAGCCACGGAAAGGTCGTCATCAACATAGTTCTTTCTTATCCCCAGCGAAGTCTATTCATACTTCCAATACAGCAAAGATATCCTCAGCAAGTTATCATCAACAACTCAACAAAGTGTCTTCCTCCCCACAGAGCATTGCTCCCCAGCAAGATTACTAGAGTACTTTTCTCCCCGCAGAGTTATTCCATCCGCCAAGTTTATTCCCCAACGGAGTTATCTTCTCCTATCGGTATTCTTGCAGCTATCATCCCCAGCGGAAGCGAAATCTATTCTCCAACATAAGCCCAGGAGTGACCTCCCGGCACCCGTCAAGGATTTACTTTCCTAGACGAAAGCATACATTCCTAAATATCACATACATCATTATAGCATGCATAGACGCATCATATCATACCAATCACATTTATGTTGAGAACATCATTGCCTGATCCATATCATGCATTGCATATGACTGACCTTTACCTTTCAGGAAAAAATTCAGCTAAATTCTCAATCATATTTCAAGACCTAGACCGGTTCAGTTAATCGACTCCAAAGATTTCTTATCCAGTCCCATGCCTTCTCTAGTCCAGCTAAATCGACTCCCAACAGATTTTTCTGATGAAGACTCAGTAGAAGTTATCCCAGATGGTTCCCTCTCCGACAGTGATTGAGGTGGTAAGTCCTTTTCAGATGTTTCCCTCTCCGACGGTGAGTGAGGTGATAGTCTCCTATGGTTCCCTCTCCGACGGTGAGTGAGGTGGTAAGTCCTTTTCAGATGTTTCCCTCTCCGACGATGAGTGAGGTGATAGTCTCCTATGGTCCCCTCTCCGACGGTGAGTGAGGTGGTAAGTCCTTTTCAGATGTTTCCCTCTCCGACGGTGAGTGAGGTGATAATCTCCTATGGTTCCCTCTCCGACGGTGAGTGAGGTGGTAAGTCCTTTTCAGATGTTTCCCTCTCTGACGGTGAGTGAGGTGATAATCTCCTATGGTTCCCTCTCCGACAGTGAGTGAGGTGGTAAGTCCTTTTTCAGATGTTTCCCTCTCCGACGGTGAGTGAGGTGATAGTCTCCTATGGTTCCCTCTCCGACGGTGAGTGAGGTGGTAAGTCCTTTTCAGATGTTTCCCTCTCCGACGGTGAGTGAGGTGATAGTCTCCTATGGTTCCCTCTCCGACGGTGAGTGAGGTGGTAAGTCCTTTTCAGATGTTTCCCTCTCCGACGGTGAGTGAGGTGATAATCTCCTATGGTTCCCTCTCCGACGGTGAGTGAGGTGGTAAGTCCTTTTCAGATGTTTCCCTCTCCGACGGTGAGTGAGGTGATAGTCTCCTATGGTTCCCTCTCCGACGGTGAGTGAGGTGGTAAGTCCTTTTCAGATGTTTCCCTCTCCGACGGTGAGTGAGGTGATAGTCTCCTATGGTTCCCTCTCCGACGGTGAGTGAGGTGGTAAGTCCTTTTCAGATGTTTCCCTCTCCGACGGTGAGTGAGGTGATGATCTCCTATGGTTCCCTCTCCGACGGTGAGTGAGGTGATAATTCCTTTTCAGATGGTTCCCTCTCCAACGGTGAGTGAGGTGATAATTCCTTTTCAGATGGTTCCCTCTCCGACGGTGAGTGAGGTGATAATTCCTTTTCAGATGGTTCCCTCTCCGACGGTGAGTGAGGTGATAATTCCTTTTCAGATGGTTCCCTCTCCGACGGTGAGTGAGGTGATAATTCCTTTTCCTATGGTTCCCTCTCCGACGGTGAGTGAGGTGATAATTCCTTTTCAGATTATAATTTCCTATGGTTCCCTCTCCGACGGTGAGTGAGGTGACAATTCCCTTTCAGATTATAATTGCCTGTGGTTCTCTCCTCGATACTGCGAAGATGGTAATTCCCACCAAGATTTTCTCAACGAGCGTTGTTGAAGTTAAAGTCATCCAAGGTTCTCTTACCATTCATACTAAGGTGGTAACCATCCCTGGTTCATTCATCATCTTGTGAAGCTCCAGACTCAGCTCCTGTAACTAGTCAGGACATATCTATACCAAGCATCTAAAAATCAGCTCCTGCAACGTGTCAGGTACTCATTTTCTGTTTTGCAGGTATGCAAGTTCTCGCTGAGGAATCTCTTACGCAATCAACATCCAGATGGCATCTATAAGCCCATCATCCTATCCAGCAACCTCTAAATGGCATCTATAAGCCCATTCCACCATCACTGCTACTATGTGAGCGCAAATTTCTGGGCACTCTAGTGTTCAATCATCTTCCACCCTCGGATTACGAAAGGCTCGTCAGCCAATCTGCATCCTCAGGTCTAAGAAGATTGAACAGGGGCAACTGTTGTACCCCAAAATTTGCCCTCCCATATTTCTCAAAAACATTTCAAGAAAAATTCACAAGTCCAACCTGGCGCGTCATATTCAGGTATTCTTTCGCCAAGATATCTCTGATAACGTATTCTCAAATTCAGGTTCGGCTCAAGAGTCAATTCTTTAAAGAAGGTATCCGAATGTGTGAGTTTTCTTGAAGAAATATAGTGAAAAAGTGTGCTGAAAGTGCAGTTTTTACGCACTAAAAAATTCATAACTTGAAGATCGTGACTCGTTTTGAACCCGTTCTGGTGGCCAAAATTCCGTCTTGATATTATCTACGTTTTCATCTCTCACGGCTGGAAGCCAATTTCGATCAGAAGGTCTTCAAAAATGTGGATTTATCAAGTATTTTCGCACAGAAAATTTGTGACAGAAGTTTATCTGCGTCATGTTCAGAAAATCATAACTTGGTCGATTTTCATCGTATCGAGCTGGTTCCGGTGCCAAAATTTCACAAATTGAGTTGGCTACATTTTCACAAAAGGTATTAAGTTCAAACGGTATTCAAAAGGCCTTCGTTTTTTGCTCAGAGTGCGTGACACGCTGGAAATCCTGAATGCTGAATATTATTTCATCTGGGCCGAAACTTTGAAAATTCATAACTCGGTCAATTTTTATCGGATTGGGCTCATATTTTTACACAAGGTCCCTGACTCATAGATCTACAACTTTTCTTCAAAAGTCGAGACCAAATTATGCACCGATCAATACCAGTTTTTTATTGAAGAACGTGTCAGAGTCGACACTGGAGCCCAAAATAAGTTTGTCTGAGCTGAAACTTCAAAAATTCATAACTAATTCACCGTTTATCCGATTGAGTCGATTTTCGGACAGGAGTTAGTTCTTGATGCCGGCTACATTTTGTTTTCACATTTCAACTTCAAAAAATGCACTTAAGTCCCTGCGATTTAGCCTGGAAAGTGACGAATTCAAGTGAATATTGGAGGCCCAATTGCACATTCAAAGCCCATTTGCTTTACCTAATTTCCATTATATAATCACCTTCTTTTCACACAAACCAGAAAAAGAGGAGAAAAGAGGGGAGAAAAGGAGAAAAAGGAGGAGAAAAGAAGAGAGAAAAAAAAACCTTGCCACAACACTGTTAGAATATCAAACTCTTTCAAGAACCCTAAAACCTTGAAATCCTTATTACAAACCAACACCTCACTACTTCTCCAGTAAAGATAAGGCTGACTTGATCTCCATGATCCCAATTTTCCAGTAAGGCATAAAAGCATCCAGGTCACTAATTTTCCAGTAAGGGTAAGATTTATTTGATCTCCATGATCAAAAGGGTATAATCATTCATACATGCCATATTGTGTCTAAACATTAAATTTCTTCATATATTGGCTTTATTTGCATTTTATGATTTTATTTAATGTGTTCGTGAGATTCAACACTGCAGATTTAGACATGATCCCATGCAGGTTCATTAAGGAACGTTGAGGCCAAAAGCCAAATGGCCAAAAGCCAAAAGCCAAATGGGCAAAGTAGAACATTTTATGCATGACACCAATACATGGCGAGGCAGACATTAAGCCAGACATTAAGGAACATTGAAGCCAGAACACAAATGGCCAAAAGCCAAAACGCAAATGGCCAAAAGCCAAAAGCCAAATGGCCAAAAGAACAACTTATGCATGATGAGGCCAGAACACAAATGGCCAAACCACTCCAATTCACCTCCAAAAAGGGGACAGAAACCCCCCAAGGTATTGTATTTTCTTTCTTTTCCTTATTTTATTTATTTCAATTATTTCTTTTTTTAATTAATTCCTTTAATTTAACTTATTTTCATAAAATATAAAAAAATAGTAAAAAACAGAAAAGTCATAAAAATCAAAATATATTTATTTAATTAATATTTTTTGTAAATAAATTTCACTAATAATTAATTATTTATTTTTATAAATCAAAATTGCATGTAAATAATTAGATTAATTTTAGGTTCAATTTTAACATGTTTTTCTTAATAAATAAAAAAAATTAGAATTATGGTTAATATTTTAATTTCATTTAATCTTTCTCATAAAAATACATAAAAAATATAAATACCAAAAACTCAACAAAAAAAAAAATTTCTTTTTTCTCTTTAATTTCATTAGTTTAATCATTTAATTTAATTTCATTAAAAAGGGTCCAACGCCCTCGTTTCCAATTTTAATTCCAATTCGCGCATTTTATTTTATTTCGTTTAATATTAATGTAATTCTCCCAAAGCCTTGTAAACTCGGACATTTTATTTCTCGCACTTTACTTCTTTATTTTCTGTCAAATCGGGTCCTGGATTAAATTTGGCGATGTGGACCCGCGCCTTTGTAATAGTTTAGAACTTTTAATTTCCGCATCTTTTTAACTGTTAATAAATGCATGCAAGAATGAATGATAAAATAAAAACAAGCGTAGAACACCAATAACATGACAAGATAAATGCAAATGAAAACGACACACGAATCGCACACACCACCCCTAGGGTACGCCTCACTGTTGCCTTGCCTCGAAAGGTGATCGTCGAGTAGAGGATGTCTTAGTAAGTCCTCATGATCCGGGAACCTGGCATGAGGGTAGCTTCTAAGGTGTCTTCCCATTGCTCTGGTGATCACCATATCCCGAAACTCGAATTGACCCGAACACCTCCAACGGTGGTGCTACCTACCTCTCAATGGTGGGATGGCACTACTTTAAGGACATTTACACAGACGAATTCCTTAGGGTAGGTAGACGACTCTAGATACTTGCTCTAAATTCAAAAACAAATCAAAAATACTTTTCACACCGACACCTTTTCAAAAAGCTTTCGAAAGCAATTTTTCAAACACTCTTGAGGACCGATACAAGAGTCGGACTGGAATTTTCAAAGAAACTTTTTAAACCCACAGTTGAAAAGCAAACAAACCATTTTTGAAAACACAAGTGAGCTAGTATCTAAGAGCCCATGGATAACCATGGATAGAAAGGGTGCTAACACCTTCCCTTTCTATAACCTACCTCCCGAACCGAGAGCAATCTCTTTGAGGAATTTTTCTGTGCTTTTGTCCTTTCCATGTTGGAGAAAATAAAAGACGGTGGCGACTCTTGCTTCCGCGACATACGCGATCCAGCGTTAAACAGTCAGTTCCAGATCCACCGATCATATTTCCCCTCTTCGATCGCCACCACTATATGGTCGAACTTAGGAGCTAAAGATCTCAAGATCTTCGAAACAACGACTCTTGTTGTTAATGTTTCTCCACATGTCTTGATTTGATTCACTAGTTTTGTAACTCTAGTGAAGAAATCAAATATGTTTTCATTGTCTTCCATCTGAAGCAGTTCATAGGTCCTTTTGTGAGTTTGTAACCTCACTTCTTTCACCTTCTCAGCGCCTCCAAAAGACTTATCAAGGATCTCCCAAGCTTCTTTTACAGATTCTGAATCGCTGATCTTTTCGAAATTGTCTGGGCTGACACATTGATGAATTATAAATAATGCTTTATAACTCTGCTTCTCAGATTCTGTATATTTCTTCTTTTCTTCTTCTGAAGCGTTTTCGCCAAGCGCTTCGACTCCATCTTTTACAAGGTCCCAAAGACCTTGACACCTTAGTAGGACTTTCATCTGCTTACACCAATTCTCATAGTTGTGAACTTTCAGAATTGGCAGCATTGCTGAATAGTTTGCATTCCCATAACTTGTCATCGTGATTTCTTCAATCGTTCTTGATTGATACTTCTCTTGAATCGTAACACAAGCTCTTGATACCAGATGTTGGAAATCCACCAATACTTTATGATGAATTTCAACCACCACTGATGATTAGTTATGACAAACAAATAAAAAGAACACTAGAAATATTTCTGCAGAATTTCTCTTCTGCCCACAAACTGTGGAATCTTTATTATTCACTTTGCAACTGTAAAATACTGTGAATGACTTGATTACAAAATAGGAGTTACTCCCTCTATTTATAGATTTAGGTTAGCTTGCTCCCTAAGCTAAACCCAAACCCAAAATATCTCTTTACTAAATCAAATCTAATATAGATTTAAATTCAAATCTATTTAAATCTAAACAAATCAAATCTTCTTTTGACACATATGAATTACAATTTAACAAATCTTAGGTTGAGAAATAAGATACTATGTTTATTTATTTTAGATTTTATTATTTGAAGAGCATTAATGGACAAATTCGATGATGGTCTAAAAAAATGAGAAATATATGCTTTTATGGAATTTTAAAGACACGTGCTATAGTTTTTCTGAAATATGTTGAGTTATAAATAACTGGTTTAAAATATAATAATAGTAAATCAGTCTTTTTATTTTCTTTTTTCTTTTCTTTTTTCCTTTATTCTTTTATTTAGTACGATAGATTTTTGATCATTAAAAAAGTTATATTTTAGATTGGACCCGCACTTGGCCCAAATATCATACTAGACCCAACCTAGTTATACGGCAGGAAAAGACCAGCATGAGTGAATCTGCTCTTGACCATGTCGAGCAGTGATTTTACTCGTCGCGTCGAGGATATGTCCTCTGAGGACATCCTTGTCACATGACTGTTAAGGAGGATCAGCTGCATCCAGGAGGTCCTCGCGAGCACCTTCCTCGTAGGGCAGGCACTCAACATTCTCAAATATCAGAGTCTTTTTGATCCCAAAAAGACCGCATTCACGTCTCCTTGATAGTTCAGAGCAGTTCATTCAGGATGGACACCGCATGCTGATCTCCACTACACACGTAGGTCCTGACAGTCTCCATTTTAGGCCTGCTTAACCAGCCTAACATGGGGACCTTGGCCCAACGCCAAAGACTATAAATACCCTATCCATTGAGAGGGTCAGGTATTCAATCACTCACTCTTACTATAGTACTCGCACTCTGATTGCTCTCGTTCTTACTTTGGCATCGGAGTACCTTACAGGTACACCCCTCCACTTTAATCAACAACCGTTGTTCAACTCAAGCTCGTGAGCCAGTGACGATTCCTTCTAATCAGGTACGATCAGTGGCACCATCTGTGGAAATTCAGTTTCCCCATCTTCCATTTACCTAAGACCAAAGCAACTCTCTCAACCTTCTTATCGTCATGGCCGACCAAGATAACAACATTGATCAAAACATTCACTTCACCGACATTGACAACAACAATAACAATGTCGCTTCTGAGCACGACCCTAAAGACGGGTTGATCGCATCCTCATCTACCTGGTAGCAACTGCGCGCCTACCCGACAAAACTACGATCCCGTTGTGTATTAGGAGACCCCATTCCCGATAATGTTGATCCTACAACCAAGGCCTTGTTCGCGGCGATCAACCAAACAAACTACATGATCTTCGCGTAGGGTGAATGCCTGATGATGCTGGAACAGACCCGCCGGTCCTCCAAAAAGCACTGAAGACCTGATTCACGAACTCCTCCTCCCTGATGACACGAGGACCGCTCCCGATATCCCCCGCAGAGACACCGATGGGATAATTCTCGAAGCCATTCTCCCCGCCACACTGGACGAGGCTCTGCATTGGATAGGACCCAACTCGAAGCTGTTAAGAAGCACGATCACACTCCCCACGAAAGTAATGATGATCTCCTGAATGTAAAAGGAACAGGGGAGACGAAGAAAAGAAGACTCAGTTGCAGAATCCTCCATGTGTCAAAGACCGACAAAAGAACGTCATTACAAACAGTCTCCCTCTCGCTCCGTAGAACGGAGCGACAAAGACGACCCCCGTAATCCATTATCACAAGCCATTATGGACGCCCATATTCCTAAGGGGGTGGAGAAGTCTTCCCATCTGAAGGAGTATGATAGCATTATAGACCATGTCGACCACCTCGACGGCTTCAAGGTAATGCTCCATTATCACAGTGTAGGGGGTCCTATTAAGTACAGGTTGTTCCCCACGACACTGAGAAAAACAACCATGGACTGGTATAAAAGCCTCCCTCCGGGTCGATCACCTCGTGGAAAAATCTGAAGAACCAATTCTCCAGCAGCTTCATAGCGTCTCGCCGACACCCTAAAACCGAGGTCACCCTCGAGGCAATCATCTAGAGGAGCAACGAGACTCTCAGGGAGTACATCGACGGGTTCAACCTCGAGGCCATTCAGGTCCCCTGCACCAACCACATGAAGAGGTACCTGCTCGGAAGGGACTCCTCTCGGGAACTGGGTTTAAAAAGGCAGTCGACATCGAGCCTCCCAGGTCTTTTAATGCACTCCTCGACAAAGCCTAGGCATATATGACCTACGAGGAAAAGGAGGCCACCAACAACGTTCGCGATTCGAGGAATCACAGACCGACTGACATCTCGCGGCATAATGACACATACCCTCCTCGACGAACAAGGGATAAGAGAAGGGAAGAGAAGCCTCGCGACTCCCGCGAGCACATAGGACCAGTTAGGGGATTCACTGAATACACCCGCTGACTGCTTCTCGTGAACGTATCCTTGCGGAGTGCGTGAATGATGAATTCAAGGATGGTGGGGTCAGGAACCCCCGACCAACTTCTGCTAAGCCTGGGGATAACAGGACAAAATATTGTCAATACCATCGGAGCCACGGTCACCTGATCGAAGACTGCGTCCACTTGAAGGATGTCATCAAGACTCTCATCAAGGCAAGGAGACTCGGGAAGTACAAGAATAATGACGCCCCTTGTCGGATACCCGCGAGGTGAAAGAAATTGAAGAGGATGCTCGAACGACCAATGATTTTGGCCCCCTCCAGGCCGCATTCCGCATCTCCAGGCTCGAGGACTTCCGCTTCTCCGACAGTCTCGAAGACGACAAGCCCTTGTTCATCCACAACAGATGGGAGAAGTTCCCCTCTGCCATGGTCATATATGGAGGGGGAGTGACATCTCGATGAATTCAACAAAGAGGAAATTCAGCAAGCTGATAGATGCAACCCCGATCCAGGTTGAAACTCTTGAAAAGTTCAACAGAAAACCTGAGCCAATCACCTTTTATCTTGAGGAACTTCCCGGTGGAGCACCCAACTCCAGCATCCATTTGCTCGTAAGGGCGAGGATGGCTAACTTTGATGTACATCGCATCCTGGTCGACATGGGGAGTTTCGTCGATGTGATGTACACCCATCTATTCTGCACCCTGTAGTTCAACAATTCTCACTTGTCACCATATGTGGGGTCCGACCTGCAAGGGTTCAACGGTTCGACCTCCAAGACACGGAGTTTCATCGAGTTGTTCATCATGTTCGGGAAATAAACCGCATCCCGACAGGTCAAAGTGAATTTTTTGGTGATCGATTTCCCCTCTCTCTACAACTGCACCTTAGATAGACCAACACTGGATGAGCTGACCGTCGTATCCTCCATGGTGCATTTGAAGATGAAGTTATACACCAGGAGGGCCTGCATCACCACCATCCATGGAGACATCACAACTTCCAGGAGATGTTTCAATGCAGCCTCCAAAGGACAAAACATGGTCGACACTGGGGTATGATCTGCCAACATAACAACCTCCTCGACAACATCGGCTCCCACGGTAGACATACCTACTCAAGTTGAAGAATAATAAGCTCCACCACAGGTCGAATCCATTGACCTCGACACCCGTTTTGCTAAATATGAAGTCGAGGCCTCCAATGGAAAACAAGATCCTCTCTGACCCGTCCTCGACGGAAACTTCGAGTTCATCCCTCTGGGCAAAGAACCAAGTAAAGGTGTGAAGATTGGTGTTGGACTCCCCGACCTGGCGAGGAAGTAGCCCAAGGCCTGTTTGAGGAAAAATGATTATTTGTTCACGTAGAGTGCTACAGAGATGCCCAAACTCGACCCTAAGGTCGCCTGTCACCAACTTGTTATGGATCTGGCCGATAGGGCAGTAGTACAACGTAGGCGTAGGCAGTCTCTTGAAAAAGCGGAGGCTGCTGAAAAAGTTGTAAAAGACCTCCTAGAGGCGAATTTTATTTTTATGGCCTGATATTCAACCTGGATCTCCAATGTTGTACTTGTTAAGAAAAATAATGGAAAATAGCATATGTGTGTTGACTATACTGATCTCAACCGGGTATGTCCCAAAGATGAATTTCGTTTACCTAACATTGACATGTTGGTCGGCAACTCGACCGACTATAAAATTTTATCATTTCTGGATGCATATTCGGGCTATAGTCAAATACACATGGCGGTGAGTGGCAAACATTACATTGCCTTCATGACCGGGTTGGGCATCTACTACTACAACGTAATATCCTTCAGCCTAAAAAATGTGGGCATAACATATCAACGAATGATGAACAAAGTCTTCCGCGGTGAGATCGGGGACATGCTTGAGGTATACATGGATGACATGATCATCAAGTCTCGAAAGGAAACCGACCATGCTGCTCATCTGAAAAGAGTTTTCGACCAAGCAAGGCGGTGCAGGATGAGGTTCAACCCGGAGAAATGTACATTCAGAGTTAAGGCAGAAAAATTCCTCGGTTTCTATCTAGCCGAACAAGGAATCAAATCCAACCTCGACAAATGCAGGGCGTTCTCCAAGCTCCACATGCCAAACTCGAAAAAATTCATACAAGTCTTAAACGACATGCTCACCTCGCTCTCCCGCTTCGTGGCAAAGTCTGTGCAACACGCACTCCCATTTTTCAAACTCTTACGTAAAGAGGCAGTGTTCAAGTGGACCGAGGAGTGCAAATAAGCCCTCACCTCAAGCAAGCCCTTTCACAATCGCCTGCATTATCACAACCAATGAACAGGGAAAATTTGTTCCTTCATCTGGCCGTCTCCACTGAGGTCGTAAGTGCGGCCCTCATTTGGGAGACACGAGACGGGAAAAAACCAATGTACTTTACTAGAAAAGCGTTGCAAGGCCCCGAGGTCAGATATCAATAAATCAAAAAGGTAGCTGTTGTACCCCAAAATTTGCCCTCCCATAATCTTCAAAGTTTTGCCTCAAAGAGTTCAAAGTCTACTCAAGGGCTACACAGTCAAACCATCCTCCTAAGCCATGCAAATTAGGGTTTTGGTTCTTGCAAGGAAGTTGAGGTTTTCAAGGGCTCAATCAAGTCCCATATGCTCATACACATTGTCAAGCACCTACATGTCAAGTTTCAAGGCTCACAAGGTCAAGTTGCACAGTCAAAAACCCTAATTGCTTCACAATCAACTGTAGGGGCAAAATGGTCATTTGGCAGTCAAAAGTCAAAAATTTTGGTCAACATCTCATTTTGAATCCACAATCATCATTTGGTCAAATCTTGACCATGATTTCACAAGAATGGCTCAAAAATCATTAAGATGCAAAAGTTTCCATTTTTGGACAGCTGAAAAAGTCAACTGTAACTTGACCAAGGCATAACTTTTTCATGGTTCATCAGAAAAATCCCATCCAATGCTCATCTTGAAGGGGAAGACATTTCCTACAACTCATCTTCACATTACAAGTCCAAGAAATGCTCTCACAAAAAGTTATCAATTTCAACATTATAGGTCATTTTCAAAAGTCAACAAAAAGGGACTTTAAGTCAAAGACAATAACTTGAGATTGGTAAATCAAAATGACATGGGACCAAAGGCATTGGTTAGAGGACTTCAAGACCTTTCCAAAATGTCCAAGAACATGTTCATAGCTTCAAAATTGAGCAAGATATGCATTGGAGAAGTTGGGAAATTTTTGTGAAATGGCCAAAGTCAATTATCCTTGAAACTTCATTTTTGACAAAAGGGGCCCACTTTTTCCACTTGGTTCAGCTTTGCCATGCCTCCCACGTGTCCCATGTTTTATTTCAAGACTAAAGATTAATTTTTCTATTTTTATTTAATTTTATTTGATTTAATTCATTTTAAATCTTTAAAATTCAAATAAAAATCAAAGAAATTAATTAAGGGATATCTTTGAGTTTGAATAGCCTTAATGCACCATGAAACACATGCCATTTTCGTGTAAGACCTATTTCAAGCATAAAAATTCAAATTTGGACAAGAATGGCAAGTTTCTTTAATGGTGGTTATGAGAAAATCCAAAGCTTAATGGCAATGGTTAAAAGCTCCTTAATGTGACTGATTCTCATCCAAGCCTATATATACAAGCCTTGCAAGCCTCATTCACAACCTAGAAAAAGTACACAAATGGCCAGAGTAAAGTTCAAAATTTGTCAAAAAAAGTGTGAGATCAAAAGGAGTTTTTGCAAGCATTTTCAGGCCAAGAGGAGAACGTGACTCTCTTCTTTGCCATACCCTGAAGCTAAAGCAACCCTTGCCACGTCCTAAGGTCCATTATCAAGCACTGTAAGTATTCCCAGGCCCCCCATAATTTCCATAATATTTTTCTTCATATAATTGTGTGCAGGCTTGCTAGTGTGTTCCATCATATGCCCTCAAGCATTGAGTTGCCATGTGTCCTTGAGTCTAGATCTGACGACAAAAGATGAAGGACCACAATAGTCCCCAGTCAACGCTCGCACACCTGATCAGGAAGTCAAACATGGCTTTGTGCAAATTGGGCCAGAATTAATTCAGAAAACCTCCATATGGGCCATCTTACCCCCCTTGGGTTTACTTTTTCCTTTTTATTATTTTGTCATTTTATTTTCTTATTTGCTTTATTTCTTACTAACAATTAACATAATTAATTTTTTATAAAAAAAAATCAAAAAAAAATAGAACTAACATCATTATTATTATTATTATTATTTTGTAAATAAACAATAATTGAATTAGTTTAATTAGGCAATTTCAAATTCTTTTCTTAATAATTAAAATAGATCTAGAATTAGGTAAAGTTCACTTTTAATTTTATTTCATTTCTTTTATTTCATAAAAACATAAAAAACAAAAAATATTTTCTTTTAATTAAATTAATTAATTAGTCATTAATTAGCTTTAATTTCACTTTAATTACAAAAAGACCAAAAAAAATTAATTTCTTTTCTTAAAAGGGTCAACACCCTTAGAACATTCTGATTCAATTTTTTTATTTCGCGCACAGTTTATTATTATGTAATTGCTCCGGACATGTAATAGTAATTAGGACTTTACTGTTTTTATTTACTTTCCGTACTCATTTACTAAAAAACGGGTCTTTGTAATTTTTGGCGATGTATAGACCCGCGCCTTGTAATAGCGTAGGATTTATTTTTCCGCAATTTACTTTCCGCACCCCCTTAACTGCTAAACTTGCATGAAAGAATGTATGTAAATAAAAACAACTCGTAGCTCACTAATTAACAAGACAAACATTAACTGAATACAACACACAAATACACACACCACTTCTAGGGTACGCCTCACTTGTTGCCTTCGAAACGTGGTCGTCAAGTATAGGACGTCTTAGCGGTCCTTATGTCCATGATCCAGTTGCCTCGAAACGGTTGCCTCGAAACAAGTTGCCTCGAAACAAGTTGCCTCGGAATAGTTGACTCGGAATAAAAAGATCAATGGCATAAGGGTAGCTTCTAAGGTGTCTTACTATTGCTCGGTGACCACACTGTCCCTAAACTCGAATTGACCCGAACACCTCCAACGGTGGTTCCACCTACCTCTCAATGGTGGGATGGAACTACCTAAAGGACACTTACACAGCTTAATTCCTTAGGGTAGGTAGATGACTCATAGATACTTGCTCTTTTCAAAAACAAACAAAATACTTTTCACACCTTACACTTTCAAAAGCTTTCAAAACAAATTTTTCAAACACTCTTGAGGACAGATACAAGAGTTATTCAGAAATATTTCAAAGAAACTTTTTTTTCAAAACCCACACACATTTAAAAAGCAAACATTTTGAAAACAAATGAGCAAGTATCTAAGAGCCCATGGATAACCATGGATAGAAAGGGTGCTAACACCTTCCCTTTCTATAAATCTACCTCCCGAACCGAGAACTAATCTCATGAGGAATTTTTCTGTGCTTTTGTCCTTTCCTTGTTGGAGAAAATAAAAGACGGTGGCGACTCTTGCTTCCGCGACATTTCGCGAACCAGCTAAAAAACAGTCAGTTCCAGATCCACCGATCACAGAACTGGCGACTCTGCTGGGGACACTTTTAAAGTGAGGTGTACCTTAGGACTAAGATCACTGTGTTTTCAATTGCTTTGACTTGTTTGCTTTAAATTGTGGGACTGTCTTGGGAGTTCTATAGATCCTAACCCGGATCTGGGGATACCTTCTTAGAAAGTAGCAACAAGGCTGTGAGGGAACTGTGCGGGGTATACCGACATGGTTGAAACAGTCTGCTACGTTAATGTGGCACTTTGGTGTGTACCGATAACCCTTGAGTTCAGTCAAGGAGAGTACGGGGCTTCCGCATGGTGTCATGAAGCATCAACTGACCTTGGGAACCTTAATTGAACCATCTTGGCCTATTTAGGGTAGTGAGATAACTGACTTTGGTGCAGTCCGAGGTTGGTTGATACTCGATACTACACTCAATTGAGGGTTGCTTTCCTGGAATATTTCGGTCGCCAGTTCAGTGGCTAAATCGAAACGATGAACAATGAAAGCAATCCAATGATATTGGGACCCTTAGAACCCGGTTACTTCTGATAGGACAGGCTGAGCCCACCAACTGAAAGAGGGTAATACCTAGACCCCATGCTGGCCTAAAATCTCAGGGCTCTTTGGTGTGACTTGTGTGCTTTCAAACTTGACTACTTGCACACTTGTTATCTAACAACACGAGTTCCTTGCAGGTTTTGTTTACAGTCCTTAATTGGGACTCATTACAGGGCCTACTTACATCACTCCATGCATAACATAACATCATACCATCGCATACATCCTACATAAGGACTAATCAATTTCAAGGATCTCAAGGGCTTGTGATGCAGGTCATGATGAATCAAAGTGTCTAGCAAAGGGCAAAGGGGATTTATTTTCCTCTAGCCGAGGTTGTCAGGGGCTATGACCCACTCGATATGGTGAGCCTTGACTCTTGAAGAAGGACTCTCAACAAAATGAAGTTCCTTCAATCAAGCTACAAAATTCAAAGTTCTAACAATCTTTCTTGTTTATCCCGCGAGACCCTTGAAAACATTGCATGCATATCATACATATCATTGCATTACAGGTATCCTTTGATAGGTCACTTACCTTCTTCGCTGTTTATTTCAACAATGGTTTCCCAACAAGATAACCAGGGTCCTCACGCTCAAGAGACTCAGTTCAGGGAGATTTTCTTAAGCCTATCCAAGGAGAAGGAAGAGCTGAGAACACTCCTCATGGGGACTTTGGTCAGGAACAATCCTGAAGACGATAAGGACGAATGGCTGAAACGTCTACAAGATGAGGTGGATACAATGAGAACCCAGATGTTGGGGCAAATGGCTCTTATCCAAGACTTATCTCAAAGACAAGAAGAGCTCAGGGTTCTCGTCAGCCAACTGCTTCGGGATAACCAACTGGGGCAAACATCTAAGGTTGAAAAGCAGGCTATCATTCAACCACCTGTGGTGCAAGAAGACAAGGGAAAAGCTCCTCAGTTTGCTTCAGGGTCACAAGCCCAGCATCAACCTCACCAGCGTCAACAGGGTAATCGGCGTAAGTGAAATACGTCTGGAAGACATTTCTCGGAGACTGGTATACCATCATCACTGATATTGAGACACTTGTTAGAGGTCAAGCTGATTGCTTTAAAAGATCCTCCTAAGAATCTCAACATAACCTCCCTGAAGTATAATCCTGATGAGAGGTGTGCCTACCATTCTGACAGTCCTGGACATGACACCGACGGCTGTTGGAGCTTGAAGAACAAGATCCAGGACTTGATCGACGGAAGGGTGCTGGAGTTCATGCCGGGAGGGAAAATGAAAATCTTCTGCTGAGAATCTTCCATCTGAAATGACTGGTGAAAACTAAGAAGCTTTTGTTCATTCGAATGTTCAAGTTGTATTTTTCTCTGATTGTTCAAACATTTGTTCATGTCAAACTCTTTTACTTTATCAATGCATCGCATATGTCTGTTTTGAATTAATATATTCTCATTCGCTATATTCAAACTGCTTTCATTTTTTGATGTCAACTCTCAATTAATAATTCTAAGCCTCTTGAGGGAGGATGACAAAAACGATACCATGATCTTTACAATATACTTTTAAACAGACCCAGCTGATGAGGTACAGGCATTGTTTCAATTCCTAAACACTAGAGTTATAAGGAAGATAATCCCTCGTCAACCCCTTCGAGCCAAAGAAGTAGGAGTTTTTCTTTTCGAAAATTAAAACCCTTAATCATAACCTGGGGCAGGGTAGTTCTCTCAGTTGATCCAAGTGCACAACGAATAGCACCAAAGAGGTCCTCACAAAATAAAAGACCGTGATGGTTCAGAATAATCATAAAGACAGGCAGTCGTTATCTCTCAAAATCAAAAGCCCAATAAGTCAAAACCTTTGAAGGAGACTTACGAAACTGGGGCATCCCGCTGACTGTAAATCACAAAAGAAACAATTCAGGCAAAAAATAGGGATAACAAAATCAAAGAGGAAAGAGGTCCTACAAACCCTCAACACAAAAGGAAATGACTGCCTATTCAAAATAAACTGTCAGTATCCGAACCATCACTGGTATATCAAAGCAAAGACTCAAACAAGGTCTAACGCACGATCAGCTGAGTTTAGGTTTGAAGAACATTACGAAGAACGGGTGGGTACAAAAAATTTGAGCCTTTATCCTTTGTTTCTCAAACCGTGAACCAGGCCACGTTATAACCCTTAAAAGTCCTAGCTGAAGCATGGGTTTAGTTCGAAAGCATACTGTTACCAAAAGTATCCTGACTCCTTAAGGCTCGTTGTAAAATCCTGAGTTGACATCACGTTTTACAAAAATTCATTTGTTTTACAAAACTACATCTTCAAAAAATTTTAAAGACAGACATAAGCTTTGCATTCTTGATATAACACTGTTTGCATATGACTATTTGTTCGAACAGCAGAGAAATTCGCACGACGAATATCTAAATGAACAAAAGTACTTCCAACCAAGGGGCACGGCATGATCATGGTCCATCATCTGGGGCAGTTAAGTCAAGATTCGGAGAATCTCTCAAAAGGCCAACCAGCTTGGGGCAAATCTCCGTCTGAGTCACTTGGGGCATTGGACGATCAAACGAAGATCTTCTGGTGGTATGACGATACAACACTACTAACAGTGGCACCTCCCTACATTCTGAGAGCATGGACATAGTCGAAAAAATATTACGCATAATCAAAGACCCGCTAGGTTGACACACCTAGGCAAAAATAAGGGCTTCCTGGCGAACCAAAAGGGTTCGGGCAAAAACAAGGGATGAAATGAAAAAATATGTACACCCGGCAAGTTGAAAACCTGAAAAGGCGGCTTGGGAAAAAATGGGTATCCTGGTGGACTGAAAACCCGAAAGGGCAGTCCAGGCAAAAGTTAGGGATTAAAGCGTACGACTATGTCCCGTCACCTCGTCACTTGCCTGCCAGAAGAAGATTCGTCGAATCGGCATTTGTCTAACACTCCACAAGGTATCTTCCTCTCCCACATCAGAAACAGGGGCAATAATGAGTTGTCCAAGCAATCTAGTTGCTCTGTCCACCAAGGTACCAAGGCAGGTTCGGCTGAAGAACGTAACCAAGATACCTCCACTCCCTAAGAGTAAGACCAGATTCAACCATACTCTCCCCCGAGCAGAGTTGATCTCCCAACAGCCCTGACAAGGCACAGTATCTCTAGCAAGTCAGCAACGCTCTCCCCAAGCAGAGTTAGCCTACTGTCAGCCTTAAGGAAGATGGGTATCTCAACATTCCCCAACGGAGTATACAGGCGTTCCCAAGCAAGCATCCCTGGCAGTCTTAATATAAGATTGTTCCCCGGCGGAACACCAAACACCCCAGTGGAGCCACTTCCCCAGTACAGTTCAAAAGTTTCCCCAGGAGAGTTGAATCAATCCCCCCCAGTAGGAAGCTTATCCCCAGTAGATTCTAGAAGCTTATCCCCTGCAGAGCACGAACGCGTCTCCCCGGCTTTATCCAAAGGTTATTCCCCACCAGGGCTTATAACTGGGTTATCCTTAACTAATGACCATGGAAAGATCGTCCTCGGCGAAGTTTCTTCCTACCCCCCAGCGGAGTTCATCAATTCCCTCAACAAAGCTTATCAACGGTATCCCTCAGCGGAGTTATCATCAAATTCTCAGTGAAGTATCCCTTCCCCACAGAGTATCTCTCCAGCAAGTTTATTCCCCAACAAAGTCATCTTCTCCTACCGGTTTGTTCTTGCAACCATCATCCCCAGCGGAAACGAAGAACTCTGTTCTTCAACATCAGCCCAGGATTCAACTTCCCGGCATTCGTCAAGGATTTATTTTCCTAGACGAAAATACATTCATAAACATATCACTTTTCATACATCTTGCTTACATACACAATGCATGCACATACGCATCATATCACACAATCTCATTTCTCCCTGAGAACATCATGACATCATGCATTGCACAACTGGTGTTTTGCCTTTTTCAGGAAAAAGGTCAATCCAAAGACGATTACTATCAACTGTTGCAATTCCAGATTCGATACCTGCATCTAGCCAGGGCATATCTGTGAGCGATTGATTATGGATTCGATACCTGTATCTAGCCAGGGCATATCTACATTAAAGAGATTAAAGAGATAGCTAGAAATGCTCCAGAGATAGACGTTATTCTGTTGCTTGTTCAGAGTTACTTGTTCAGAAATAGTTCAGATATGCTCCAGATGGACGCTATTCTGTTGCTTATTCAGGGTTTCTTTTCAGAGATAACTTAGAGATGCTCCAACCACGGATGCTATTCTATTGTTTATTCAGAGATTCTTTCTAGATATAGTTCAGATGTGACCCAGGCATGGCGACGTTCTGATACTTATTCCAGATTTCCTTTCAGATATAGCTTGGAAATGCTCCAGATATGGATGCTGTTCTTTTGCTTATTCAAGACTCCTTCTAGATATAGTTCGGATGTGACCCAGGCATGGCGAAGTTCTGATACTTATTCCATATTTCCTTTCAGAGATAGCTTAGAAATGCTCCATATATGGATGTTGTTCTTTTGCTTATTCAGAGATTCTTTCTAGATATAGTTCAGATATGACCCAGGCATGGCGACGTTCTGATACTTATTCCAGATTTCCTTTCAGATATAGCTTGGAAATGCTCCAGATATGGATGCTGTTCTTTTGCTTATTCAAAACTCCTTCTAGATATAGTTCAGATGTGACCCAGGCATGGCGACGTTCTGATACTCATTCCAGATTTCCTTTCATAGATAGCTTGGAAATGCTCCAGATATGGACGCTGTTCTTTTGCTTATTCGAAACTCCTTCTAGATATAGTTTAGATGTGACCCAGGCATGGCGACGTTCTGATACTCATTCCAGATTTCCTTTCAGAGATAGCTTGGAAATGCTCCAGATATGGATGCTGTTCTTTTGCTTATTCAAGATTCCTTCTAGATATAGTTCAGATGTGACCCAGGCATGGCGACGTTCTGATACTCATTCCAGATTTCCTTTCAGAGATAGCCTGGAAATGCTCCAGATATGGATGCTGTTCTTTTGCTTATTCAAGACTCCTTCTAGATATAGTTCAGATGTGACCCAGGCATGGCGATGTTCTGATACTTATTCCAGATTTCCTTTCAGATATAGCTGGGAAATGCTCCAGATATGGATGCTGTTCTTTTGCTTATTCAAGACTCCTTCTAGATATAGTTCAGATGTAACCCAGGCATGGCGACGTTCTGATACTCATTCCAGATTTCCTTTCAGAGATAGCTTGGAAATGCTCTAGATATGGATGATGTTCTTTTGCTTATTCAAGATTCCTTCTAGATATAGTTCAGATGTGACCCAGGCATGGCGACGTTCTGATACTCATTCCAGATTTCCTTTCAGAGATAGCTTGGAAATGCTCCATATATGGATGTTGTTCTTTTGCTTATTCAAGACTCCTTCTAGATATAGTTCAGATGTGACCCAAGCATGGCGACGTTCTGATACTCATTCCAGATTTCCTTTCAGAGATAGCTTGAAAATGCTCCAGATATGGATGTTGTTCTTTTGCATATTCAAAACTCCTTCTAGATATAGTTCAGATGTGACCCAGGCATGGCGACGTTCTGATACTTATTCCAGATTTCCTTTCAGATATAGCTGGGAAATGCTCCAGATATGGATACTGTTCTTTTGCTTATTCAAGACTCCTTCTAGATATAGTTCAGATGTGACCCAGGCATGGCGACGTTCTGATACTTATTCCAGATTTCCTTTCAGAGATAGCTTGGAAATGCTCCAGATATGGATGTTGTTCTTTTGCTTATTCAAGACTCCTTCTAGATATAGTTCAGATGTGACCCAGGCATGGCGACGTTCTGATACTTATTCCAGATTTCCTTTCAGAGGTAGCTTGGAAATGCTCCAGATATGGATGTTGTTCCTTTGCTTATTCAACACTCCTTCTAGAGATAGTTCAGATGTGACCCAGGCATGGTGACGTTCTAATACTTATTCAGATTCCCTTTCAGATATAGCCTAGAGATGCTCCAGATCCGGACGCCGTTCTATTGCTTATTCAGATTCAAACTTCTAAAAGACAACTTAGAGATGCTCCATCCCGGATGCTCTTCTATTGTTCAGTCCAGATACGATCCAGATTCGGATGGCATTCTGTTACTCATGCAGTATGGATATACCCCAGACACGGCGGTCATTCTACCATTTATTCAGACGTCAGCAATTAGACACAGACTAGATATGCTCCAGACGCGGAAGCTATTCTATTTCTTATTCAGATTCACCTATCCACCATCTTTCCAAATGGCATCTATAAGCCCATTCCCGACAAGGTTCTATCACACCTTCATATGGCATCTTTAAGCCCATCCTCCCATCCATCATCTCTCCAATGTTGTACTTGTTAAGAAAAATAATGGAAAATAGCATATGTGTGTTGACTATACTGATCTCAACCGGGTATGTCCCAAAGATGAATTTCGTTTACCTAACATTGACATGTTGGTCGGCAACTCAACCGACTATAAAATTTTATCATTTCTGGATGCATATTCGGGCTATAGTCAAATACACATGGCGGTGAGTGGCAAACATTACATTGCCTTCATGACCGGGTTGGGCATCTACTACTACAACGTAATATCCTTCAGCCTAAAAAATGTGGGCATAACATATCAACGAATGATGAACAAAGTCTTCCGCGGTGAGATCGGGGACATGCTTGAGGTATACATGGATGACATGATCATCAAGTCTCGAAAGGAAACCGACCATGCTGCTCATCTGAAAAGAGTTTTCGACCAAGCAAGGCGGTGCAGGATGAGGTTCAACCCGGAGAAATGTACATTCAGAGTTAAGGCAGAAAAATTCCTCGGTTTCTATCTAGCCGAACAAGGAATCAAATCCAACCTCGACAAATGCAGGGCGTTCTCCAAGCTCCACATGCCAAACTCGAAAAAATTCATACAAGTCTTAAACGACATGCTCACCTCGCTCTCCCGCTTCGTGGCAAAGTCTGTGCAACACACACTCCCATTTTTCAAACTCTTACGTAAAGAGGCAGTGTTCAAGTGGACCGAGGAGTGCAAATAAGCCCTCACCTCAAGCAAGCCCTTTCACAATCGCCTGCATTATCACAACCAATGAACAGGGAAAATTTGTTCCTTCATCTGGCCGTCTCCACTGAGGTCGTAAGTGCGGCCCTCATTTGGGAGACACGAGACGGGAAAAAACCAATGTACTTTACTAGAAAAGCGTTGCAAGGCCCCGAGGTCAGATATCAATAAATCAAAAAGGTAGCTGTTGTACCCCAAAATTTGCCCTCCCATAATCTTCAAAGTTTTGCCTCAAAGGGTTCAAAGTCTACTCAAGGGCTACACAGTCAAACCATCCTCCTAAGCCATGCAAATTAGGGTTTTGGTTCTTGCAAGGAAGTTGAGGTTTTCAAGGGCTCAATCAAGTCCCATATGCTCATACACATTGTCAAGCACCTACATGTCAAGTTTCAAGGCTCACAAGGTCAAGTTGCATAGTCAAAAACCCTAATTGCTTCACAATCAGCTGTAGGGGCAAAATGGTCATTTGGCAGTCAAAAGTCAAATTTTTTGGTCAACATCTCATTTTGAAGCCACAATCATCATTTGGTCAAATCTTGACCATGATTTCACAAGAATGGCTCAAAAATCATTAAGATGCAAAAGTTTCCATTTTTGGACAGCTGAAAAAGTCAACTGTAACTTGACCAAGGCATAACTTTTTCATGGTTCATCAGAAAAATCCCATCCAATGCTCATCTTGAAGGGGAAGACATTTCCTACAACTCATCTTCACATTACAAGTCCAAGAAATGCTCTCACAAAAAGTTATCAATTTCAACATTATAGGTCATTTTCAAAAGTCAACAAAAAGGGACTTTAAGTCAAAGACCATAACTTGAGATTGGTAAATCAAAATGACATGGGACCAAAGGCATTGGTTAGAGGACTTCAAGACCTTTCCAAAATGTCCAAGAACATGTTCATAGCTTCAAAATTGAGCAAGATATGCATTGGAGAAGTTGGGAAATTTTTGTGAAATGGCCAAAGTCAATTATCCTTGAAACTTCATTTTTGACAAAAGGGGCCCACTTTTTCCACTTGGTTCAGCTTTGCCATGCCTCCCACGTGTCCCGTGTTTTATTTCAAGACTAAAGATTAATTTTTCTATTTTTATTTAATTTTATTTGATTTAATTCATTTTAAATCTTTAAAATTCAAATAAAAATCAAAGAAATTAATTAAGGGATATCTTTGAGTTTGAATAGCCTTAATGCACCATGAAACACATGCCATTTTCGTGTAAGACCTATTTCAAGCATAAAAATTCAAATTTGGACAAGAATGGCAAGTTTCTTTAATGGTGGTTATGAGAAAATCCAAAGCTTAATGGAAATGGTTAAAAGCTCCTTAATGTGACTAATTCTCATCCAAGCCTATATATACAAGCCTTGCAAGCCTCATTCACAACCTAGAAAAAGTGCACAAACGGCCAGAGAAAAGTTCAAAATTTGTCAAAAAAAGTGTGAGATCAAAAGGAGTTTTTGCAAGCATTTTCAGGCCAAGAGGAGAACGTGACTCTCTTCTTTGCCATACCCTGAAGCTAAAGAAACCCTTGCCACGTCCTAAGGTCCATTATCAAGCACTGTAAGTATTCCCAGGCCCCCCATAATTTCCATAATATTTTTCTTCATATAATTGTGTGCAGGCTTGCTAGTGTGTTCCATCATATGCCCTCAAGCATTGAGTTGCCATGTGTCCTTGAGTCTAGATCTGACGACAAAAGATGAAGGACCACAATAGTCCCCAGTCAACGCTCGCACACCTGATCAGGAAGTCAAACATGGCTTTGTGCAAATTGGGCCAGAATTAATTCAGAAAACCTCCATATGGGCCATCTTACCCCCCTTGGGTTTACTTTTTCCTTTTTATTATTTTGTCATTTTATTTTCTTATTTGCTTTATTTCTTACTAACAATTAACATAATTAACTTTTTATAAAAAAAAATCAAAAAAAAATAGAACTAACATCATTATTATTATTATTATTATTTTGTAAATAAACAATAATTGAATTAGTTTAATTAGGCAATTTCAATTTCTTTTCTTAATAATTAAAATAGATCTAGAATTAGGTAAAGTTCACTTTTAATTTTATTTCATTTCTTTTATTTCATAAAAACATAAAAAACAAAAAATATTTTCTTTTAATTAAATTAATTAATTAGTCATTAATTAGCTTTAATTTCACTTTAATTACAAAAAGACCAAAAAAAAATTAATTTCTTTTCTTAAAAGGGTCAACACCCTTAGAACATTCCGATTCAATTTTTTTATTTCGCGCACAGTTTATTATTATGTAATTGCTCCGGACATGTAATAGTAATTAGGACTTTACTGTTTTTATTTACTTTCCGTACTCATTTACTAAAAAACGGGTCTTTGTAATTTTTGGCGATGTATAGACCCGCGCCTTGTAATAGCGTAGGATTTATTTTTCCGCAATTTACTTTCCGCACCCCCTTAACTGCTAAACTTGTATGAAAGAATGTATGTAAATAAAAACAACTCGTAGCTCACTAATTAACAAGACAAACATTAACTGAATACAACACACAAATACACACACCACTTCTAGGGTACGCCTCACTTGTTGCCTTCGAAACGTGGTCGTCAAGTATAGGACGTCTTAGCGGTCCTTATGTCTATGATCCAGTTGCCTCGAAACGGTTGCCTCGAAACAAGTTGCCTCGAAACAAGTTGCCTCGGAATAGTTGTCTCGGAATAAAAAGATCAATGGCATAAGGGTAGCTTCTAAGGTGTCTTACTATTGCTCGGTGACCACACTGTCCCTAAACTCGAATTGACCCGAACACCTCCAACGGTGGTTCCACCTACCTCTCAATGGTGGGATGGAACTACCTAAAGGACACTTACACAGCTTAATTCCTTAGGGTAGGTAGATGACTCATAGATACTTGCTCTTTTCAAAAACAAACAAAATACTTTTCACACCTTACACTTTCAAAAGCTTTCAAAACAAATTTTTCAAACACTCTTGAGGACAAATACAAGAGTTATTCAGAAATATTTCAAAGAAACTTTTTTTTCAAAACCCATACACATTTGAAAAGCAAACATTTTGAAAACAAATGAGCAAGTATCTAAGAGCCCGTGGATAACCATGGATAGAAAGGGTGCTAACACCTTCCCTTTCTATAAATCTACCTCCCGAACCGAGAACTAATCTCATAAGGAATTTTTCTGTGCTTTTGTCCTTTCCTTGTTGGAGAAAATAAAAGACGGTGGCGACTCTTGCTTCCGCGACATTTCGCGAACCAGCTAAAAAACAGTCAGTTCCAGATCCACCGATCACAGTAGCCTTAGAACTCATTAATGCGGCGAGGAGACTCAGATATTACTTTCTAGCCCACACGGTCGTCTTACAAACGGATCAACCCATAAGAAAACTTCTAGGTCGACCAGACATGGCCTGTCGAATGCTGAAATGGTCCTTGGACTTTCGGAGTTCAACATTCAGTGCGAAAGTAGGAAAGCCCTTAAAGCCCAAACGTTGGCCGACTTCGTTGCAGAGATGACCACCCATGAACCTCCTATGGGCGGGAAACACAAGTGGACCATCTTCGTGGACAAAGCATCTAACTCGACTGAAAGTGAAGTAGGAATCCTCCTTAAAAAACAAGGAGGGTGTTATGGTCGAACATTTGCTCACCTTATCGTTTCCCACGTCGAACAGCCAAGCCGAGTATGAGGCCCTTCTTGCGGGAGTACGGCTGGCCGAAGACCTAGGTGCCCGAGAAGTATAAATATTCACGGAATCCCAGCTCATCGCTTCTCAAGTGCGAGGAGAGTATCAGTCCAAGAATGATAGCCTCATCGAATACTTAAACCTAGTCAAATAAATGATAAAGAAATTCGATCGGGCAGAAATCAAACACGTACCCTGCGAACAGAACACTCAGGAAGACATACTTTCAAAACTTGCAAGCACAAAGAAGAAAAGTGGAAACAAATTTGTCATTCACGAGTCCCTTTCTCGTTCGAGTATTGAAAGACCCACTACGTTGCCCGAGGTGAACTCCATCGGGGATAGTATGTGTTGGATGACCTTAGTATTCAATCATCTCACCAAGGGAGAGTTACCAATTGACAGAAAAGATGTCAATGCAACCAAATGATGAGCCCGCTCTTACGTAGTAGTCGAGCAGAAGCTCTATAGATGGGGATTCTCCATCTCACTCCTAAAATGTGTCGAGGAGTCTAAAGTCCCCGAGATCTTACGGGAAATCCACGAAGGAATCAATGCCCAACACTTGGGAGGAAGATCCCTGGAACGAAAGGCGCTATGAGCAGGGTATTACTGGCCCACCATGCAGCAAGACATGAAGGAGCACGTCAAAAAATGAGAAAGATGTCAACGACATATGAACATGCACCTAACGCCCCCCTCCCCCCTCCTCCCCACGAGATCCAAACATTGTCATCCTCATAGCTGTTTGCATGGTAGGGGATGGACATCCTCATGCCTTTTACCCAAGGATCATACCAAAATAAATTCCTGATAGTGGCTGTCAACTATTTCACAAAATGGATAGAGGCCAAAGCCCTTGCCAAGATCACAACATTCTTCATTTCTACAAATGAATCGTGCTTGCCTAATTCAGCATACCACAAGACTCGTCACCGATAACGGGACACAGTTACCGATCAGAGCTTCCAAGAGTTTGTAGCCAAACTCGGCACCAAACAACATTTCACCTCTACCGAACACCCTCAAACAAACGGGCAAGATGAGGCCGCGAACAAAGTCATCTTACAAGGAATCAACCGCATGCTAGGTGACTCCAAAAAGAGATGGGTCGAAGAGACGCACAATATTTTGTGGGCTTACAGGATGACATCACACTTAACAACCGGGGAAACTTCGTTCTGACTAACCTATGGTACCAAGGTGGTCGTCCCCGTGGAAATCATGGAGCCGTTTAGACAAACTGAAGTCCTTCTCGACGAGGAACTAAATGACGAGGCCCTAAGGGAAGAGCTCAACCTGGTCGAAGAGATCTGATAGGGGGTGTCTCTTCGCGAGGCCACACTAAAGCAGTAGATAACTATGTGTCATGACGCCAAAGTCATAAAACGCAAATTCCAGGTCGGAAGCCTTGTCTTACGGAGAAATCAGAAAGATTCTCGTAGTGAAAGCTGGCCGCCAACTGGGAAGGCCCCTATCATGTCCGCGGGACGACGGATAATGGGGCCTACTACCTCGAACACCTAAGTGGAGAACCATTACCTCGACCATGGAACACTATAAAGCTGAAACAATATTATAGCTAAGACCCAAATAAACACCAGGGCCTAGTAGTCGACGTACCCTCTCCGACAAACAAAAGGGATCGCTCGACCACATAAGCATGATGAGGTACGAACATAGACTCAAACCAATAACAAAAGGCGGGTTTTTGCTCATTGGTGGAGTGGAACCTTAGTCCGACGGGGATACCTCGACTGAGCTCTGCCGTTGAAGTACCTAGTAGGCAGAACACCCAGCTCGTGATGCGCAGTTCAGGTCACGGAGTTAAGACCCCAACCGCGATCTTGGCCTCGTCCATGTGGACCCCGAATCCACCTCCTCGACACATATCCACATGTGTCGACCATAATTAAGGTCGAGCACAAATTCCACACTTCATGAAATAAACATATCAAGTACAACGACAAGTAAACATCTAACATGCAATAAACAGATAAGATAAAGATATTCAGAAAAGACGACCACGAAGGCCGATGTTGTCCCGATATTAAAAAATTAAGGGCATGCAGACCCAAATAAAAGATAGTCGGCAAAGCCCCTTTTCCAAGTTTTACAAAAAATTATGGGCACGCAGGCCCCCAGTCCAATGATTACAAAATTACGGACACACATGCCCAAACAAAACAAATGAAATGCCAATAAAACATCAATCACTTCTCAGATTACCTTAGGTTTATGGCTCGGATGATTCAGGAGGAGGGACCACTTTACCATAAACCACCTAAGACAAATCTTCAGCATCTTCAGTATTGAGCCCGAGATTCAGCAAGGCTAGTTGAGCCTTGCGGTCTCAAAGCTATCAAACACCGCGTCCATGCAGTTTGACTCAAGAACCTGAATTCGAGCAACCAGTTTTGCACGTGTCTTCAAGCTGGAGACTCCCTCAGGCTCATCTTCTGCAGGAAGCACGACATATTTCAAGTCGGTAACCTCCTTCTCCAGATTTTTCTTCTCGAGCAGCAGTGAGTCCCTCTCCTCGAAAACTTTGGCCAATTTCTCCTTCTCTTTTGTTAGCTCGTGAGCCCGCGCCCAGAACTTTTCCTCGCTCTGCCCAAGGGTGGTCTTCAACTTCTTCACCTTTTCCAAGAGAGTTGTTTTCGCCGACTCCAGCTTGCTCACCATGGTAGAAGAACTGGGCCCCTTACCCACGAGGACCACAACCATCTCTGCGACCTTCATTAGACCAACCATGCTTGATTCTAGGTGTGTTCTTCTGCCCTCCTTATCGAGCCGCCTGATAGTGGCAGACTCATCATTAGACACAACCAGGGGAAATCCTTCAAATAAATCCTTCTCAACAAAGCAAGGAGGAAGGTTAAAGGCCCGAGCACACGGTCCGTCCTCAGTCAAATTTACAGGCTCATTTTTATGGCGACCCCTCTTCTTTCCTGACATGTCCGCTGGCTGAACGACATTATGAGATCCCGACGAAGTGCTAGATTCATCCTTGATCTGCTTGAGAATGGGGTCGAGATGAGTAGGCTAAGATGGCTTCACTATCCTCTTGCTTCCATTTTTATCCAGGGTCAACTTTAGCAAACATTCACGACACTCTGCCATCTTACCTGCAAAAACAAAAAAACATGCTCAAGTTAGTGCCGCTAGGAGGGCATATACGAACAGACTTAAAACAAAAGGCAATAGGATTACGCGGGCAGAGACCCAGAAGAGCTACGGTGTCCCTATAAGTACGACATTCAACGAGCATCTTAGTATTGATTAGGCGCGCCTCGAACGTAGGTTCACCATCATCGCCAAGAACTTCGTCTCCCTCTCGCGTCACCCACCTGGAGGGGAAGAAACTGCTGACGAATTTGTTGAGAATGTTGAATTCTCCCTCATCCTCGTTACCCAGAACACCGATAGAAGTATGGTAATGTCCAGATCCATGATCGTAATGTGCCCGACACCAATGGATAGGAAATTTGGAGAGCCTCCCGACCTCTTCATTCCCATCCTCCTCGTAACAAACTTCTTCATTCTCATTAATGACAGTATCTGCGTCAAACACCGCATCCACAACCTCTTGGGACATGGGCTGCACGATATACCATTTGTCCTTGAAATCATGGACAAAGTCCATGTACATTTGAATAGCCTCTTGGATTGCTTAAAATAACAGGGGAATCGTCGCTCCAATTCTAAGATACCGGAAAAGGATCTCAAACGCCTGTATAAAGGCGATCACATTGGGGTGCAGTTAGGAAGGCTCCAAAGATAAATGATTAAAGACGCCCATTTAAAAGTCACTAAAGGGAAGACGAATTCATACATAAGGAAGCAGTCTTCTTGGAAATGTGAGCATATTCTAGCCGTAGGGGTCGGGTGAAAGATCATGAAATTTCGTCTGAAACCTTCCTGGTCATCGACATATTCGACGACCGTGTATGCCTCCCTCTGAGTATTGTTGAAGACCGAGATTGTTCCTCGAGACTCTGACCCAACCCAAGACAATGATTCATCGGTGATAGTGTTAACCAAGTGGAGACCCTCTTCGACTCCACTCGCCTCCTCTATTTTGACTTGCTCGTCTGTGGCGACCACCTCGACTGGTTCACCCATTTCACCTATAAAGCAGAGGAAACCAGTGAATTCGATGGATAAATCAAATCCACCCTTCCACCGTAAAACAAGTGAAAGGGGATTGCTACGACCAAACCGCATCGACAAACCCTCATTCAGCGAGAAGCAAACAATCCTATCAATATTGCAAGGAGAAGATGAATTTCCCGAGAGACCCCATGAGTATCGCGAGGAAAAGATGATTTCCCCAAGCAATATCATGAGTTTTATAAGGAGAAGATGAATTTCCCGAGCAATCTTATGAGTTTTGCGAGGATAACATGAATCCCGCGAGCAAACTCACGAGTCCCGCGAGGAACGAGTGAGTTCCACGAGCAACTAATGGATTTCGCAGGGATTTCACCCCACGGGATATATGATCCATTAAAGCTGGTGAATCTCGCGAGGAGATGTATGAATATCCCGAGGTAAAACCCCCCAAATAGTGAAACTCACTCTAAAATTCCATGAGTTCCGTGGGGAGGCCCCTCCAAAAATTTCCATAAAGTACAAAAATCATCTATAGACAAGAGTAATCGCATAGAAACACTTACTTGATTAAAGTAGGTGTGGATTATGTGGCAGAAGATGCGGTGGTGCTCAGGGTTGAGAGGAAAAATGATGGAAATGAGGAGAGAGGAGGAAACAAGAAATTGAAAACATTACAAATGAGCCCTTGAGTACTATTCATAATACTTGCACGGAAGACAAAGCATCGCGTCGAATAACGTGTCAACTATTTGTTTCTCCGCAACCCACGCGTTCAAACTAATGATGACCCCTACTCCCTAGGCCATCATTCCACCTTAAAAGATATGCCATGTGGCCTGCAAAGTAAAGGTTTACGATCTTTTCATCTCCCTACAAGTCGAGGTGCATAAAGACTCTCCCCGTGAACATGCTCGAACTTCCATCCAAACAGCAACCGTGCAAGGACGACCACGTTCTTCGACGAAATAAGGGACCCCGGTGAGCTTCACTCTTCAACGAAATAAGAGACCCTGGTGAGCTTCGCTCTTCAACGAAATAGGAGACCCCGATGAGCTTCACTCATCACACGAGCGAGTTAGTCTTAAGTCATAACACCTCCTCTTAGGAGTAACGACTTGGGGGGCTCCTGTTCTAGATGGGCCCGCACTTGGCCCAAACATCATACAAGGCACGACCCAACTATACTGCAGGAGAAGACCAGCAAGAATGAATATGCCCTTGACCATGTCGGGCAATGATTCCACTACTCGCGACGAGGATATATCATTCGAGGACATCCTCGCCACATGACTGTCGAGGAGGATCAACGACATCCAGGAGGTCCTCGCGAGTACACTCCTCGTAGGGCAGGAACCCAACGTTCTAGAATATCATGGAGTCCTCTTGATCCCGAAAAGACCTCATCCATATCTCTTTGATAGTTCAGAGCAGTTCATTCAGGAGCAGTTCGGAGCTATAAATATCCTCTCCCTTGAGAGAATTAGGTATTCATTCACTCATTCTTACTATAGTACTTGCACTATGATTGCTCTCGTTCTTACTTTGGCATCCGAGTATATTGTAGGTACACCTATCCCCTTACACTTCACTCAACAACTATCGTTCAACTCAAGATTTTGGGTCAATGACGTTTCCTTCTAATCAGGTACGATTAAACTCTAATTAGTTTTTTTAATATTTAAATTTCAATATTTTATATAAATAATCATAATTTTAATATAAAAGGTAGAAAATTATAAAAAATTGTAGCAAATTTAAATGATTAAGAAATTTGTCAAAAAAATGATTAAAAAATAAAATATTTGATTGACAAAAACTTGAAATTTTCTTTTAAGTTATTTTCAATGTTGCTTTGATAAATTGATAATATTGAACTATTAATGTTTTTATACATAATTACAATTATATTGTCGTAATCTTTTGAAGATTCTTAGAAACTAAACAAAAATGCAACAAACATGAAATAAGACGGAATTCACATATTTATGAGTAAAATTGTAATTTATCAAAATTATGAATATTCTTAAAATAAAAATTATATTTTCTCATTGAATGAAAAAATTATATATAAAGATATTACAATAAAACAAGTGCAACACACGAGTTATATATCTACTATCAAAATACTAAATTTAACTTTTAGAAATTTTCATAAAAAATTCTTAAAATTAATATTAAAAATTTGTGTTATTATATTAATAAAATAATGAATGATTCAATTATTATGGTAAATAAAAGATAAAATTATATAAGAGTATAATATTATAAAAAAATATCTTAATGTCATATAATTTTTATAAGTTAACACTAATAATATAGTTTAACTTGTTAATAATAAACCAAATATCAACTTTTAATAAGTATTAAAATTATCAATTCAAAAATACATGTGCATCGTATGGGTCAACAATCTAATAACATATAATTATTGAATGACAAATTACATAATGTTTACGGTAATCTTAAATTTTACCCGGTAGTTATAACGAAAAATCAGAGTATTTAAAATTTTCCAACACATTTGAGATATCACAATTCAACATGTTGCAACACATAAACAAATACTTAACACTTTAGTTTCGGAGGATCATATAACAACTTGCATCAGCTTTTAAAATAAAATCACTTCTTTTATTAATAACGCAACAGAATCATAATTACAACTTCAAGTAGCATCATATGTTTCATTCAACTAAAACAACTTGAGAGACAACATATTATTTCATATAATTAAACTTAGGATTCAACAACTAAAACAATTTCAACAAGTAAACAACTATTTGTTCATTCCCCCCCCCCCCCCCCCCCCCCCCCCCCCCGAGTGCTACGTATCAGAGCGACCAACCGACTTTGAACTAATAAGGCTAAGCAAATCTTTATTCTTTAATACCTGCATGTTACCAACAGAGGGCAACATTTAAACAATAAGGGGTGAGATTTTCAAATCGTATAAGTGAGCGCATGATAAATCATATATTAGAACCAGGTCATGCAAAAACCACCACTTCACAACAACAATCACAACGGGATATCATCAAAATGCAATAATTAATTCAGCAACACAACAGCTCAATTGCACAACTTAGAATGCGACTCAATGTTATACAAATGCATGTGGTACCATTGGAGCAGAACTCCCAACTTATAAAATCTGCCAATAAATAGAGGCATCAACAAGGCATAAGCCTTCAACTTAATATTTTGCCAATCCAAGCCAACGTGGTGCCAATTCAGGCCAACTTAATAATGCAAACGTATGTGACTTAATGAATGAAATAATCACATACAACACAACAATGTATTTGACAACGTTGGCATAAGCCTACAACTCAATCAACTTATCAATCACAACATATTCAACATCAACAATATATTCAACAACGTTGGCATAAGCCTACAACTTAATCAACTTACCAATTACAACATGTTCAACAACAACAATGTATTCAACAACGTTGGCATAAGCCTACAATTTAGTACGTCACAACAACAATATCATATCAATAATTAGTAATGTGACAACCACACAATTTATTCGATAATAACTTATTCACAGCAATAACCAACAACACAATCCCATATACCAGAACCATTCAACTTAATTCGACTTCACCTGCAAATCAACTTGATTCTACATAATTCTAACAAAACAAATCAACTAAAAATACTCACATGTATATATGACTTATTCCGACAATTTCAACTAATTTCGGTTAACCAATTTTACCGCTCAAATCTACAAATTCGGCTAACCGATATTGCTTAATATACTGTTATCACTACTTTTTATTTATACTGCTACTAATCAATTTATTCTACTAAATTACTCTACCTCCGTTATTTAGCTTACTGCTATTGATATATTACTTCTATTAAATTATTCACCTCCAACTCTGTGACTAAAAACCATCCCTGCTATTTTAATTTCTAGGACTACGGCTAATATAATTCAGCTAATTATTAACTCTGCTACTTTATTCTACTGTTCATCTAAATTTACTACTTATTATTATTTATGCTATTATCCTCTATCACATAAAACAACCCCACAAAAATATGCTACTTCTATTAACGTTCCTTCTGCTATAACATGCTACTGATAAGAATAGTTTAATTTGTTCCCAAACTGCTTTTCTATTAATAAACTCTATATTGATACCATATTAACAATTATATAGCATAGTGCCACAGAAACCAGAACTGAAACAAGTGCCCCTGCCTAAACACTCAGTGCCAACGACACTTTCCTTCCACCATTGCCCTAGTGCCGATCGACATATCCTCCTTTCTCCCAAGGTTGCCGAACGACAACCCCCATATACAACAATCAACTGCCGTCGACAACATCCAACCAACAACAAGCTTCCGTTCGGCAGCATTCTATGCACAATTTCCCTTCTCTATTTTCTTCTTCTTTTGTCCACTCGGTACTGTTTTAATGGATTTTATGCTACTGTCTACTATTCCAAATCCAATCCAGACAAGTATATAACACAATAATACACTAATTCCTTGATAATTCTTTAATCACATCAATTATTAATAATGTTTATCACAACAACATAAACGAACACAAAATCAACAGACAGTAATAATCCCAAAAACTAATTCCCACATACAAAATATCATATACCCCTTTATAGGATAAGAAACCCCACCCTTACCTGGTTTGGTTTGATGACAACTCTGTGTCTCTGATTTGAATCTCCTCTTGACCTCTTGGTTTCAACTTCACGTAGCTCTCTTCTTCTCCAAAAACCATATTTTCCTCTTTCTCTTCTCCTTCCTGATAACACTAACTCTCTTCCTTTTTCTTATTTTCTAATAATACTATATATCATTCTAATGATCCAAATAATAGTGTTTTTCTTAGTGGGCCTACATACACACCCCACCATTACTACTCTTACAACATAAGCCCAATTAAATAAATAGTCACATAATATAATCTAATATTATTTCCAATAATATTCTTCAACTATGATCGATCCACACTTTAAATAAAACTAACTCGCAAATAATATTCTAATAATAGTTCTCCGACTAAACCGTCTAATTTATCCGACTATCAACTTACCGCTCAACTCAACATATTTATCCAATTATACTTCTTAGAATAATACTGATAATTCTCAAATTAATTCCACCAAATTAAATCAGATTATTTAATATTCCAACTTAATAAAATAATTTCGACTTGACGAATTCAATTAATATAAAGTATTCAAAACAATATTCAATTAAATAAATATTAAATATCAGGGCGTTACAACTCTCCCCCATTTAGAATATTTTCGTCCTCGAAAATCTACCCGATACAACCATCCTCAACTTCGTTTCCAACCCTTTCGACAACACTCTGACATAACAACTCCCACAGTGGAAATGTAACAACCATAACTCACTTATACTTGGATATACCACGTCACCTCTTAACAACTTTCCCAACACCAAAGCGCGTATACAACTTTATTCTCATACGTATATGTATGTTAACTATCAACAAAATATCAACAACTCTATTCACCATTATAGTGAGATCAACATAGTCAACAAAATTAACTTCATCATATTATGGAGTATTATTCATCCTTTATGGCAACCAACAACAACATCACGGCAACGGGAATAAAATCATTACAATATCAACTTAATTGTATAACTCAGCAAGCATACCCATAGCTCACCATCAACCAACAATTCACAACAATCTTCTTATAAAATCCACAAATATTTATTAGTAAACTTAGTACTCTGGCATATCATCTCTACATCGGCAATCTACCAAATCAAGCATGTAGATTAAGACACACCATTAAGATATCACAATAAATCTATATCATCCAACATGGTCTCGTCTACTATCAACAATGGATTGAGGGTGATCAGTTCCTCAATTTGTCAATTAGTATTCGACAACCATAAGGGAGTATAAATCATCGTACCGAACTATAATAGCGTTTCCTTAAAACTCGTATTCAAGTTTTCTAAAACACAACATGTCTAATCCTTATTCACCCATCATCCCATGATGATCAATCATTTTCTAACTCGCGATCTGTTGGCGTATCAATACATTACAAACCGTTCCACTCCAGTATGATTCTTTATCTACATAAAGGATTCTAGTAACATTCTTAAACTCTTAATCCTCTTCCGAATTTCACAACATCAAAAATACATGTATCTCCACCTCTCAAACTCATTCCAATCACACTCTCAACATTATCATCTTATCTAACAACATCTCATATATATCTACACATCACACAACTACGATAGTAATCATCTAAGCTCAACAAGCTACTAACCTATATAACAGACTTCGTCGTTCTCCAACTTAGAACTGTATCCACCTTGAATGGATCTACATACAATTTCACTTAGAAATAAAATTACTCAAGAGAACTCTTCTCCCAAAACTATAACATACATCCTAATAACTTAGCATAAATCTTCCTCCTTTTTGACACCGTAAATTCCTCACAAATTCGCAGTATCGTCTTTTGTTCTAATTAATAACACAAAAGATTCCCAAATGATACCTTTTATTTCACAATTCACTTTAAATAAATCTTCCAATTGCTCATTTGATTCACCCAACTCGGACGCTGACGTCCCGTACAACACTGAAGAACAAGTCTAGTCCCAAAGACAAGCTTAACAACAAACTACACTTACTTCCAATATCATCACGTGATAAATGAATCTATTACAGCTACTGGATCCATTTTTAAAATTAAGATCATTTCGTTAGCTTTTCAACGCTTCAAATGGAATTCAAATTGGATACCCAGAACTCTAGTTATGAATTTTCGAAGTCCCACAACAATTCTGCAGTTTCATGCGATTCGCTTACGGAAATTCTAATCCAAAACTCATTTGTCTTCAAGTTAGACATATTCCAAGCAACTCTTAACATATCTCGTGCTCCAAAACTTCTTATAACTCTAGAGATGCATTCCTTCGCCAAAGTTCAGGTTCCAAAACAGCAGGGAAACAATTCTTTTCGCAACGCTACTCACTTCTTCAAGTTTCGACTCCGACTCACGAATCACACTTATTTACTGTTGTGCCCAAAAATTTACCATCCCATATTTCTCAATACATGTCAATTTAGGTCCTCAAATTGCTCAAGGAAGTCCAAAGGTTGACCAGACAAACTCTCTCCTAGGGCAGTCTACCTCAAATTAGGGTTTCATTTTGCATAAAGATGATTGAGTCTAAAGGATCCCAAATTCTCACCATTGTCCTAATATATTCTCAAGATCATCCATGTCAAGTTTCAAGCCTTGTAGAGGAAGTTTGCTCAGTCAATTGCTCAAAGGCCTGAAAATCGACTGTGTTAGGTCAAATGTCAATTGTGGCCTATATACAGTCAAATTTCAATATTTTTGGTCAACATCCTCATTTTGAAGTATTATTCATCATTTGATCAAGGGATGATCATGATTCCTCAAGGATTGCTCACAATTTATCAAAACCCAAAAGTTGCCAAATTAGGGTTTTGTAGGAAAAGTCAACTCAACTTTGACCAAGCATAACTTTCTCATACTTTATCAAAAATGACCCATCCAAAGCTCATTTTGAAGATCATGAAATTACCTACAATTAATATTCAGATCCCAAGTTCAAAATATGCACTCAGAAAAAGATATGAATTTTGACATTATAGGTCATTTTGAAAAGTCAACAAAAACACATTTTGGGTCAAAGCTTCAAACATGAAAATGGAAGACTCAATTGATATGAGACCAAAAGGGTTTCTTAGAGGACATCCTAAGCTTTCTAAAAAGTCAAAGAACACCTCTCTAGGGTTAAAATTGAGAGAGTTATGCATTGACCAAGTTGACCTTTTTTGCAAAATTGCCAAAAGTCAAATATGCAAAAATTTGCATCTTTTGCTAAATGGGCCCAACTTTTTATGCTTGCATATCATTCCTAACATAGTCCACGACCTATGGGGCCCTCCATGCTTTATTTATTCATTTATTCAATTTATTTTGATTTTTATTCATTTAAAATTCAAATAAAATCAAATAAAATCAAATAAATCCTAATAAATCATATATTGCATTTTAGGGATGATTTTTGCATTGAAAAAAGATCTCATATGCTGTCAATTGAAGATCAACTCGTGAAAATTCAATTTGGTTTGAAAAAGATTGGATTTGAGCAAAATTGGAAAGGAATCATATGCATTGAAAGATCAAATCAAATCTCCATGATGAGCAAGATTGAGGTCGTTTTTGTTGACCTAATAGCTTGTATTACATATACAGAAGGAGACCAAGGCATAGAGGGGTTAGAAGCAGTCGTGCAGAGGTGAAACAAAACTCAAAAATTTGCAAGAAAAGTGGTGATTCAATTTCCACATTAGAGGCCAATTCATACCATTCTCACGACACCAACAGGTTCTTGGACATCTCCAGAAGGAATTCCAACCATTTGCAAGCTTTCTCACGCCTGGAACTGTAAGATATAGGTATCACGAATTGCTTCCAAATTCAAATTAAGTTTCATTGATTCACTCATCCATTGCATATTTTAATGATATATCCATGTTTTTCATTGAGTTTGCAAACTTTTGGTACCATTTAATTGTATTTCTAACGCCTGTACATGAAGTTGCCATAGCTAGGGTTTGGTGTTCTTGATTGGGGTTTTGCAGGATAGGCACAATTGAGTAATGATTCTGGTATCATGAGACTCGTGAGGATGAAACGAGTAGAATGGTACCAGCCAGGGCCATTTATCTTGAGCACATACGATTTTAGAGATGGACAAGGATATACCTACAGCCAATGTCTGTAGATAAAAGTTTGTTTACCTAAAATGATGGATGGGAGGTAGACGATGATGCGTGTCATCCTTTGGTTGGGCCATTTAAATTTAGCGTGTTTTTTTCCCAGGATTTAGTGTTTTCATTATATAATATTTATGTTTTATTTTATATACAAACAAAACACCTGGCTCAGTTGGTAAGTGTGCAGGGGGAAAGTGCAAAGGACCTGGGTTCGATTCCCAAGTCCCAACCTTTATTGTTAATATTTTTCCATAGGTAATCCAGTGCATAGAAAGTCAAGGAGTTCACCTTACACCCTCAGGATCTGGCCACCCAATTCATCAACGCCTCAGATCAACATGCCATTATTGGAGAACCACAATGCGCCTCAGTCAAGCATGCACACTGGATTGGGGCGAAGTCAAACAGGCCGCTGTCCATTTGGGCCCCGGAATTTACATTCCAACCTCCCTTTTGCTAAATACAGGCCCATCTCATCCTTCTTTATTTATTTATTTTTAATTCTTTTAATAGTTTCTTTAATTATTTTTAATTCACTAATTAATCCTTTTTTTATAAAATCATAAAATCAATAATTCACAAAAAATTAGAATTAGAATTTTTTTTATCAAAATTAATTTTACTAATTTAATTTAATTTAATCTAATTTAGGGAAATTGTAATTTGTTTTTTCATAAATAAAATCAAAAAATAGAAATTAGGTTAACTTTTGATTTAATTTTATTTTGCTCTTTGTCTCAAATAAAAAAAAATACAAAAAATAGGTTGTAGACTAATTAATTCAATTTATTTTTTAAAATTAAAATTAATTAGAAGTAGGCTTTTCTTTCTTTTAATTTAACAATTTCTTTATTTTCTTAAAATAACAAAACAAAACAAAAACATTTTCTTAATTAATCGCAATTAGGTTTAGGCAAGGGTCAAAACCCTAATTATCTCGTATTCGATTCACCGCGCGCATATTATTTATTTTTTGTCAACATTGTTGTAACTGTGCATGGTTTGTAATAGTTTAATTTAGGGTTTTTATTTATCGCTTTTTCCCGGGTTTTTGGCTATGTAATTAATCCCCTCCCCAAAGCCTTGTAATAGCGTAGATTTACTTTCTCGCATCTTAATTTCTGCAAATATTTAACTGTCTAGATGTATGTTAATAGGATTGTATGACAAGATTGCATGATAATTTAATACAGTTAGAAAACCCTAATGTGCAAAGATAAATAACTGAAACAAATCACTTGCACATATCACTCTTAGGGTAAGTTCTCACTTCGGTTACCTTCGGTAAATGATCATTAAGTATAGGGTGTCTTAGTGGTTACCCCTCTGTCTAAAAAAGATCAAATGTCCCGTTTAGATGTTGCCTCGGAATGCTGCCTCAGAAAGGTCACCTCGGAAATGTTGCCTCGAATATGATCTTAAGACTCTAGAGTTATTACTAAGATGGCCTAATATTGCTTTAGTGATCGTACGTACCTTTCGAATTGACCCTTACAACTCTAACGACGGTGCTATCTATTTCTCAATAGTAGGATAACACAGTCTAAAGGAAACGAGAATATAAACTATCTTTTTTCGAGTAGGTAGATGCTAGTAGGTACTTGCTCAAAACAAAACTTTTCACACTTACACTTTTCAAACAAATTTTCAAAACAACTTTGTCACACCTTTGAGGACTGATACAAAGTTTATCACGGAGTCAAACTTTTAAAAAACAAAGCACATACACAAGCAATTTTTAAAAGGACGAGCAAGTACCTAAGAGCCCATGGAAAACCATGGATATAGAGGGTGCTAACACCTTCCCTTTCTATAATCTACCCCTCGTACTCAGAATATCTCGAAAAAGGATTTTTTTTCTGTACTTTTTTCCTTTCCGATTGGATGAAATAAAATTCGGTGGCGACTCTTGCTTACCGCGACATTTTGCGAATAAAAAACGCAAAATGCAAACCAGCATTTCAAAACAGTCGGTTCTGCCACCGTATCACAGAACTGGTGACTCTGCTGGGGACATAATAAGTAGGGTATACCTTAGGATCTAGTTCATCATAATTGCTTCTCTTGATTGCTTTGTTTGCTTTACTTTTAAGGGTTTTGTTTGGGGTTACTATAGATCCTAACCCGGATCTGGGGATACCTTTTAGGTAAGTAGCAATAGACTATGAGGGAACTATACGGCGTAGACTGAAACGGTTGAAGCAGTAGCTACGTTGATGTGGCACATTGGTTGGTACCGGTATCCCTTGTGGAGAAACGAGGAGAATACGGGGCCGCTGCGTGGTATCGTTAAGCATCAACTGACCTTAGAACCTTTAATCGCCTAACTTGGCCATTAGAAAGTAGTGAGATAGCCGGCCTCAGTGTAAAGCTGGGAACTGGTTGATACTCGATGCTACACTAATTGAGACCATACTCTCGAGATAGTTCTGGCTGCAAGAAAAGATTGCGTGAGCTGAAACTATGACCAATGGAGGATGGTCAGTGATATTGAGATCCTCTAGAACCCGGTTACTTTTTCTAGGACAGGTTTGAACCAACTTAAACTTCAAGAGGGTACTACCTTTGACCTCATACAAGCCTTAAACTTAAGGGCTTTGTGTGACTTGACTGTGTTTGCAATACTTGTGCTTGCTATACTCGTGGTTTATCATGACATCATGCATCATAACATGGCATTCATGCTTCATTACACTAACCATTTCAAATACCAAGGGAATTTATCTTTGCTCTGTTTTGCAGATCATGTCTTCTGTGCATAAAAATACCATCCGAGTCAACTTTGTGCAGATACCTGCCCAACTTAAAGAGCTAGCCTCAAGAATCTCTGAGACTTCTATGTTCATTAAGAGACACGGTCAACTTCTCAGCTTGGTTACTTCAAATCTTGATGAGCAGATGATGAGCGTACTATTTCAGTTCTTCGATCCCGTGCATCATTGCTTCACCTTTCCAGATTACCAGCTGATACCCACCTTGGAAGAGGTCTCCCATCTATTGGGCATATCCATCCTTGAACAGGTACCCTTCAAAGGTATGGAAGAAGTTCCTAGACCAGAAGACATTGCCTTAGCTCTACATATGAAGCGGGTTGATGTAGTATCCAATTGGGAAACACGAAGCGGGGTCGAAGGTTTTCTAGCCAAATTTCTGATAGACCAGGCTCAACTATTCTGGGATAATTTGGATTTTCAGGCTTTTGAAGATAACTTGGCTCTCCTTATCTATGGTTTGGTTCTCTTCCCGAATCCAGACTCCTTTGTAGATGTGAATGTTGTCAAGATTTTCCTTTCTCGCAATCCTGTGCCTTCCTTGCTTGGGGATATCCTGCATGCCCTCTATACTCGTATCGTAAGGAGAAGAGGGACTATCATGTGTTGCATGCCGTTGCTGTCGAGGTGGTTTATTTCGCACCTCCCTAAGTTTGTGCTGAAGAATGAAGAAGGTTTGGGTTGGTCATACATAATTATATCACTTGCCCATACAGATATTCTTTGGTGTTCCTGGGCTATGGAAGACACTACTATTATTGAATGTTGTGGGGGTACCCTAATGTCCCATTGCTTGGAATCAGAGGAGGTATAACTTACAATCCTTGTCTAGCTTTACGACAATTTGGTCGTGCTTGGAGAGATGGTTCCCATGAACTGCTTCTTGAGGACATTTCATTTGACTACAAGGAGGACGTTAAGGAGCACCGCCGAAGGTTTATACGAGCTTGGGGCATGGTGAACAAATCTGACCCCCAAGGGTTAGGACCAAAGACTTCTCTTCTTATGCAGCCTTACCTCCAATGGGTCTGAGCTCGTGCCCAGAAGCTTGGGATGCCCTATGAGTCCGTATTACCAGTAATTGTGGAGCCCACTAATGAAGAAGGCGTTCCTTACACGATTCTCTATCCTTACATGCCTACTGATCCTGGGGAGCTGCAGAGGTCTTGGATTCAGCTGAGGAATGAGCGGGATACTTATCGGGGAAAGTACCATGAGCAAGAAAGGAAAATTTTGAAGCTCACCAGGCAGCTCGAGGAAGAAAGAGTGATCAATGACTATATCGGCACAAAGAGGAAGTGACCATGGGATTTTTTATTTTGTTTTTTTTAGTTTTGTTTTATTTACTTCTTTGTAACTCCTTAAAGGCATTGTTGAACCTTTTAAAAGTTAATCTAACAAAGTTTGTTTATTTTTGGTTTGCAAATTTAAATCTCCTAAAGTCTTTGAAATCATTACATGCGCATCCCATTATCATGCACATCATTACAGGTACCCTTACAGGTTTCTCATCTTCTTCGCTGTTTATTTCAGCTGATATGTCTTCCGATCAAGCCATCAAGGATCTTCAGGCACAGAACGCCCAATTCCAACAGATGTTCCTAAGTCTGGCTAAAGGGCAAGAGGATCTGAAGACCCTTATTCTGAAAGAGAAGAAGAAAAAGAAGAAGGTCGGTATTTTGAACATGGGTAGAAGATTCGGAGAAAGGTTAAGACAATCAGCTGGTCTGACCTCCTCATCCAAGGACAGGAGAACCAAGAAAGGACAAAGGACCATAGTCCTGCAGTTTCTGATAACAATACGGATTACGATGATGAACAATATCCTCCCGCCGAGGATAGATACAAGCAGCTAGAAGACCGTCTGAGTGCTATGAAGATTCATAAGATCCTTGGTTTAGATTTCGGAGAACTGGGACTGGTATCGGGAGTGGTGATCCCTCATAAGTTCAAAGCTCTGGTTTTTTCCAAGTACGATGGAGTATCCTGTCCAAAACTCCATCTCCGCTCTTACGTCAGAAAAATCCAACCCCACACTGCTGATAGAAATTTGTGGGTACACTACTTTCAAGATAGTCTGTTAGGGACTCAGCTCGAATGGTTTTATCAGTTGGAAGGAGCCAGTGTCCGAAACTGGGAAGGCCTTGCTCCTGCTTTTTACAGGAAGTATCAGTATAACGCCTACCTTGCTCCCACTCGTACTCAGCTCCAGGGTATGTCTATGGGTACAAGTGAAGGTTTTAAGGACTATGCTCAAAAGTGGAGAGACTTGGCTGGAAGAGTCCAACCCCCTTTGTTTGATAGGGAGTTGGTTGACATGTTTCTAGGGACTCTATCTGGTCCATTTTTCAATCACTTGATCGGCAGTTCGTCATCTGTGTTTACTGAGTTGATTTTGACTGGAGAGAGAGTGGAAGCTGGTATCCGAAGTGGTAAGATACAAAAGGATGCTTCGTCAAGTGCAGCAAAGAAGCCTTTCACTGGTAAGAAAGAAGCTAGTGCAGTCTACGGCCCGAGGGGCCAAAGCATACCTGAACACCGTCAAGCGGTGAATGCTGTAGTGATACCAAGATCCACGGTTGCTCCACAATGCAACAATCAGCAAAGGATAGAAAGACCGCAACGAAAATTTACCCGTATCAACATGACTTTGGCTGAAGTTCTACCTCATCTGTTAAAATCCAACTTGGCAACCTTGAAAGAGGCTACCAAGAATCCAAGCATTGCTTCTCCCAGATACAATCCCAACGCGCGGTGCGCTTACCATTCGGAGAGCCGAGGCTATGATACAAACGACTGCTGGGCTCTGAGGAATAAAGTGCAAGATTTGCTGGAAGATAAAGAGATTGAGTTTGATGCTCTGGAAAAACCAAACGTTATAACTGCTCCTATGCCTAAACATGGTCGTGGAGTCAATGTTGTGGACACCGATTCGTTTGTAACCTTTGTGGAAGAAATTTCTACTCCTTTGATGATGGTTAAGAAGAATTTGTTGTTGGCCGGTTTATTTCCGGGTTGTGGTGAAGGTTGCCACATGTGTGCGATTCTGCCTTCCGATTGTTGTTTATTGAAATCAGGTGTTCAGCGCCTGATGGATAATAAAGAGATTTTGTTTGAGAAGACTATGATGTTGTTTGTTCCAAATGAAGACGTTGCCATTATCACCATTTCTACCAATCCTTCCAAGGTTTCCTCGAGAAAACCTGTTAGGGTTACACCTGTTCCAAGAGTTGCTCCATTAATAATCACCGCTCCTGGTCCCATCCCATATATCTCAGATAAGGCTATCCCATGGCATTACGGTGCTGATGTTTATTACCATGGGGTTAAGCAAGATCTGAGAGCTGAAGAAACCGATACAGATATCAGTAATATTGTTGGGACTAGCAAAGTCACCAGAAGTGGAAGACTCTTTTCTCCTGAGATTTCCCCTCCGACTATCCACAAACCTGTTGTCATTCAGTCTGCTGGTATGTCAACTACTGCCCCGGTTCCTATTCCAGTTATCACCCATGTCGCTGAGCCATCTGAGACTCGGGGCAAAGAAATCATAGGTGAGCCTGCCCGGACGGAGGCACCTAAGAAGATCATTGTAGAAACCTCTAAACAAGAGATAGAGGAAAATTTGAAAATTATCAAGAAGAGCGACTACAGCGTAGTCGAGCAGCCGGGGAAGACCCCGTCAAATATTTCCATGTTGTCCTTGCTATTGTATTCTGAAGCCCATGCAAAGGCTTTGATTGTATTTCTCAAGACAGCACACGTGCCGCAGGAAACTCCAGCCGATCAGTTCAAAGATTGCGTAGCTAGCCTGACTGTTGACAATGGGTTGGCCTTCTCAGATGCAGATTTGACACCGAAGGGGAGAAATCATAATGATGCTCTGCATGTCTCGATCGAGTGCAGGGGCACCACTATGGCCCATGTTCTAGTAGATACCGGGTCCTCGCTGAATGTTCTACCGAAGAAAGCGCTAGACCGTCTGGATTGTGAAGGTTTGATTCTAAAGCAGAGTAATATTGTGGTAAGGGCTTTTAATGGGTCAAAAAGAATGGTGCACGGGGAGGTGGACATCCCTGTCAAGGTGGGTTCTCAGACCTTTGGGTCCACCTTCTACGTAATAGATATCAAGCCATCGTATTCTTGCTTGCTGGATCGTCCTTGGATTCATAAGGCTGGGGCAGTGACTTCCACACTCCATCAAATGCTGAAATATCCGATGAAGGGGAAGATTGTCACGGTACGAGGTGAAGAGGAGTATATGGTGAGTCATCTCAATTCCTTCTGCTACATGGAGATGGACGGAGAATTCATAGAAACACATTGTCAAAATTTCGAAGAAGTCCCTCAGTTCTCGGCATCAACTGAAGTTGCTACCAACAAACCTCCGCTGAAGATGGCTTCTCTCAAAGACGCCAGGGCTGTAATTGAAGAAGGTGGGTGTACCAATCGGGGTCAGCTCTCTAACTTCACTCATAAAACTGACAAATTTGGTTTGGGCTTTACTATAGGGGCTCAAAGGGCTATTAGGCGCGCTCGGATTGGAAGACCTCCGCTACACATCAGTAATCAGGGAGTTAATGTAGTTGAAGACAGTGAAGAGGATTCAGACATCGACAACTGGATCTACCCAACAACCAATGGTGGACTGAACAACTGGACGGCGAAGGACTTCATACCTGTTTCTTTTATTCCGCAGTAATTGACTTTTTGTTTTAAGATTTGTAATAAACAGTTTGAAACTTTATGGCCCGATGCCTTGCCCAAGGCACCTTGGCTTTGCTTGTGAGGTCTTATTACTTGTCATTTTCATATAACATTAATAAAACATTGGATGTTTCTTGCATTATAAATTTTGAGATTTTTGTTTTTCTTTTCTGTCTCTCACTTTATCAAAACAACTATTCTCTTACACACACTCACCTATCATAATGCAGATCCATATCCACTCTGGATCCCATTGATAACAACTCTGCTACTGCCAGTTATGACTTCCAAAATCCGATCAACCAAGCCGAGGATGAAGGTGAGGATGATTGTGAGGTGCCTGGAGAACTTGCTAGACTATTGAAACAGGAAGAGAGGGACATACAACCTCATGAAGAGCCAGTTGAATCAGTGAAATTGGGTACAGAGGAAGACAAGAAAGAGGTTAAGATAAGTGTGAATCTGGAGCCTAGTGTCAAGAAACGGTTAATACAGATGCTACATGACTATGTTGAGATCTTCTCCTGGTCCTATGAAGACATGCCTGGTTTGGACACTGATATTATGGTACATCGCCTGCCGACTAAAGAAGAGTGCCCTCCGGTGAAGCAGAAGGTCCGCTGTATGCGCCCTTAAATGTCAGAGAAAATCAAAGTAGAGGTCATGAAACAGTTCGATGCAGGGTTCTTAGCTGTCACTTCTTATCCACAGTGGGTTGCCAACGTTGTTCCAGTACCTAAGAAGGACGGTAAGGTACGGATGTGTGTGGACTATAGAGATCTGAACAGAGCAAGCCCCAAGGATGACTTCCCACTTCCTCACATTGATGTTCTAGTCGACAACACCGTGCATCACAAGATCTTCTCCTTCATGGATGGTTTTTCTGGCTACAACCAGATCAAGATGGCTCCTGAGGACATGGAGAAGATAACCTTCGTTACACAGTGGGGCACCTTCTGTTACAAGGTAATGCCTTTTGGGTTGAAGAATGTTGGGGCAACTTACCAGCGCGCCATGGTCGCTTTGTTCCACGATATAATTCACCACGAGATCGAGGTTTATGTTGATGACATGATAGCCAGGTCCCAGACCGAGGAAGAGAACCTGGATCATCTCTAGAAAATTTTTGACAGGTTGAAGACGTACAAGCTGAGGTTGAATCCGAACAAGTGTACCTTCAGGGTAAGGTCTGGTAAGCTCCTGGGTTTTGTTGTCAGTGACAAAGGCATTCAGGTAGACCTCGCAAAAGTAAAAGCCATACAAGAGATGCCAGCTCCCCGCACAAAAAAAAAGAAGTTAGAGGTTTCTTGGGATGTCTGAATTACATTTCCAGGTTTATTTCACATCTGACTGCTACTTGTGAGCCAATCTTCAAGCTGTTGAAAAAAGATCAAGTGGTAAAGTGGAATGATGAATGCCAAACTGCTTTTGAAAGAATCAAGGAATACCTTCAAGAACCACCAATTATGATGCCTCCAGTTGAAGGAAGACTGTTGATACTATACTTGACAGTGCTAGACAATTCAATGGGGTGTGTGCTAGGGCAGCATGACGAGTCTAGCCGAAAAGAGCATGCTATTTACTACCTTAGCAAATAGTTTACCAAATGTGAGACCCGATACTCATAGATCGAGAAAACTTGCTGCACTTTGGCATGGGCTGCTCGCCGGCTGAGACGGTATATGCTAACTTACACCACCTTATTGATATCAAAGATGGATCCAATCAAGTATATCTTTGAGAAGCCCACTCTCTCCGGAAGGATAGCAAGATGGCAGATGATCTTGACCGAATACAACATCCAATACACAACCCAAAAAGCAATCAAGGGGAGTGTGTTGGCGGATCATTTGGCGCATCAGGCCATGGATGACTACCAGTCTATGAATTTTGAGTTCTCGGATGAGAACATCATGTTGGTAACCGACTGCGAAGAACCTGGACCAGAAGAAGGACCCGAGGAGGGATCCTGGTGGTCTATGTTTTTTGATGGAGCCTCGAACACTTTGGGTAATGGCATTGACATTGTAATTATATCTCCTGAGGGTTGTCATACTCTGTTCACCGCCCGATTATGTTTTAACTGCACCAACAATATGGCGGAGTACGAAGCGTGTATCATGGGTCTTCGAGCTGCCATTGACCTGAGGATTAAGTTCTTGAGTGTATTTGGAGATTCTGCTCTGGTGATCAGTCAGATCAAAGGTGAGTGGGATATGAAGCACCCAAATCTTATTCCTTACAAAGAGTATGTACTAACATTGCTCCCACACTTTGAGGAGGTAACCTTTGAACATTTCCCGTGAGAAGAGAACCAGTTGGCGTACGCGTTAGCTACCTTTTCTTCTATGTTCAAAGTCAGGTGGGACAATGAAGCTCCCCACATCACCATTGAGAGGTTGGAAGAACCCGTACATTGCTGTGACATTGAGACTAAAGAGGTAGCAGATAAACCCTGGTTTCATGAGGTAAATAGGTATCTTGAGACTCAAGAATACCCTGAAGGGGCACTGTTAATGATAAGGAGTTTCTGAGAAGGTTCGCTACAAAGTTCTTCATCAATAATGGTATCCTCTATAAGCGTAACCATGATTCAACCTTACTGCGGTGCATAGACAAGAGCGAGGCAGAAAGGATCATGGCAGAATTACATGAAGGTACCTTTGGAACTCATTCCAGTGGACATACCATGGCGAAGAAAATCCTACGGGAAGGATATTACTGGTCTACTATGGAGGCCGATTGTTATCAGCATTTTCGAACCTGTCATAAGTGCCAAGTCTATGCTGATAAGGTGCATGTACCTCTAGTTCCTCTGAATGTTTTGACATCTCCTTGGGCCTTTGCAATGTGGGGCATCGACATGATCGACGAGATCAGACCTACTGTGTATAATGGCCATCGCTTCATTCTGGTAGCAATTGATTACTTTACAAAGTGGGTCGAGGCAGCTTCCTTTGCTACAGTAACCAAGAACGTCGTGGCGCGATTTATCTGACACAATTTGATCTATCGATATGGTGTACCAGAGAGGATCATTACAGACAATGGTACAAATATCAATAATACAATGATCACCAAGCTATGCAAATAATTCAAGATACAATATCACAACTCTTCTCCCTACCGGCCGAAGATGAATGGGGTTATTGAAGCCGCTAACAAGAACATCGAGAAGATTGTGCAGAAGATGACAGTGACGTATAAAGACTAGCACGAGATATTACCATTCGCTCTTCATGGATACCGTACCTCAGCACAGACGTCGACAGGGGAAACACCCTATTCTTTGGTGTACGACATGGAGGCCGTCCTACCCATCGAAGTTCAGATACCCTCTCTCAGGATTATGAAGGATGCAGGTTTGAACGAGGATGACTGGATCCAAACCCGGCTTGATCAGCTGAATTTAATCGATGAAAAGAGACTTACTGCTATTTGTCATGGTCAGACGTATCAAAAGCGAATAATCAAGGCTTTTAACAAGAAATTTACACATCAAGAATATCAAGTCAGGGATCTAGTGATCAAACGCATCATACTGCCGCAAGGTGATCCCAGGGGCAAATGGACCCCTACTTACGAAGGGCCATTTATGGTTAAGAACATCTTCTCGGGAGGAGCTATGATTTTAACCACCATGGATGGTGACGATCTTCCTCACCCCATCAATGCAGACATAGTGAAAAGATACTATGCATAATCAAAGACCCGCTAGGTTGACTGACCTAGGCAAAAATTAGGGTTTCCCGGCGAACCAAAAGGGTTCGGGCAAGAGTAAGGGATGAAAATGAAAAAAAACTGTACACCCGGCAAGTCGAAAACCTGAAAAGGAGACTTGGGAAAAAAAGGGTATCCTAGTGGACTGAAAACCCGAAAGGGTGGTCCAGGCAAAAATTAGGGATCAAAGCGTAACACTATGTCTCATTGGATCATCTTGTAATCAGACTTTGATATCGACTATCAAGCTCAGACGGCGCCAATCAATCTGATCCGTCTTCGACCAAGTAGCAAAGTGATGAGACGCTTGAAGATATAAAAGCAATAGCAGAGTTGAAACTCGATAGCATTGTTTCACATAGCTGTTTTTCTTTCTTTTACGCAAATTGTAATTTCTATCTTTCGCCGGCGCTCTCTTACTAGGACGTCAGCCTCTTTGTACAAAACGCCTATTACAGGCCAACTTCAAAAATCAATACAATTCATTTTCACAAGAAATTTCAAGTCATTTTTATTTTTCTGTTTTGTTTTGCAAGAACGTCCAATGATTCATTTTTTATATATGCATGAGAAAATAATTACTGCTTATAAAATATTTACATAAAAAACAAAAGACGATTACTCGTAATTCCAGGAACAGGGACAAACAAGAAGTGCCCAAACCTTATAGTTACTCCACCCATTAGGTACCGGGATAAAGCCAGCTTGAGAACATAAGCAGTGGTACATACACTCCCCACAAAGTAAAAAGTATATAAAGACAGTGGTGTTAGCTTTCTAGAACAAGACATAACTCTCCCCAGCTGAGGTTCACAATCGCGAGTGAGTCAGTAAATTTTTCCCCAAGTAGATTTTATTTCTCTCACAAGCAGAAATTCAATCTCCAACAGAATTTATCATCACCAGTAACGGTAATTCATCCCCAGCTGAGTTGTTTCTCCAAGGGGGTATCTCCTTTCCAACAGAGTTATTCCCCGCAGAGTTATCCTCAGACGGAGTCTCGTCCAACAGAATATTTACCAGCCAAGGGGCAAATCCCCCAACACGGTCATCTTGGTTCACCATCCCCAACAGAGGTGGAGGAACTATGTTTTTAATAGAAATTAGGGATTTATTTTCGCAGACTCAGGTTATTATGTCAACATTTCGTGTTCATACTGTTGGTGTAAGCCCTAGAGGCCAATACTTTTGGTACTTGTATCAAATTATTTATTAATAATAAAAGGCATTTCTTTATTATGTTTGCTTTCCAAAATAATAAAGTCCCTAGAATGGTTTATTTATTTAATGAAATGTTAAGTGTGACTTAATCATGAGATCCCATTAAACATAAGACACTATTCTTAAAGTATCCGTAGTCAAGCTTTAATGTGAAATGGGATAGCATTAAAGCATTAAGATTATTATGAAGATAGATTGATGATTACATCTCATGGATCATAGATAAGGAGTTATCAAGTCTTGACATAGGTATGAATATTAGGAGTAATATTTATACTGGATTGACCCGCTATGAGAATAGTAAATAGAATGTTATGCAAAGTGTCATAAGTTATTCTCATGATGATAATGGTGTATACCACCCTTCGACCTGAAACCACTATGGACCCTAGATGTAGAGTCAAGTACTTTATTGCTGATCAAACGTCATCCGTAACTGGATGACTATAAAGACGGTTGATGGGTACTTCACAAAGCATGCTAAGGGACATGAGTGACCTAGATGAAATTTGCTCATCCTGCATAACAGGATAAATGTCTAAGGGCCCAATATTGAACTGGACAAGGGTGACACAGTGTATGCCTTGTGTTCAATATAGACATGAGGGCAAAAGGGTAATTGTACAACATAAATATTATCACAGGAAAAGGTTTGGTCAAATCACATGACATTTTCGTGACTTGGGTAACAGTGATGTGTTGCTAGATACCGCTCACTGTTTATTATATTAAATGTGTGATTTAATATAATTGCCAACGTCGCGAAAACCTACAGGGTCACACACATAAGGACAGGTTGATGAGAGATAGAATAAATAAGGAACACCGTAAGGTACGGTGCACTTAAGTGTAATATGGAAAGTGGTAAGGTACCACGTGGATAAGTGATATATGGTACATCATAAGGTATGATGTCCATAAGCTTAATTGGGCTTTTAGCTTATAGCCTTAATTGGGCTTTTAGCTTGTAGCCCACACGAGTGATTCTATAAATAGATCCCTTGTGATGAAGCAATTTCACTTGATGCATTTTCGTTTTTGACTCTCTCTCTCTCACTCAAGGTTTCCGTTCGTGATCAGCTAGCACTGTGACCGGAAGCGATCTGTTCGTGTTGATTGAGTAGAGGCGTTGTTCTTCATCAACGCTCGTGATCACAACATCAAAGTTCTGAATCGCCACAAGAGGTAAATATTTCTATCACTGACCATGCTCATTTGTAAGGATCGCTAAAGGAAAATTTTAAATTCCGCTGCGCTTTTGGTCGCAATTTTCCTTCAGTGGTATCAGAGCCACTTACGAAACCATGGATCTGATAGTTGTTTATGTTCTATATTTTCTGTTTTGATTCGATTAAAACCAGAATGAATTGAATAATAAACGAGTAATTAAATTTGGCATCTGTTGTGTACGATTTGGATGATTGATTTTGACTATGCTTCGGAATCCGATATTAGTATGGTGAAGCAGCGATACATCGATCGTCCATAGGTTACACAAGTAAGATCGATCACTTTTATATATGATATAAGTAAATCTGATGCAACGATGGTATATGGGATATACTGTTTCTGTTTCGTTCATTCAAACACTTGATGATTTTTATTCCTTTGACCGATCACTGTTCATATGCTTCGGAATCCGACATTAGTATGGTGAAGCAATGACATGTGATTAATCATACTGAATTATCAATCGAAATGTGTTTAACAGCATGAAACTGTTGCATTAGGGTTCATGACGGCACAAGGGTTGTGTTGTTGCAGAGTTATGCGATTAGGGTTGTGAATTCACAAGAGTTGTGCGAAAATGACGCCGATTTCAAATGAATTATTCATTAAAATTCTGCGTAGTGTGATCAATCGTCGAAATTTAATTTTCCTTTTTTTAATTAAAAAAATTTAAACTAATAATAAAAGTGTGTTTATTATTATTGTCTTGTGGTGATCAGTTATGGCCTTAGTTTTTTCCTTTATTTTGTTTTGGGATTGTAAAATACGGCCTGCGTGTCGTGCCTCTCTCTAAAATTCTTGATGTAACTTCTTTTCTCATCTCACTCCCTCGTATGTAAAACGAGTTTCTTTTATGTAATGTAATGTTATAAAGAAAGAGAAGAATACAATATCAAAGGAGGATAACCTTGGAGATCTTGCTTGGAGAAGTTTAGATCGTTATTAGGTTAGCTTAGGTTCTCTCATTGGCTTGGGAGAACAATTGCGCTAGGGGCCATAATTGTATCCTTTTATGTATATTGATGCATGTGTTTGTATGTTGATGCATGAGAGAGACGAATTGCATGTTAAGCCGGTGAGATCAAACTAATAACAAAATCCCTCAAGTTAAATATTAAGTTCATGCTTTCCAAGTTTTAGCACTCATCAAGACTAGTATCGAACAATGTAGGTTTCACCTACGTGAGGTGCATGTTCTATATTAGTAAGGTGCGATGGGATAATTGTAATATCCAACTGCTAAAACAATGGGTCAAACTTAACTAAACACATTATAATAAGATTATACATGTTTAGAAGCAAGAGTTGGGAATGATTCATATGATGAATTAGAATAAGGAGTTATTCACCCAACTGAAAATATTCGAGAGTTGTATGAGATACAATTGGAAGGAGTTCCTACCTAAATAACCTAGTTTTGTGTAATCAGCCTAACGCTGACTTAGAACAAAGTGAAATGTGGATCTCGACCCACTAGAAAGTCTTCCAACGGGATTTTCCGAATCAAATGATGAGGGTCATTTGGTTTGAGTAAAATAGTGGGAGCATATTTGATTAAAGGCCTAATTAAATATGTTGTTTTAATGATACTTATATTTTCATTTTTTTTTGTGTAGATTACCATGACAACAAACAACCATATTTTGCGATCAATCCTAGATAAGGAAAAATTGTCTGGGACAAATTTCCTGGATTGGCACCGAAATCTGAGGATTGTCCTCAAGCACGATAAGAAGCTGTATGTCTTGGAGACACCTATTCCTGAAGAGGAACCGCCTAGTTCGGCACCTAAGGCAGAAAGAGATGCTTATAAGAAGCATCTTGATGATGCTAATGAAGCCGCTTGTCTCATGCTAGCTACTATGAACTCGGAGTTGCAAAAGCAACACGAGAACATGTCAGCGTTCGATATGATCAGACATCTGAAAATGCTCTATCAAGAGCAGGCAAGAAATGAGAGGTTTCAAGTTTCAAAGGCCCTTTTTAACAGCAAGTTATCTGAGGGAAACCCTGTAGGTCCCCATGTACTCAAAATGATTGGGTATGTGGAGAACCTTGAAAGGTTAGGGTTTCCGCTTGGAAAGGAACTTGTAACTGATTTTATCTTGCAATCGTTGCCAGATAGCTTTAATCAGTTTGTCATGAATTTCAACATGAATGACATGGATAAGAGTCTTCCAGAATTGCTAAGCATGTTGAAAACTGCTGAGCAGAATATGAAGACAAAAGGGAAGTCCATTCTGATGGTCAGTAATGGAAAGAAGCTGAACAAGAGGCCTACCAAGCAGGTCGGTAAAGGGAAAGGCAAGGAAGTTTCCAAGCCTAAACCTATTGTTCCTGCTTTAAAGCCTAGTGGAGGCATAGGAAAGGAGGGCACTTGCTTCCATTGCGGTAAGACCGGACATTGGAAGAGAAACTGCCCAAAGTACCTGGAAGATAAGAACAATGGAGTAGGGACTTCAAATTCAGGTATTTTTGTTATTGAAATTAATTTATCTACTTCTGCATCATGGGTATTAGATACTGGATGCGGTTCTCACATTTGTACTAATGTGCAGGGGCTAAAAAGGAGTAGAGATTTGGCAAAAGGTGAAGTTGACCTACGAGTTGGAAATGGAGCAAAGGTTGCTGCTTTAGCCGTAGGAACTTATGTTTTGACTTTACCTAGTGGTTTAACAATTCAGTTAGAGAACTGTTATTATGTACCTGCAATTAGTAGGAATATTATTTTCGTTTCTTGTTTGGACAAGTTTGGTTTTTCATTTATAATAAAGAACAATTGTTGCTCTATTTATTTGAATGATATATTATATACTTCTGCACAAATGAACAATGGACTATATGTCCTTGATCTTGAAATGCCAATTTATAACATTAATACTAAACGGATTAAACCTAATGAGTTAAATCCAAGCTACCTTTGGCACTGTCGCTTAGGCCACATAAATGAGAAACGCATTTCCAAACTCCATAAAGATGGACTCTTGGACTCTTTTGATTATGAATCATATGAGACATGCGGATCTTGTTTAATTGGAAAGATGACAAAGTCCCCATTCACAGGAAAAGGTGAAAGGGCTAATGATCTTTTGGCCCTCATACATACTGATGTATGTGGACCACTGAACATACCAGCCAGAGGAGGTTTTCAATACTTCATCACATTTACTGATGATTTCAGTAGATATGGTTATGTGTATTTAATGAAACACAAATCTGAAACCTTTGAAAAATTCAAGGAATTCAAGAATGAAGTACAAACCAACTAGGTAAGAATATTAAAGTTCTTCGATCAGATCGAGGCGGTGAATATTTAAGCCTAGAGTTTGATGACCATCTAAAGGAATGTGGGATTTTATCCCAACTTACTCCTCCCGGAACACCACAATGGAATGGTGTATCTGAGAGAAGAAATCGAACCTTGTTAGACATGGTTCGATCCATGATGAGTCACGCCGATCTTCCGAACTCGTTTTGGGGACATGCACTATTGACTGCAGCTTACACACTTAACCGGGTTCCATCCAAAAAGGTTGAGAAGACACCATATGAGATATGGAGTGGTAAGAAACCACATATGTCTTACATGAAGATTTGGGGTTGCGAAGTTTATGTGAAACGACAAATTTCAACTAAGCTTGAGCCCAAATCTGACAAATGCTTATTTGTGGGGTATCCTAAATAAACAAGAGGGTATTACTTCTACAATCCTTCTGAGGGCAAAGTGTTTGTCGCTCGAACTGGAGTTTTTCTGGAAAAGGATTTTATTTCCAAAAGAATCAGTGGGAGGAAAATAGAGCTTGAAGAAATTCAAGAACCACAAAGCATTGATACACCTATGGAGGAATTAGAGCAGGAAACACAAGTAGTTGTGGAAGAGCAACCTGCTCAAGTAGAACAAGACCAGCGTAGGTCAAGCAGGATACGTCAACAACCTGAGAGATATGGATATCTCATAAGTGATTAGGGTGATGTATTACTCATGGATCAAGATGAGCCTGTGACCTACCAAGAGGCCATAACTGGTCCTGAGTCCGAGAAGTGGCTAGAAGCCATGAAATCTGAAATGGATTCCATGTACACAAACCAGGTTTGGACCTTGGTAGAGCCTCCTATAGGAGTTAACCCTATAGGATGCAAGTGGGTCTTCAAAAAGAAGACTGACATGGATGGTAAGGTACATACCTATAAGGCAAGACTGGTTGCAAAAGGCTATAAACAAATTCATGGGGTGGACTATGATGAAACCTTTTCACCAGTTGCAATGCTTAAATCTGTTCGGATTTTACTTGCTATCGCTGCATATCATGATTATGAAATATGGCAGATGGATGTCAAAACTGCTTTCCTTAATGGGAATCTTCTTGAGGATGTGTACATGACACAACCTGAAGGATTTGACATACCAGAGGAAGCCCAAAAGATATGTAAGTTACAACGATCAATTTATGGATTGAAGCAAGCTTCCAGAAGCTGGAATCTTCGTTTTGATGAAACAGTAAAACAATATGGATTCATCAAGAATGAAGATGAGCCTTGTGTCTACAAGAAGGTTAGTGGGAGCATGATCGAATTCCTGGTATTATATGTAGATGACATATTACTCATTGGAAACGATGTCCCTACCTTGCAACAAGTGAAGACTTGGTTAGGGAAATGCTTTTCAATGAAGGACCTAGGTGAAGCAGCCTATATATTAGGAATCAGGATCTATAGAGATAGGTCACAAAAACTGCTTGGCCTAAGTCAGAGTACATACATAGAAAAAGTGTTGAGACACTTTAATATGCATGATTCCAAGAAAGGATTCATACCTATGCAACATGGCATGTGTCTGTCAAAAACACAATCCCCTTCAAGTAAGGAAGAAAGGGATCGCATGGATAAGATTCCATATGCATCTGCAATAGGATCTATCATGTATGCCATGCTATGTACTCGACTAGATGTCTCGTATTCTTTAAGTGCAACGAGTAGGTACCAGTCTAATCCCGGTGATGCTCATTGGGTAGCTGTCAAGAATATCCTTAAGTACTTGAGAAGGACTAAGGATTCATTCTTGATATATGGAGGTCAGGAAGAGCTTGCTGTAATTGGATACACCGATGCTAGCTTCCAGACAGATAAGGATGACTTTAGATCGCAATCTGGTTATGTGTTTTGTTTAAATGGTGGCGCTGTGAGCTGGAAAAGTTCAAAGTAAGATACAGTTACTGATTCTACAACCGAGGCTGAGTATATTGCTGCCTCAACTGCAGCAAAGGAAGTTGTTTGGATCAAGAAGTTCATTAGTGAACTTGGCATAGTCCATAGCATTGTGAATCCCATTGATCTCTATTGTGATAACAATGGTGCTATCGCACAAGCTAAGGAGCCTAGATCTCACCAACGATCCAAACACATACTTAGGCGTTATCATCTCATTCGAGAGATAATCGATCAGGGAGATGTGAAAATATGCAGAGTACCTACACTTGACAATGTTGCTGACCCATTAACAAAGCCTCTTGCGCAGCTGAAGCATGATGGACATACTAGATCTATGGGTATTAGGGGTATGCCTGATTGGCTCTAGTGCTAGTGGGAGATTGTTGGTGTAAGCCCTAGAGGCCAATACTTTTGGTACTTGTATCGAATTATTTATTAATAATAAAAGACATTTCTTTATTATGTTTGCTTTCCAAAATAATAAAGTCCCTAGAATGGTTTATTTGTTTAATGAAATGTTAAGTGTGACTTAATCATGAGATCCCATTAAACATAACACACTATTCTTAAAGTATCCGTAGTCAAGCTTTAATGTGAAGTGGGATAGCATTAAAGCATTAAGATTATTATGAAGATAGATTGATGATCACATCTCATGGATCATAGATAAGGAGTTATAAAGTCTTGACATAGGTATGAATATTAGGAGTAATATTTATACTGGATTGACCCGCTATGAGAATACTACATAGAATGTTATGCAAAGTGTCATAAGTTATTCTCATGATGATAATGGTGTATACCACCTGTTGTACCCCAAAATTTTCCCTCCCATATTCTTCAAGGTTTGCTAAGATCATGCTTCAAAATCTCCCAAGAGTTGCACAGTCCAATTGCCTCCTAACAGTCAAAAATTAGGGTTTTGGTTCTGGCAAAGAAGTTGAAGTTTTCCAAGGGTCCAAACAAGTCCCACATGCCTATAAACATTGTCAAGCATCCTTATGCCAAGTTTCAAGACTTACAGCACAAAATTGCACAGTCAAAAACCCTAACGGCTCAACAGTCAACTGCAGGGGCGAAATGGTCATTTGACAGTCAAGAGTCCAAATTTTTGGTCAACATCTTATTTTGAAGCCACAAACATCATTTGATCAATTCTTGATCATGATTCTCAAAGCATGGCTCAAAAAGTCTCAAGATGCAAAAGTTTCTATTTCTGGACAGCTGGAAAAGTCAACTGCAAATTGACCAATGCATAACTTCCACATGGTTTATCAGAAAAATTACATCCAAAGCTCATTTTGAAGAGAATGACATTTCCTACAACTCATCTTCACACTTCAAGTCCAAGAAATGCTCTCACAAAAAGATATCAATCTCAACATTATAGGTCATTTTCAAAAGTCAACAAAAAGGCACTTTAAGTCAAAGACCATAACTTGAGATTGGTAAATCAAAATGACATGGGACCAAAGACATTGGTTAGACGACTTCAAGACCTTTCCAAAATGTCCAAGAACATGATCAAATATTAAAAATTGAGAAATATATGCCTTGTGGAAGTTGGGAAATTTTTGGGAATTTTGAAAAGTCAACTTTGCTTCAAATGCCTCAAAATTGCTAATGGGCCACAATTTCTTCCAAGAATCATCACCCAAAAGCTATGCACGACCCATTGACTTTAAAGGGAATTATTTTATCATTTTTGATTAATTATTTGAATTATTATTATTATTAATTCATTTAATTAAAATTAAATATGACAAAAATAGCAAATCATACTTTCCAAATTCTTTTGTGCAGCATATTCTCTCATTAAGGCCTCAATATTTCGTGCATCCCTCAAAAGGAAAGAATCTTCAATGATTGGCATAAGATTGGTATGAAAAAGATTGAAAAAAGATGCTTGAAAATCAAATATTGAAAGGCATTAAAACATGGATCATGGGCTTTGTTTTCGACCTAGAATGATTCCTCATATATGCACAAACAAAACCTAAGGCTCAAGAACAAGAAAGCTGCGCAGAAGCATCAAGATAAAACTTGCATTTTTTCACAAAAATCTAAAATCTGTTTTCATAGTTGCAGTGTGATTCAAGGTCTCAAAAGCATTCCAATAGACTCCTGACACTACCAGGAATCTTTTCCAACCAAAGCCAAGTCTCCATACTCGAAGAAGTGGTAGAACACAGTCGCCCTGTTCATACAATTTTGCATATTCGTATTTACATTTCCATGCCATATTAATGTATTCTAATGATTGATTTGTACTAACATGGGTATTCTGAAGCTAATGGCATGCTTTAATTGAATTAATAAGGCCTGTATGAGAATCCACCATGGAAGCTCTTTAGGGTTTCAGAGGTTTGAAATTAGGGTTTCTTTCATGTGGAAAAATTAAGCCACGAGACCTATACCACTGGATTCAGATTGTCCAAACGAATCAATTCCCCTTTATCGCGCCCTTTTTATATTCCCTCATGTGCTAATCGCTATTTTTGAATGTTGCAGTTAGTGGGGGTTTAAAACCCCCGCTATCTAGTCTTATTTTTCAGGCAAAACGAAAGACCAAGGAAGAAGATGCTAGCGTGTTGGACTATGGTTGGCCAGTTTGAATTGGCGCTTTTTTTATTGTCCCACTAGTACTTGTTTTCTCTCTCTTATTATTCATTGTCCATTATATATCAGATAAACGCGTTTGGCTTGGTGGAAGCTGTGTTGTCATGCAAGCATTGGGACCTGGGTTCGATTCCCAGGTCCCCCACTTCTTCAATATTATTTTTCTTAACACCCTTCTACGCAGCGCCCCTCATTCAGTCCACCATGCACCCCAACGCAGTGGCTTGACAAGTGGATTCTTGATCAATCAAAAGGCTAGAACGTGCAGCCTACCATACACATTCAGTCAACCATATGCATGCAAACATGGAAAGTCAACAGGGCCTGATTCTAGTGGGCCAAAATACTTCCAAGACACCTCCAAATTGGGCAGATACCCCTCCTATGGTTTGCATATTTCATTTTTTATTTTAATTCTCCTTTTTCTTTTATTTGATTAATTGCTTTTATTTAATTCCAAATAATTTTTATAATACAAAAAATACAAACAAAAATCAGAAAAAATCAAGATAAAATATGTTTATTATTTAATGCATTAATATTTTGTAAATAAATTTTCAATAATCAATTAGTTTAAATTTAGGTTTTCAACTTTAATGTTTTTTCTTCTAAATAACTAAAATACATAAAAAATAGGTTTTTATCATTTTTATCCTTTTCTCATTAAATAAATTTTCTTATTCTTATTATTATTAATAATTAATTATTTTTGTAAATAAACTTGTGATTAATTAATTAGGGTTAAATTAGGTTAAACTTAAATATTTTCTTTAATAATTAAAAACGATTTAGAATTAGGGTTTTATTTAATTTCCAATTTTAATCAATTTTATTTCTTTTCATAAATACCAAAAACCATAAAAAATAACCTTTTCTTTCTTTAATCATTAATTACTTTAAATTCCAATCTAATCTTTAAAGGGTCCAACGCCCTCGCACCTTCGATTATAATTCCTTTTCGCGCATTTATTTCTTTTGTGAATATAATGTATTTGCCCCAAAGCTTTGTAATAGTAATTAGGATATTTACTTTCCGCATTTTCTTTATTCAAATCGGGTCTTAGTTTAATTTGGCGATGTATAGACCCGCGCCTTGTAATAGCGTAGGACCTTTATTTTTCCGCATTTTAATTTCCGCACCCTTTAAACTGTTAATCACATGAAAGAATGTATGCCCAAATAAAAACAATGCGTAGCTCACTAAATACATGACAAGACAAATATTATCTGAAAATGACACAATTCACACACCACTCTTAGGGTACGCCTCACTGTTGCCTTGCCCCTCGAAACGTGGTCGTCGAGTATAGGACGTTTTAGTAAGTCCTTATGTCCATGAACATGGCATAAGGGTAGCTTCTAAGGTGTCCTACTATTGCTCTGGTGATCACACTGTTGCCTTGCCCCTCGAAATGTGGTCGTCGAGTATAGGACGTCTTAGTGAGTCCTTATGTTCCATTGATCTAGTTGCCTCAAAACAAGTTGCCTCGAAACGGTTGCCTCAGAATAAAAAGATCAATGGCATAAGGGTAGCTTCTAAGGTATCTTACTGTTGCTCGGTGACTACACTGTCCCTAAACTCGAATTGACCCGAACACCTCCAACGGTGGTGCTACCTACCTCTCAATGGTGGGATGGCATTACCTCAAGGACATTTACACAGACTAATTCCTTAGGGTAGGTAGATGAATCGTAGATACTTGCTCTAATTCAAAACAAATCAAAAACTTCTTTTCACACCAACACTTTTCAAAAAGCTTTCAAAAACAATTTTTCAAACACTCTTGAGGACTGATACAAGAGTCGATCTGAAACTTTAAACGAAACTTTTTCAAACTCACTCACACTTTGAAAAGCAAACAAACACTTTTGAAAACACAAATGAGCAAGTATCTAAGAGCCCATGGATAACCATGGATAGAAAGGGTGCTAACACCTTCCCTTTCTATAAATCTACCTCCCGAACCGAGAATTAATCTCATAAGGAATTTTTCTGTGCTTTTGTCCTTTCCTTGTTGGAGAAAATAAAAGACGGTGGCGACTTTTGCTTCCGTGACATTTCACGAACCAGCGTTAAACAGTCAGTTCCAGATCCACCGATCACAGAACTGACGACTCTGCCGGGGAAATTTTAAAGTGAGGTGTACCTTAGGACTAAGATCACTTGTGTTTTCAATTGCCTGTTTTGATTTCTTTATTATTGTGGGTACTGTCTTGGGAGTTATATAGATCCTAACCCAGATCTGGGGATACCCTATTTAGGTAGCATAAGCTGTGAGGGACCTGTCCGGCGTAGACCGACATGGGTGAAGCAGTGACTACGTTAGTGTGGCACCTTGGTTTGTACCGATATCCCTTGTGTTGCAACGAGGAGAATATGGGTCTTCTAAGGAGTCATTAAGCACCAACCGACCTTAGAACCTTAAATGACCCAACTTGGCCAATAGAACAGTAGCAGTATGCTACGCCCATTGAGGCTAAACTCTCGTGATGGTTCTGGCCGCAAGAAAAGATTGCGATGCTGGAGTTATGACCGATTGAGGGTAGTCAGTGATATTGGGATCCTCTAGAACCCGGTTACTTCTGATAGGACAGGTCTTAACCAACAAACTGAAAGAGGGTAATACCTAGACCCCATGCTGGCCTAAACTCTAAGGGCTTCTCTTGTGTGACTTGTGTGCCTTCCAACTTGACTATTTGCATGCTTGTTATCTGACACTCGAATTTCTTGCAGGTTTTGTTTACAGTCCTTAATTGGGACTCATAACAGGGTTTACCTACATTACCCCATGCATAGCATAACATCACACCATTGCATACATCTTGCATAAGGACTAACCCATTTCAAGGATCTCAAGGGCTTGTGATGCAGGTCATAATGAGCCAAATGTCTAGCAAGGGGCAAAGGGGATTTATTTTCCTCTAGCCAGGTTGATGACTTGAGTCAGGGGCTATGACCCACTTGATATGGTGAGCTTTGACTCTTGAAGAAGGTTCCCCTAACCAAGGTTGTTTGGAAATCAAAACCAGACATGATGACTAAAGTTAGGGGCTATGACCCACTCGATATGGTGAGCCTTGACCCTTGAAGAAGGACTCTCAACAACATGAAGTTCCTTCAATCAAGCTACCAGATTCAAATTCTAACAACTTTTCTTGTCTACCCCGCGAGATCCTTGAAAACATTGCATGCATATCATACACATCATTGCATAACAGGTACCCTTGTTACAGGTCACTCACCATCTTCGCTGTTTATTTCAGCAATGGCTTTCCAACCGGACAACCAAGATCTCCGGGCTCAGAACGCCCAACTGCGAGAAATGTTCTTGAACCTATCCCAGGGGCAAGAGGAAATAAAGGCTCTCCTCACTAGGAACTTGACCCTAGGGAATGCAGGGGGTATCAGGAACGATCAGCTGGAAGGGCTACAAATTGAGTTGGCAACCATGAAGATTCAAATGATGGGGCAGTTGATGGGCCAAATGACTCTCATTCAGGACTTAGCTAAAAAACAGGAAAAGCTTTGGGTCCTCGTCACCAAGCTGCTTCAAAATAATCCAGTGGGGCAAACAACCAAGGTTGAAGTTCCAGTCAGCATTCAAGCACATGCAGGGCAAGAAGACAAAGGAAAATCTCCTCAGCTTACTTCGGGGTCACGAGCCCAGTCTCAACGGGGTAGTCAGCGTAAATGATATACGCCTGGAAGACATTTCTCGGAGACTGATATACCATCATCCTTTATACTGAAGCGCTTGCTAGAGGTCAATCTGATCACTCTAAAGGACCCTCCTAAGAATCCGAATATGACACCTTCAAGGTATAACCCCAACACCCGTTGCGCTTATCATTCAGACAGCCCGGGGCATGCTACAGATGACTGTTGGACCTTGAAGAACAAAATCCAGGACTTGATTGACGAAGGGGTGCTGGAGTTCATGCCAGATGGCGAGATGAAAATCTTCCGCTGAGAAATGACTAGTTCAAACTAGAAGACTTTTGTTCATTAGAATTTTTCAAGTTGTAATTTTCTTTTGATTGTTCAAACATTTATTCATGTTAAAACGTTGTTATTTCATTAATGCACCGCATATGTCTGTTTTGAAGCAATATATTCGCATCCGTTATATTCAAATTGCTTTCATTTTTTGATGTCGACTCTCAATTAAAAACTCTAAGCCTCTTGAGGGAGGATGACGAAAAAGATACCGCAATCTACATTATGCTTTTGAACAGACCCCGCTGATGAAGTACAGGCATTGTTTCAAATCCCTAAACACTGGAGTTATAAGGAAGATAATCCCTCGTCAACCCCTCTGAGCCAAAGAAGTAGGAGTTTTCTTTTCGAAAATTAAAACCCTTAATCATAACCTGGGGCAGGGTAGTTCTCTCAGCTGATCCAGGTGCACAACGAATGGCATCAAAAGAAGTCCTTCTGAAACAAAAGACAGTGATGGTTCCAAATAACCATAAAAACAGGCAGTCATTACCAAAATCAAAAAGCCCATTAAGTCAAAACCTATGAAGGAGACTTACAAAACTGGGGCATCCCGTTGACTGTAGTCACAAAAGAAACAGTTCAGGCAAAAAACAGGGATAACGAAATCAAAAAAAGGGAAAGAGGTCACACAAACCCTCAATAACAAAAAGGAATGACTGCCTATTCAAAATAAACTATCAACATCCGAACCATCACGGGAATATCAGGACAAAAACTCAAAAGAGGTCTAACGCACGATCAGCTGAGTTTAGGATTGAAGAACATCACGAAGAGCGGGTGGGTACAAATAAAATTTGAGCCTTTATCCTTTGTTTCTTAAACCGTGAACCAGGCCATGTTACAACCCTAAAAAGTCCTAGTTGAAGCATGGGTTAGTTCGAAAGCATACTGTTACAAAAGGTATCCTGACTCCTTAAGGCTTGCGGTAAAATAACGAGTTGACATCACAATTTACAAAATTCACTTGCTTTTATGAAAAATGCATTTTCAAAAACTTCAAGACAAACATAAGCTTTGCGTTTTTGATATAACATTGTTTGCATATGACTATTTGTTTGAACAACAGGGAAATTCGCACGATGAATACCTAGTGAACAAAAGCACTTCCAATCAAGGGGCATGGTCTGATCATTGTTCATCATCTGGGGCAGTCCAATCAAGATTCGGAGAATCTCTCAAAGGCCAAACAGCCTGGGGAAAATCTCTGCCTGAGTCACTTGGGGCACTCCAGCAATGAATCTTGCCTGATTAAACATCTTCTGGGGCATGGCAAAACACTTCTAACAGGGGCAACTCCCTACATTCTGAGAGCGTGGATATAGTCTAAAAAATACTACGCAAAATCAAAGACCCGCTAGGTTGACACACCTAGGCAAAAATAAGGGCTTCCCGGCGAACCAAAAGGGTTCGGGCAAAAATAAGGGATGAAATAAAAAAATCTGTACACCCGGCAAGTCGAAAACCTGAAAAGGCGACTTGGGCAAAAATGCGTATCCCGGTGGACTGAAAACCCGAAAGGGCGGTCCAGGCAAAAGTTAGGGATCAAAAGCGTACGACTATGTCCCGGCTCCCCGTCACTTGCCTATCAGAAGAAGGTTTGTCAAACGGCAGTTATCAAGACTCCACCAGTATCTTCTCCCACAGAAGCAGGGGCAATAATGAGTCGTCCAAGCGATCTAATTGCTCTGTCCACAAGATACAAGGTATGATCAGCTGAAGAACGCAACCAAGATACCTTAATTCCCCAGAGAGTGAGCAAGCAAGTCAATGCGCTCTCCCCAAGCAAAGCTATCCTATCATCCTTAAGGAAGTTGGGTATCCTCCAGCAGATCTCAACATTCCTCAGCACAATATACGAATACTCTTAACAAGCATCCCCGGCAGTCTTGATCTAAGACTGTTCCCCGGCAGTATACCAGACATCCAGCGGAGCCACTTCCCCAATATATCTCAAAGAGTTCCCCAGGAGAGTCCAATATAGTTCAAAATTTCCCCAGGAAAGCTTGAATCCATCTCCCCAGCAGTAAGCTTATCCCCAGTAGATTCTGGAAGCTTATCCCCTACAGAGCACGAACGCGTCTCCCGGCTTTATTCAAAGGTTATTTCCCTACCAGGATATAACTGGGTTATCCTCAGCCAAAAGCCACGGAAAGATCGTCCTCGGCAAAGTCTTCTTATCCCCAGCGAAGCCTATTAACACTTCCAACATAACAACGGTATCCCCAGCGGAGTTACCATCAACATCTCGACAGCATACCTCTCTCCCCACAGAGTACTGTTCCCCAGCAAGATCACTAGAGCAGTTATTCCCCGCAGAGTAATCTCTTCGTCAAGTTTATCCCTCAACGGAGTTATCTTCTCCCCAGTGGAAACAAAAGCTCTACATTAGCCCAGGATTTTAACTCCCGGCATTCGTCAAGGATATATTTTCCTAGACGAAAATACATTCAAAAACATCACATACATCATGATACATGCATAAACGCATCATATCATACAATCTCATTTACGTTGAGAACATCATTGCTCGATCCCTATCATGCATTGCATATGACTGACCTTTACCTTTCAGGAAAGATCCAGTTAAGTTCTCAGCTATGTCCAAGACCTCCTCTGGTTCAGTTAAATCGATTCCTAAATATTTTTCTGATGCCGATCCAGTTGAAGTTATTTCAAGACCTTCTCTGGTTCAGTTAAATCGATTCCTAAAGATTTTTATGATTCTTATCCAGTTGAAGTTATTTCAAGACTTTCGTCCGGTTCAGTTAAATCGACCCCAAGATTTTTCTGATTCTTATCCATTCAAAGATATTCCAAGACTTTAGTCTGGTTCAGTTAAATCGATTCTAAGATTTTTCTGATTCTTAGCCAGTCAAAGTTAATCCAAGACCTTCTCTGGTTCAGTCAGATCGACCCTAAGATCTCCCTGATTCTCATTCCAGTTGAAGATTCCAAGACCTTGCCTGGTTCAGTTAAATCGACCCCTAAAGATTTTTCTGATGCCGATCCAGTCAAAGGCCTTCTCTGGTTCAGTCAGATCGACCCTAAGATCTCCCTGATTCTTATTCCAGTTGAAGATATTCCAAGACCTTGCCTAGTTCAGTTAAATCGACTCCTAAAGATTTTTCTGATGCCGATCCAGTCAAAGGCCTTCTCTGGTTCAGTCAGATCGACCCTAAGATCTCCCTGATTCTTATTCCAGTTGAAGATATTCCAAGACCTTGCCTGGTTCAGTTAAATCGACTCCTAAAGATTTTTATGATGCCGATCCAGTCAAAGGCCTTCTCTGGTTCAGTCAGATCGACCCTAAGATCTCCCTAATTCTTATTCCAGTTGAAGATTCCAAGACCTTGCCTGGTTCAGTTAAATCGACTCCTAAAGATTTTTCTGATGCCGATCCAGTCAAAGGCCTTCTCTGGTTCAGTCAGATCGACCCTAAGATCTCCCTGATTCTTATTCCAGTTGAAGATTCCAAGACCTTGCCTGGTTCAGTTAAATCGACTCCTAAAGATTTTTCTGATGCCGATCCAATCAAAGGCCTTCTCTGGTTCAGTCAGATCGACCCTAAGATCTCCCTGATTCTTATTCCAGTTGAAGATATTCCAAGACCTTGCCTGGTTCAGTTAAATTGACTCCTAAAGATTTTTCTGATGCCGATCCAGTCAAAGGCCTTCTCTGGTTCAGTCAGATCGACCCTAAGATCTCCCTGATTCTTATTCCAGTTGAAGATATTCCAAGACCTTGCCTGGTTCAGTTAAATCGACTCCTAAAGATTTTTCTGATGCCGATCCAGTCAAAGGCCTTCTCTGGTTCAGTCAGATCGACCCTAAGATCTCCCTGATTCTTATTCCAGTTGAAGATTCCAAGACCTTGCCTGGTTCAGTTAAATCGACTCCTAAAGATTTTTCTGATGCCGATCCAGTCAAAGGCCTTCTCTGGTTCAGTCAGATCGACCCTAAGATCTCCCTGATTCTTATTCCAGTTGAAGATTCCAAGACCTTGCCTGGTTCAGTTAAATCGACTCCTAAAGATTTTTCTGATGCCGATCCAGTCAAAGGCCTTCTCTGGTTCAGTCAGATCGACCCTAAGATCTCCCTGATTCTTATTCCAGTTGAAGATTCCAAGACCTTGCCTGGTTCAGTTAAATTGACTCCTAAAGATTTTTCTGATGCCGATCCAGTCAAAGGCCTTCTTTGGTCCAGTTAAATCAATTCCTAAAGATTTTCCTGATGAAGACTTAGTAGAAGACGCCCAAGGTTCTCTCATTGTTACTGTTGAGGTAGTAATCGCCCCAGATTCTCTCACCGTTACGGTTGAGGTAGTAATCGCCCCAGGTTCTCTCATCGTTACTGTTGAGGTAGTAATCGACCAAGGTTTTCTCAGCGTTACTATTGAGGTAATAATCGTCCAAGGTTCTCTCACCGTCCCGTGGAGAGCACGTCTGAAGAGTTCAAAGATTCGATACCTGTATCCAGCTAGGGCGCGTCCACATAAAGAATTTTAAAGTCAACTCCTGTAACAGGCCAGGTAATTATCTTTCTTTTTCAGGTACGCAAGTTCCCGCTAAGGAAACTCTTACGCGATCGACACCCAGATGGCATCTATAAGCCCATCTCCATCTATCCACCACCTCTCAACATGGCATCTATAAGCCCATATTCCTATCCATCAATCTCCAAATGGCATCTGTAAGCCCATTCCCCGTATCATACTGCTGACACTCTACTATGTGAGTGCAAATTTCTGGGCACTCTAGTGTTCAATCATCTTCTACCCTCGGATTACGAAAGGCATGCCAGCCAATCTACATCCTCAGGTCTAAGAAGATTGAACAGGGGCAACTGTTGTACCCCAAAATTTGCCCTCCCATATTCTTCAAGGTTTGCTAAGATCATGCTTCAAAATCTCCCAAGAGTTGCACAGTCCAATTGCCTCCTAACAGTCAAAAATTAGGGTTTTGGTTCTGGCAAAGAAGTTGAAGTTTTCCAAGGGTCCAAACAAGTACCACATGCCTATAAACATTGTCAAGCGTCCTTATGCCAAGTTTCAAGACTTACAGCACAAAATTGCACAGTCAAAAACCCTAATGGCTCAATAGTCAACTACAGGGGAGAAATGGTCATTTGACAGTCAAGAGTCCAAATTTTTGGTCAACGTCTTATTTTGAAGCCACAAACATCATTTGATCAATTCTTGATCATGATTCTCAAAGCATGGCTCAAAAAGTCTCAAGATGCAAAAGTTTCTATTTCTGGACAGTTGGAAAAGTCAACTGCAAATTGACCAAGGCATAACTTCCACATGGTTTATCAGAAAAATTCCATCCAAAGCTCATTTTGAAGAGAATGACATTTCCTACAACTCATCTTCACACTTCAAGTCCAAGAAATGCTCTCACAAAAAGATATCAATCTCAACATTATAGGTCATTTTCAAAAGTCAACAAAAAGGCACTTTAAGTCAAAGACCATAACTTGAGATTGGTAAATAAAAATGACATGGGACCAAAGACATTGGTTAGAGGACTTCAAGAACTTTCCAAAATGTCCAAGAACATGATCAAAGCTTAAAAATTGAGCAAGATATGCCTTGTGGAAGTTGGGAAATTTTTGGGAATTTTGAAAAGTCAACTTTGCTTCAAATGCCTCAAAATTGCTAATGGGCCACAATTTCTTCCAAGAATCATCACCCAAAAGATATGAACGACCCATTGACTTTAAAGGGAATTATTTTATCATTTTTGATTAATTATTTGAATTATTATTATTATTAATTCATTTAATTAAAATTAAATATGACAAAAATAGCAAATCATGTTTTCCAAATCCTTTTGTGCAGCATATTCTCTCATTAAGGCCTCAATATTTCGTGCATCCCTCAAAAGGAAAGAATCTTCAATGATTGGCATAAGATTGGTATGAAAAAGATTGAAAAAAGATGCTTGAAAATCAAATATTGAAAGGCATTAAAACATGGATCATGGGCTTTATTTTCGACCTAGAATGATTCCTCATATATGCACAAACAAAACCTAAGGCTCAAGAACAAGAAAGCTGCGCAGAAGCATCAAGATAAAACTTGCATTTTTTCACAAAAATCTAAAATCTGTTTTCATAGTTGTAGTGTGATTCAAGGTCTCAAAAGCATTCCAATAGACTCCTGACACTACCAGGAATCTTTTCCAACCAAAGCCAAGTCTCCATACTCGAAGAAGTGGTAAAACACAGTCACCCTGTTCATACAATTTTGCATATTCGTATTTACATTTTCATGCCATATTAATGTATTCTAATGATTGATTTGTACTAACATGGGTATTCTGAAGCTAATGGCATGCTTTAATTGAATTAATAAGGCCTGTATGAGAATCCACCATGGAAGCTCTTTAGGGTTTCAGAGGTTTGAAATTAGGGTTTCTTTCATGTGGAAAAATTAAGCCACGAGACCTATACAACTGGATTCAGATTGTCCAAACGAATCAATTCCCCTTATCGCGCCCTTTTTATATTCCCTCATGTGCTAATCGCTATTTTTGAATGTTGCAGTTAGTGGGGGTTTAAAACCCCCGCTATCTAGTCTTATTTTTCAGGCAAAACGAAAGACCAAGGAAGAAGATGCTAGCGTGTTAGACTATGGTTGGCCAGTTTGAATAATTGGCGCTTTTTTTATTGTCCCACTAATACTTGTTTTCTCTCTCTTATTATTCATTGTCCATTATATATCAGATAAACGCGTTTGGCTTGGTGGAAGCTGTGTTGTCATGCAAGCATTGGGACCTGGGTTCGATTCCCAGGTCCCCCACTTCTTCAATATTATTTTTCTTAACACCCTTCTATGCAGCGCCCCTCATCCAGTCCACCATGCACCCCAACACAGTGGCTTGACAAGTGGATTCTTGATCAATCAAAAGGCTAGAACGTGCAGCCTACCATACACATTCAGTCAACCATATGCATGCAAACGTGGAAAGTCAACAAGGCCTGATTCTAGTGGGCCAAAATACTTCCAAGACACCTCCAAATTGGGCAGATACCCCTCCTATGGTTTGCATATTTCATTTTTTATTTTAATTCTCCTTTTTCTTTTATTTGATTAATTGCTTTTATTTAATTCCAAATAATTTTTATAATACAAAAAATACAAACAAAAATCAGAAAAATCAAAATAAAATATGTTTATTATTTAATGCATTAATATTTTGTAAATAAATTTTCAATAATCAATTAGTTTAAATTTAGGTTTTCAACTTTAATGTTTTTTCTTCTAAATAACTAATATACATAAAAATTAGGTTTTTATCATTTTTATCCTTTTCTCATTAAATAAATTTTCTTATTCTTATTATTATTAATAATTAATTATTTTTGTAAATAAACTTGTGATTAATTAATTAGGGTTAAATTAGGTTAAACTTAAATATTTTCTTTAATAATTAAAAACGATTTAGAATTAGGGTTTTATTTAATTTCCAATTTTAATCAATTTTATTTATTTTCATAAATACCAAAAACCATAAAAAATAACCTTTTCTTTCTTTAATCATTAATTACTTTAAATTCCAATCTAATCTTTAAAGGGTCCAACGCCCTCGCACCTTCGATTATAATTCCTTTTCGCGCATTTATTTCTTTTGTGAATATAATGTATTTGCCCCAAAGCTTTGTAATAGTAATTAGGATATTTACTTTCCGCATTTTCTTTATTCAAATCGGGTCTTAGTTTAATTGGGCGATGTATAGACCCGCGCCTTGTAATAGCGTAGGACCTTTATTTTTCCGCATTTTAATTTCCGCACCCTTTAAACTGTTAATCACATGAAAGAATGTATGCCCAAATAAAAACAATGCGTAGCTCACTAAATACATGACAAGACAAATATTATCTGAAAATGACACACAATTCACACACCACTCTTAGGGTACGCCTCACTGTTGCCTTGCCCCTCGAAACGTGGTCGTCGAGTATAGGACGTTTTAGTAAGTCCTTGTGTCCATGAACATGGCATAAGGGTAGCTTCTAAGGTGTCCTACTATTGCTCTGGTGATCACACTGTTGCCTTTCCCCTCGAAACGTGGTCGTCGAGTATAGGACGTCTTAGTGAGTCCTTATGTTCCATTGATCTAGTTGCCTCGAAACAAGTTGCCTCGAAACAGTTGCCTCGGAATAAAAAGATCAATGGCATAAGGGTAGCTTCTAAGGTATCTTACTGTTGCTCGGTGACTACACTGTCCCTAAACTCGAATTGACCCGAACACCTCCAACGGTGGTGCTACCTACCTCTCAATGGTGGGATGGCATTACCTCAAGGACATTTACACAGACTAATTCCTTAGGGTAGGTAGATGACTCGTAGATACTTGCTCTAATTCAAAACAAATCAAAAACTTCTTTTCACACCAACACTTTTCAAAAAGCTTTCAAAAACAATTTTTCAAACACTCTTGAGGACTGATACAAGAGTCGATCTGAAACTTTAAACGAAACTTTTTCAAACTCACTCACACTTTGAAAAGAAAACAAACACTTTTGAAAACACAAATGAGCAAGTATCTAAGAGCGCATGGATAACCATGGATAGAAAGGGTGCTAACACCTTCCCTTTCTATAAATCTACCTCCCGAACCGAGAACTAATCTCATAAGGAATTTTTCTGTGCTTTTGTCCTTTCCTTGTTGGAGAAAATAAAAGACGGTGGCGACTCTTGCTTCCGTGACATTTCGCGAACCAGCGTTAAACAGTCAGTTCCAGATCCACCGATCACACCACCCTTCGACCTGAAACCACTATGGACCCTAAATGTAGAGTCAAGTACTTTATTGCTGATCAAACGTCATCCGTAACTGGATGACTATAAAGACGGTTGATGGGTACTTCACAAAGCATGCTAAGGGACATGAGTGACCTAGATGGAATTTGCTCATCCTGCATAACAGGATAAATGTCTAAGGGCCCAATATTGAACTGGACAAGGGTGACACAGTGTATGCCTTGTGTTCAATATAGACATGAGGACAAAAGGGTAATTGTACAACACAAATATTATCACAGGAAAAGGTTTGGTCAAATCACATGACATTTTCGTGACTTGGGTAACAGTGATGTGTTGCTAGATACCGCTCACTATTTATTATATTAAATGTGTGATTTAATATAATTGCCAACATCGCGAAAACCCACAGGGTCACACACATAAGGACAGGTTGATGAGAGATAGAATAAATAAGGAACACCGTAAGGTACGGTGCACTTAAGTGTAATACGGAAAGTGGTAAGGTACCACGTGGATAAGTGATATATGGTACATCATAAGGTATGATGTCCATAAGCTTAATTGGGCTTTTAGCTTATAGCCTTAATTGGGCTTTTAGCTTGTAGCCCACACGAGTGATTCTATAAATAGATCCCTTGTGATGAAGCAATTTCACTTGATGCATTTTCGTTTTTGACTCTCTCTCTCTCTCTCACTCAAGGTTTTCGTTCGTGATCAGCTAGCACTGTGACCGGAAGCGATCTGTTCGTGTGGACTGAGTAGAGGCGTTGTTCTTCATCAACGCTCGTGATCACAACATCAAAGTTCTGAATCGCCGCAAGAGGTAAATATTTCTATCACTGACCATGCTCATTCGTAAGGATCGCTAAAGGAAAATTTTAAATTCCGCTGCGCTTTTGGTCGCAATTTTCCTTCACATACATCATGACATGTGCATACATCATATATAACATAGTCTCATTTATTTTGAGAACGTCAGCATACAGTGCATCTCATGCATCACATATAACTAACCCTATATTTCTTTCAGGAAAGACATTATTATCAACAATTTCCAACAAGTCCATGATCAACACTCAAGGCTAAACAGAATAATCATCGGCAACAAATGCAACCTCTTCCAGGTTCCTTCTCACAACCCTACTATCCAGGCTTTCATATCGAAGTAACCCTACTATCCAGGTTCCTTCTCACAGCCCTACTATCCAGGATTTCATATCGAAGTAACCCTACTATCCAGGTTCCTTCTCACAGCCCTACTATCTAGGCTTTCATATCGAAGTAACCCTACTATCCAGGTTCCTTCTCACAACCCTACTATCCAGGCTTTCATATCGAAGTAACCCTACTATCCAGGTTCCTTCTCACATCCCTACTATCCAGGCTTTCATATCGAAGTAACCCTACTATCTAGGTTCCTTCTCCTAACCTTACTATCCCTAGTAGAGTAAAGGACAACTGAAGCTCCTAAGACTCTATTTCTCCCAAGACGGAGACCAGCATTCCCCAGCGAAGTCTACCTCAACAACAGGTATACGGGTTCTCGCAAAGGAATCTCTTATGCGATCGACACTTCTTCGGATGGAATCTTTAAGCCCATCTCTGAAAATTCTCTAGAAACTACCAAATGGCGTCTATAAGCCCATTCCTGATAGCATAAATCAAGTTCTACTTTATGCGAGTGCAAATTTCTGGGCACTCTAGTGTTCAATCATCTTCCACCTTCAGATCACGAAAGGCAGACACACCAATCTACATCCTCAGGTCTAAGAAGATTGAACAGGGGCAGCTATTGTACCCCAAAATTTTCCCTCCCATATTTCTCAATACATGTCAAGTGAGATCCTCAAATTGCTCAAGGAAGTTCAAGGGTTGACAAGACAAACTCTCTCCTAGGGAAGTCTACCTCAAATTAGAGTTTCATTTTGCATCAAGATGATTGAGTCCAAAGGATCCCAAATGCTCACCATTGTCCTAATATGTTCTCAAGATCATCCATGTCAATTTTCAATCCTTGTAGAGGAAGTTTGCTTAGTCAATTGCTCAAAGGCCTAAAAATCGACTGTGCTAGGTCAAAAGTCAAATGTGGCCTATATACAGTCAAACTTCAATATTTTTGGTCAGCATCCTCAATTTGAAGTATTATTCATCATTTGATCAAGAGTTGATCATGATTCCTCAAGGATTTCTCACAATTCATCAAAACCCAAAAGTTGCCAAATTAGGGTTTTGTAGGAAAAGTCAACTCAACTTTGACCAAGCATAACTTTCTCATACTTTATCAGAAATGACCCATCCAAAGCTCATTTTAAAGAGGATGAAATTCCCTACAATTCATCTTCATATACCAAGTTTAAAATATGCACTCACAAAAAGATATGAATTTTGACATTATAGGTCATTTTGAAAAGTCAACAAAAACATCTTTTGGGTCAAAGCTTCAAACATGAACATGGAAGACTCAATTGATATGATACCAAAAGGGTTGCTTACAGGACATCCTAAGCTTTCTAAAAAGTCCAAGAACACCTCTCTAGGGTCAAAATTGAGAGAGTTATGCATTGGCCAAGTTGACCTTTTTTGCAAAATTGCCAAAAGTCAAATATGCAAAAATTTGCATCTTTTGCTAAATGGGCCCAACTTTTTATGCTTGCATCTCATTCCTAACATAGTCCACGACCTATGGGGCCCTCCAGGCTTTATTTATTCATTTATTCAATTTATTTTGATTTTTATTCATTTAAAATTCAAATAAAATCAAATAAATCCTAATAAATCCTAATAAATCATATATTGCATTTTAGGGATGATTTTTGCATTGAAAAAAGATCTCATATGCTGTCAATTGAAGATCAACTCGTGAAAAGTCAATTTGGTTTGAAAAAGATTGGATTTGAGTAAAATTGGAAAGGAATCATATGCATTGAAAGATCAAATCAAATCTCCATGATGAGCAAGATTGAGGTCGTTTTTGTTGACCTAATAGCTTGTATTACATATACAGAAGGAGACCAAGGCATAGAGGGGTTAGAAGCAGTCGTGCAGAGGTGAAACAACACTCAAAAATTTGCAAGAAAAGTGGTGATTCAATTTCCACATTAGAGGCCAATTCATACCATTCTCACGACACCAACAGGTTCTTGGACATCTCCAGAAGGAATTCCAACCATTTGCAAGCTTTCTCACGCCTGGAACTGTAAGATATAGGTATCACGACTTGCTTCCAAATTCAAATTAAGTTTCATTGATTCACTCATCCATTGCATATTTTAATGATATATTCATGTTTGTCATTGAGTTTTCAAACTTTTGGTACCATTTAATTGTATTTCTAATGCATGTACATGAAGTTGCCATAGCTAGGGTTTGGTGTTCTTGATTGGGGTTTTGTAGGATAGGCACAATTGAGTAATGATTCTGGTACCATGAGACTCGTGAGGATGAAACGAGTAGAATGGTACCAGCCAGGGCCATTTATCTTGAGCACACGCGATTTTGGAGATGGACAAGGATATACCTACAACCAGTGTCTGTAGGTAAAAGTTTGTTTACCCAAAATGACGGATGGGAGGTAGACGATGATGCGTGTCATCCTTTGGTTGGGCCATTTAAATTTAGTGCATTTTTTTCCCAGGATTTAGTGTTTTCATTATATAATATTTATGTTTTATTGTATGTACAAACAAAACACTTGGCTTAGTTGGTAAGCGTGCAGGGGGAAAGTGCAAAGGACCTGGGTTCGATTCCCAGGTCCCAACCTTTATTGTTAATATTTTTCCATAGGTAATCCAGTGCATAGCAAGTCAAGGAGTTCCCCTTACACCCTCAGGATCTGGCCACCCAATTCATCAACGCCTCAGATCAACATGCCATCATTGGAGGACCACCATGCGCCTCAGTCAAGCATGCACACTGGATTGAGGCGAAGTCAAACAGGCCTCTGTCCATTTGGGCCCAGGAATTTACATTCCAACCCCCTTTTGCTAAATACAGGCCCATCTTATCCTTCTTTATTTATTTATTTTTAATTCTTTTAATACTTTCTTTAATTATTTTTAATTCACTAATTAATCCTTTTTTTATAAAATCATAAAATCAATAATTCACAAAAAAATTAGAATTAGACTTTTTTTTAATCAAAATTAATTTTATTAATTTAATTTAATTTAATTTAGGGAAATTGTAATTTGTTTTTTTCATAAATAAAATCAAAAAATAGAAATTAGGTTAACTTTTGATTTAATTTTATTTTGCTCTTTGTCTCAAATAAATAAAAATACAAAAAATAGGTTGTAGACTAATTAATTCATTTTTAAAAAAAATTAAAATTAATTGGAAGTAGGCTTTTCTTTCTTTTAATTTAACAATTTCTTTATTTTCTTAAAATAACAAAACAAAACAAAAAAAATTTCTTAATTAATCGCAATTAGGTTTAGGCAAGGGTCAAAACCCTAATTATCTCGTATTCGATTTACCGCGCGCATATTATTTATTTTTTGTCAATATTGTTGTAACTGTGCATGGTTTGTAATAGTTTAATTTAGGGTTTTTATTTATCGCTTTTTCCCGGGTTTTTGGCTATGTAATTAATCCCCTCCCCAAAGCCTTGTAATAGCGTAGATTTACTTTCTCGCATCTTAATTTCTGCAAATATTTAATTGTCTAAATGTATGTTAATAGGATTGTATGACAAGATTGCATGATAATTTAATACAGTTAGAAAACCCTAATGTGCAAAGATAAATAACTGAAACAAATCACTCGCATATATCACTCTTAGGGTATGTTCTCACTTCGGTTGCCTTCGGTAAACGATTATTAAGTATAGGGTGTCTTAGTGGTTACCCCTCTGTCTAAAAAAGATCAAATATCCCGTTCGGATGTTGCCTCGGAATGCTGCCTCGAAAAGGTCGCCTCGGAAATGTTGCCTCGAATATGATCTTAAGACTCTAGGGTTATTACTAAGATGGCCTAATATTGCTTTAGTGATCGTACGTCCCTTTCAAATTGACCCTTACAACTCCAACGACGGTGCTATCTATTTCTCAATAGTAGGATAGCACTGTCTAAAGGAAATGAGAATATAAAAGATCTTTTTTCGAGTAGGTAGATGCTAGTAGGTACTTGCTCAAAACAAAACTTTTCACACTTACACTTTTCAAACAAATTTTCAAAACAACTTCGTCACACCTTTGAGGACTGATACAAAAGTTATCACGAAGTCAAACTTTTCAAAAATAAAGCACATACGCAAGCAATTTTTAAAAGGATGAGCAAGTACCTAAGAGCCCATGGAAAACTATGGATATAAAGCGTGCTAACACCTTCCCTTTCTATAATCTACCCCCCCGTACTCAGAATATCTCGAAAAAGGATTTTTTCTGTACTTTTTTCCTTTTCGATTGGATGAAATAAAAGTCGGTGGAGACTCTTGCTTACCGCGACATTTTGCGAATAAAAAACGCAAAACGCAAACCAACATTTCAAAACAGTCGATTCTGCCACCGTATCACACTTACCAACGTCAACTACTTCCGACAATCACTTATATGATCCCAACACAAAAGTTACAGCAACCTTATTACTCTATCATTTTTCAAACATCGACATCTTACACTTGCTTCGTAAATAAACAAATATTACATCGCTCTTCATTCTTCGAGAAGTAAGAACCAACAATGTCTGATCAATATATCTCAAGGCGCTCTAACTCGACTGACAACAAGACCTTGAATCCAAGTCACCTTCAAACTCGGGAATAACAAGACTCCAACAATTCTTGCATTGTCGTCGTCGGCAGCACACCGAACCAACACCTTTCAATTGAACATATCTGAGAAGCAAAGCTTCTCCCCCACTTATCTTCAACCAACTTCCTGCATACAACTCGATTAAAAAAACAACAAGCACATACAATGTTTTGACACACTTGTCGCGCACTAAGGAATAAACGACATTAGACAACTTGGTCGGACGGACCGACCTGCTCTGATACCACTAATGTAACACCCCAAATTCTACCAGGTAGTTATAACAAAAAATCAGAGTATTTAAAATTTTCCAACACATTTGGGATATCACAATTCAACATGTTACAACACATAAACAGATACATAACACTTAAGTTTCGGAGGATCATATAACAACTTGCATCAACTTTTAAAACAAAACCACTTCTTTTATTAATAACACAGCAGAATCATAATTACAACTTCAAGTAGCATCATATGTTTCATTCAACTAAAACAACTTGAGAGGCAACATATTATTTCATATAATTAAACTTAGGATTTAACAACTAAAACAATTTCAACAAGTAAACAACTATTTGTTCATTTCCCTCCGAGTGCTACGTATCAGAGCGACCAGCCGACTTTGAACTAATAAGGCTTAGCAAATCTCCATTCTTTAATACATGCACGTTACCAACAGAGGTCAACATTCAAACAAGTCATGCAAAAATCACCACTTCACAACAACAATTGCAATAGGATATCATCAAAATGCAACAACTAATTCAGCAACACAACAACTCAATTGTACAACTTAGAATGCGACTCAATGTTATACAAATGCATGTGGTACCATTGGAGCAGAACTGCCAACTTAGAAAATCTGCCAATAAATAGAGGCATCAACAAGGCATAATCCTTCAACTTAATATTTTACCAATCCAGGCCAACATGGTGCCAATCCAGGCCAACTTAATAATGCAAATGTTTGTGACTTAATAAATGCAATAATCAAATACAACACAACAATGTATTCGACAAAATTGGCATAAGCCTACAACTCAATCCACTTATCAATCACAACATATTCAACATCAACAATATATTCAACAACATTGGCATAAGCCTACAACTTAATCAACTTACCAATCACAACATGTTCAACAACAACAATGTATTCAACAACGTTGGCATAAGCCTACAATTTAGTACGTCACAACAACAATATCATATCAACAATTAGTAATGTGACAACCACATAATTTATTCGATAATAACTTATTCACAATAATAACCAACAAAATAATCCCATATACCAGAACCATTCAACTGAATTCGACTTCACCTGCAAATCAACTTGATTCTACATAATTATAACAAAACAAATCAACTAAAAATACCCACATGTATATATGACTTATTCCGACAATTTCAACTAATTCCAGTTAACCAATTTTACCTCCCAAATCTACAAATTCGGCTAATCGATATTGCTTAATATACTGTTATCACTACTTTTTATTTATACTGCTACTAATCAATTTATTCTACTAAGTTACTCTACCTCCGTTATTTATCTTATTGCTATTGATATATCACTTCTATTAAATTATTCACCTCCAACTCTGCGACTAAAAACCATCCCTGCTATTTTAATTTCTAGGACTACGGCTAATATAATTCTGCTAATTATTAACTCTGCTATTTTATTCTACTGTTCATCTAAATTTACTACTTATTATTGTTTCTGCTATTATCCTATATCACATAAAACAACTCCATAAAAATATGCTACTTCTATTAATTTTCCTTCTGCTATAACATGCTACTGATAAGAATAGTTTAATTTGTTCCCAGACTGCTTTTCTATTAATAAACTCTATACTGATACCATATTAACAGTTATATAGCATAGTGCCACAGAAACCAGAACTGAAACAAGTTCCCCTTCCTAACACTCATTGCCAACGGCACTTTCCTTCCACCATTTCCCTAGTGTCGATCGACACATCCTCCTTTCTCCCAAGATTGCCGAACGACAACTCCCATATACAACAACCAGCTGCCGTTCGGCAGCATCCAACCAACAATAAGCTGCTATTCGGCAGCATTCTAGGCACAATTTTCCTTCTCTATTTTCTTCTTCTTTTGTCCACTCGGTACTGTTTTAATGGATTTTATGCTACTGTCTACTATTCCAAATCCAATCTAGACAAGTATATAACACAGTAATACACTAATTCCTTTTCAATTCTTTAATCACATCAATTATTAATAATCTTTATCACAACAACATAAACCAACACAAATCAACAGACAATAATAATCCCACAAACTAATTCCCACATACAAAATATCATATACCCCTTTATAAGATAAGAAACCCCATCCTTACCTGGTTTGATTTGACAACAACTCTGTGTGTCTCCGATTTGAATCTCCTCTTGGCCTCTTGGTTCAACTTCACGTAGCTCTCTTCTTCTCCAAAAACCCTATTTTCCTCTTTCTCTTCTCCTTCCTGATAACACTAACTATCTCCCTTTTTCTTATTTTCTAATAATAACATATATCATTCTAATGATCCAAATAATAGTGTTTCTCTTAGTGGACCTACACACACACCCCACCATTACTACTATCACAATATAAGCCTAATTAAATAAGTAGTCACATAATATAATCTAATATTATTTCCAATAATATTCTTCAACTATGATCGATCCACAATTTAAATAAAACTAACTCGCAAATAATATTCTAATAATAGTTCTCCGACTAAACTGTCTAATTTATCCGACTATCAACTTACCGCTCAACTCAACATATTTATCCAATTATGCTTCTTAGAATAATACTGATAATTCTCAAATTAATTCCACCAAATTAAATCCGATTATTTAATATTCTAACTTAATAAAATAATTCTGACTTAACGATAAAATTCAATTAATATAAAGTATTCAAAACAATATTCAATTAAATAAATAATTAAATATCGGGGCGCTACATTTACTACATTCAAAGTGTCTAAAATAAAATTGAAAATATAAAAATCTTTTATTTGGATCGCTTGTCTTGTACGCAGTATCTGAACTGAATTCTTACGAATTTTTACTTGAAATCTTCTTGAATCTTCCAGCCCCATTAATCATGCTTCAATGTCTTCATTTCACACCGATCTTTCCTTGATCCTATCGATATCTTGAGCATTGGTCTATCTGAAGATTGAGAAGAACTACCACCTTGTTCGAAGGCTTCTACACAACACTACCAAAGTGAATTTGGAGAGAAGAACCTCCTTATTTTTGAATGAACTTGTCAAAACCAGCCATAAAACCATACACTTTACAAACCTCGGAAATCTTAAACAAATTTTCAAATAAACGTTAAATCCAATAATAGAATCTCCTGAACAACATAAAATCTCCAAAGATGAGATTTAGATCCATACAAAAATAGAAAAAGAATGAGGTAGAAGATGAAAGAATTTGTTTGCAAGCACTAAAGAAAGATTCAAAAACCTTTTGAGAATTGAGAAAACACGTGAGTTGTGAGTTTTCCAAACATTAGTGGAAGTGTATATTTTCTAACATTGTGAGAGGTTTTGGGAGAAAATACTTTTATATGTGTTGGAGATCTAGTACAAATATTAGTGAAAAATGATGCATGATTCGAGTCAAAAGCAAGAGGTATGAATGGAGTTGGAAAATTAAGTAATTGGAATCAAGAAGCCAAAACACATGAGAACTCATTTTCATGATTTGATTCACAAAACCTTTGATTCGAATCACGTTATTGGAGTCATGAAAAGTGGTGTTTCAAATCGGAGTTCCAGAAGCAACCCAAGAAATTTCAATTTAGTTAAGATTCAAATCTAGCAGTCTTATGATTTGAATCAAAGTTTTATGATTCGAATTATGAAGTATGTGATTTGAATCATGAAAATTGTAAAATGACCTTTGAGCTCCTTGTGAGTCTGATTCGAGTCAAATTAATAGTTTGATTTTAACCACACTGCCATAATCTCAATTTTTCAAAATTTAAAGGGATTTTTGAGATTCCAACATAGTCATGACTTGAACCATTCTCAAACATAGTTCTTGAACCAACAATTCAATAGATTTACTTGAAGCATATTGCTTAAACTTAAACTATACACTTTGATTTTATTCACTCTTAAACGGATTAAAAGACATCCAGAGATGTGCAATCAATGAGGAGACTCTATGGAAAAATAACAAAACTAAATGCTTAATAGACAAACAACAAAACAATAACCTTTTATGTAATAGAGACATGCAACATGAAACTTCGTATCTTTGGTTTGATATTATCAAGGTGGTAAAATTATTATTTTGTTGGGAGATCTTTGTAATTAAAATGTTGTGTTTGATTGGGAAGCTAGCAATTGTAAAGCTTCAATCCTTTCGTAAGGAGGTACGCGGGAAAAACCTGTCAAAAACCCATATCATATTGGAAACTCTCAAGAAGAAGTTACTGAGGAGAGGAGTAGGAAAAACATTAAATCAAACCTCTATAAATATATGGTGCATATTTCTCTTCCATGATCTCTTTACATTTCAGTTATTTATTTCTGTTGCATTTTCTTCTCTCTGATTTACTTTATTTTGCTGCTTATATCTTGTTTATTTTACAAACGTGTTTTAAACTCTAGTTTTTTTTCAAAAAAATTTATTTGGAAATTGTTTTTTCAAACCCTCACAATTCACCCCCTTATTATGTTTGGAGTCACATGTCTAACAATATTGTTTTAATCATTGATGGTGGTCTTCAAGGTTTCTACCTTAGTGGCTTGAACATTGGCCTCACACCAGGCCTTAACAAGATTATCTCGAAAACATTCTTATGAGGAAGAGAACTCCCCATTTGGCCATGTACATAACAAAATCCTCCGTTGTGTGTCAACCCAGAGGGACAAGACCAACCACATTGACAAAGTCACCTCTATTATTATATAGCTAACTCCTTGCAGCGACGAGGGAAAAGAAACAACAATCATTGACCAAATTTACCTTAGATCCATAGTCGGGATAAATCTCTCTAGTATCATGTTAAACCTACTTATGTTTTTGTTCTTATGAGGATTCATACCCAAACCAACATTATTCTCTTGATCAATCACTTAGACTGTATTTCGAGATGGAGCTGAGTCAGGTTGATGGATGCTCATAATTTGGAGATAATTATTTGGTTGAAGTTTCCTTATAATATTCTCTTGAGTCATATTGCTTGTAGATAATATGAAACATATTCAATAAACACTATAATAAAACAACATGATATATTCACGAAATAATACAACAAAAAATTGAGGATGCTTTGCCAGGATGCATCATAGTCGCTAGGGCCTGGATGTTTATGTATTGATCTACATCTACCATTGTAACATCACACTTTTTCGTCAACTAAATTTAATTTATTAAATAAGGGGACTAACTCCCTAATTATGATCATATAATCTTGATCACACTCACATAAATCTTTTATTTCATTAATCATACTCATCTGAGACAACCTAAAATGACCCTTAGAACAACACCATAGGAACCTTAGCACGAGTGAGATACAATTCCTTTAGTGATTTGGAGTTATAGTACAAAAACAAACCTATTTGTGGGAGACCATCCTATAAGGTCTAATGATTATGTAGTGATGTTTAAACTCTACGGTGAAGTCGACTAAGGTTTCATAGCTAGGTCTTCTAGCCAGGTCTGGCTTCTTAAGGACATTGCATATGGAATAATATGTTTTTACTAATATTTAGTGTCCTTGAAAATAAGGCCTAAGCTTTCTTGAAGTCACACTATCGCCAATACAAGCATTTATATCTTCTAGTAGCAATCCTCAGCACCTCTGAACTTTTTGCTCATAAAATAGACAGGTTAATCTACCTTCCATTTCTTAGGCAAGCACCGAGCTTAATGCCTAGCCAGTAACATACAAGTAGATTTATAACAAATAACCTGTTATCGGGCATGTCAGAATGGGCGGTAACACTGAGAATGCCTTTAATTTTGAGAATTCTTGCTCAAATTCATCCATCCATTCAAACCTCTCATTTTTCTTCAATGTGGCGAAGAAGTGGAAAGCCTTGTCACCTGCATGGGAAAGAAAACGAGAGGAAGAGGCTAAATGCTCGGTTAGTTATTGACCATCTTGACATTAAAGGGGGTTCTCATACCTATGCTAGCTTGGTATTTATCTAGGTTTTCCTTTATACTCTGTTTGGTGAGCATGACACCTAATAATTTCCCACTTATACGCCAAATAAGCACTTGGTCGGAATCAGACGCATGTTGTAATTCTTGATTTATGATAGGATATCTTATAAATTTTTGTACGACTTCCTCCTTAGGATGTCTTTACGATCATGTCATCAATGCACACCTCTAGGTTGTTTCATATTTGTTTTGAGAATAATGTGTCCATGAGCCTATGATAGGTGGTGTAACGCCCATCAATTTAATTAATTATTTAATTAAATTACTTTTGGATTTTTTGTTGAAGTTGTGAGATGTTGAGAATTGTTGGTATAAGTTGTTATATTGTTATTAATTAATTATTTGATTAATAATAATTATAATGTTGGAATTAATAGAACAATTGTGTTTGGCTCATGTTATTGGTTGGAAGTAGTAAAGTGGGGTGTGTATAAGTTAGGCCCAATTGGATTAATGATACAAGGTTAAGCTGACACAAGGATTTGATTTATTTGGTGAATAAGAAGTCTTGTGCGCTGACCTGTGAAGCCGCGCGAAGAGAGGAGCAAGCTGCCCGGTGTCGAGAAGAACAAAGCAAGGTTGTCGGCTGGGATTTTGGTAGAGCATCCTTCAATCCAAGTAAGGGTGGGGTTCTGACCGTATAATGGGATTGATGATGTGTATTATATGGGGTTTGGTCGTTTGTATGACTGTTGTGCATTGATGTTTATGAATCTGTTATTGAAGTTGCCCGTTTCCTCATGATGTGGTCATTTAGGGAGTTACCGTACAACTGTTTAATGAACCTGTTATAGGAAGTTGCCCGGTGGCTATGCAGTGGTCTTTTTGAGTTTTCTGTATAATTGCATGTTATAATCGATGATTAGGTTAATGTAGATTCTACCTGTTGCTGTGGTTGTTAGGATGTTGTGATATTCTGAGCGGTTGGTAGGAAAATTAGTAAATTATTGTTGTGGTCGTTATAGGAAGGGTTCAACGTGATTGTCTTGTACAAATAGTGAATATGTTAAAAGTAGATATAGTTGTCTGTTGTTGTGTTATTTCAAACAGTTGGCCGAAGATAATGGATTGTGTTGTGGTGGTCGTTATGTTGTTGTATTGTTCTATGCTGTTGGCCAGAATTAGTGGTCAAGGAGGATGCTGATGGTGTTAGGTGCCGAGTGGCATATAGGCTGCGAGGTGTGTCGGAGAATATATGTGTTGGATGTCGAGCGGTATTAGGCTGCAAGGCGTGCTAAGGAGCACAATATTCATGTCGAGCTGCACAAAGCTACATGTTGTGTCGAGGAACATAAGTTAGTTATTCTTCTTTGTTTCTGTGCGTGTCGAGGAGTATTGAGTTAGTTGTTATTCTGTCTTGTTGTGGTGCATGTGGAGGGGCGTAGTTCTTCCTATCCCTTTTGCCCGTACATGTTGTTTTGGTCGATACCAGTGCTGTATAAGTTGTTTTGAGTTGAGAAAATTGTAGGTTGATGAATTATGTTAAGATACCTCTAATAATGGCAGATATTATGTTGTAGGATTATGGCCAAAGTTGAATAATATTGATGTTGAATTGTTGTTGATGTTGTAGGCTTATGGCAAATGTTGATTTATGTTAAGTTGTTGTTTGTTGTGTTATTGCTAAATTCATGTTGTGTCGCATACATCGCATATCAAGTTGGAGCTGATGCTCGTTAAGTTGGCCTGAATTGGAAAAATATTAAGTTGAAGGCTTATGTCTTGTTGATGCCTCTATTTATTGGCAGATTTTTAAGTTGGGAGTTCTGCTCCATTGGTACCACATGCATTTGCATAAAGACAAGTTGCATTCTATGTTGCATTTGAAGTAGTTGTGTGGTTGTTTTGATTATGCTTATGTTGTTAAAATTTGAGAAGTGGTGAATATGTATGAACTGATTCTAATGTTTTATTTATCATACGTTCTATTATATTGTTCAATATCTCACCCCTTTTGTTTGAATATTACCCATACGTTGGTAACGTGCAGGTAATCCAGAGTGAAGGTGGTTTACCTTCAGTAGTTCGAGTCGGTGTCATTGCTCTGATACGTAACACTCGGGGGGATGAACGCTTGCTATTTTATTGTTATTATTCAGTTGTTGCACTTTAAGTTGTTGTTCATTAAATAACTATTATTTGAAGTTGTTTTAGTTGGATAAAGATGTTATATTCTTTAAGTTGAATATTTAATTCCGCTGCGTGGTTATGAAAGTTGTTGGTTTTAAAAGGTTAATTTATGTTGTTGTTGGTTCATCCAGTTTAATGTGTTATGTATCTGTAATGAATGTCGATGTTAGAAGTTGAATTTGTAGCATCCTGATTGGGTTGTCAAAGTTTTGTAACTCTAATTTTATAAATATTGTCGGGTAGAATTGGGGTGTTATAAAGTTGGTATAAGAGCAAGTCGGTTCCTCCGACCAAATTGTTGAGTCATAGTGTGTGTTGTACCCCAAAATTTGCCATCCCTTTTTCACAAGAAAATCACAACCCTAGGGTTTTCTCTGATTTTTAAGATTGGCTCAAGAATCGGTCAAACAGACTTTTCTTTATCAGTCAATCCAGAATTAGGGTTTTCTCTGATTTGTTAAGATTGACTCAGGAATCGACCAAACAAATCTTTCTTTGGCAGTAATCCAGGATTAGGGTTTTCTCTCACATCTCTCAGAAGAGATTGAATCCTCAGAAATTGTTTGTTCAAATTTACTGATTATTCTCAAAGCTTGATTATCTGGGATAAGAGCTGAGACTTTTGTTTGGAACATTAAGGCATCTGCTTGTTAGTGGAGTGAAATGTTTGCCAGTTAATGGAAATGCTTTGTTTGTTTAACTGTACAATGCGTATGTTAATTGGAATACCATGCGTATTATGAGTAATGCAAGGTTACGAGACTGCAAAATTTGTTGATTATTTATTTTATCTGGATTAGAATTATTGGGATACAGTTCCAATTATTTTGATTTGAGAGTCTTAAATAATTAAAAAAACATGCAAGGAAGAATTGAAAGATATTTGACAGTAGAAATATTCTTTTGGATAAAGACTCTTATTCGTTTCAAATATTGTTACAAAATTTATTTGAATATTGTAAGTTTACAACTTATAGTATTTAAAATAATAATTGATTACAATAAATGAAAAAAGTCTGTCTAATCCTAAGCTTCAGTGCTCCAATGCTCCCATGCTCAAAGTATTTTTGCTTCCTCTACTTCCTCTATTGCCCAAGATGCATTCACCTGAAAAAGAAGAAAGTAAAGAAATTAACACAGTTAACTGAAAAGAATTTTCAAGCAGAAGAAAGAAAATCATCACTAAAGTTTGCCGGCCGGAATCAGAATGCTATTTGTTCATCATGTTTTATTTTCCTCTTTGCAAATCAAAAGAAGATTACTCTTCTTGGTTCACAAAGAGAAAAAGTAAAAACAAATAATAAAATGCAAGCATGTCAAACTAGATGCAAAAACTTGGTTCAAATGCAAAAACATAAGGCATTGTAAAGGCAAACCAAGGCGCCCAATTCCAAACTGAATACCAAAATGCAGTAATGCAAAACTGTTAAACATAGGCATTGTAAAGGCAAACCAAGGCGCCAAGATTCAAAACTGTCAAGGCAAAGTACACAATACATAAAATATGCAATCAAAAGTACACAATGCAGAGATAAACCAAATTACAAGCCAAAGAGACTTGTCAAAGCCATCATCATTTTCCTAGGCAAACTTTTCAGAAATTACAATATAATAAGCAAAAGGTGCTTAGAGAGAGAGAAAGAGAGGACCTAGTGAAAAAGTTTGCAGTTTGGCTAAGGCAGGCTGTCAAAGACAGTAAAGATAACAAAATATATATAACAGTCTAGCATCAAACACCATGGAAAAAAATACTGAGCCATTTTTCAAAAACAGTTTCAAACAAAGAGCCAAGCTTGAAAACATAAAAGCTCCAAAACCCTGCATAACTGTAACAAAGATACAACAACAAACTCACAGTTTCCAAACTGCAAATCAAACAAGCCAAAACCTGTTGTCAAACCTGCACAAAGGCCAAACCAAAACAAGCTGCAACTTACCCAACTGCGAGTCAAAAACTACAAACTCAAGCCAGCTCAAAACCTGCATAACTCAAGCTTGCCCAAACTGTTAACCCAAACTGCAGGTCAAACAAAACAAGCTTAGATCTGCATAACAACAACAAAACTACAAGCTACAACCCCAAAACCTATAAACCATAAGCCTGCTAGCAACAAAACTGCCTGCTACAACTCCAAACCTGTAAAACCAAACTTCAAACCTGTTTGGCCAAAACTGTAAGTCAAACAAAACGCAAACTGGCCAAAACTGCAGAATACAATCAAATAGCACCAAACTTGTACAAACAAACCTGCCAAAACAAAACCACAACAGTTTTCCAACCAACCACCAAACTGTTATCAAGTTTGCAAAACTTCAAGCTACACAAACTGTAACAAAGATACAACAAAAACCTAAATCAACTCAACACCTGCCAAGCCAAGCTAGCAACCAAACAATCTGCAGAACCCAACTGTTTGGCCAAACTATAAACAAGCAAACAGTTTCAGAGATGTATCATCATTAACGTACAAAAACACCAGAGATTCAGAAGCAAATAAAGTTTCAGAACTTCTGTTCATCATCAACAAACAAAGAACAAATAGTTTCAGAGTCTAATCATCATTAACAAGACAAAAAAGAGGAAGAGATTCAGAAGCAAATAGGGTTTCAGAAACCAAGTTCATCATCAACAAACAAAGAACAAATAGTTTCAAATTTCATTTCATCATCAACAAGGAGAAAGGAAGAGATTCAGAAACGAAACAGTTTTCAGAATCATCATCATCAAGCAATTAGGGCCAAGAAGAAAGAGGAAGAGTTTTAGAAGCAAAACAACATAGGGTTTCAGAAGCGTGTTCATCATCAACAAAAGTCCAAACAACACAGTGTTCTCAGAAAATCATCATCATCAAACAACATTCAAATCAAAAGAACAACAAAAAATACCAGAAGCGTGTTCATCACATCTTTTCCTCCGCTCTGGCCACCAGGAACACCGCCACCAACTCCCATCTCTCTCCCTCTATCTTTTTTCAGAAACAAAACGCTCAAGTTAAGTCTCTCTTCCAACTATCACTGCATTTCAAGCATATAATAACCATGGATTAAAAAACAAAACTAAACATGCAAACAAACTGTAAAAGCCCTAAGAATCAAAACAAGATAAAATTGTACCATTCAAACAAATGCCTTGGACCGTCGTGAAGAGGAGAGAGTTAGGGTGACGCTCCAGCAACCTAAGGCATGGAGGTAGGTTCAGCGCTTGTGGCCTGAGAAAGATGAAGAAACGAAGAAGAAGGTGAGAGAGCGGTGCCGTTTGTTTGTCACAACTAACCCTAATCTGTTCCAACCCTAACAAAAACTGTGCAAAGTCTGGCATTGGGCCTGACTCGCCCCAAACAAATGCAAAGCCCATGTTTTTTAACACGCACCCCCCCCCCCCCCTTCATCCTGATTCATGTTCCTCTCCATTCTCATTTGGGCCTCACTATAAAATCTTAAGCCCACCTTTTTTCTTTCATTTTAAACTAATATCTTTTTTAATAAATGTCATTTTAAATAATTTCTTTTCTTTTCTTTGATACCAATAATAAAACTAAAAATATATTAAAATTTTGTTTTGATTTTTTAATATAGTTTTCTTTTTTTGATAATTGTTACATTTAATAAAATACAATAATAATAGAGTTTTTATTTTCTTTAAAAAATATATAAATAGTAGAAGCTTTAATTTAATTATTTTTTCTTTCTTTAAAAATTTTATTTTCATAATTAATAAAACAAAATAATAATAATACTTAATCTTTCTTAGGTTAAATTTTATTTTGTTTATTTGTGAATAAATACATGCATCTCATAATATTTTTTATTCTCATTATTTTTATAATTTGTTATAATTTTTTACATTGAATTGCGACAGTTCGATTTGGTTGTAACACATATTTGGACATTATTATTCTTGAGAGACTCATCCCCATTTGTAAATAATTGTACCCCCATCCCCGGATACTTTTTTTGTAATAACTTAGACTTTAAATTCCCGCAATTTATTGCTTTCAATATACTGTATAGTAATTAGGGTTTGTATGCGAAGATCCAAAATCAATCACTAGATGACCTAATACAAGAATAAATGCATGAAAATCAATACACAATTCACACTTGCACCTCTAGGGTAACCTCGCTTGTTGCCTCGGAAAAAGCAATCATGTCCCTCGAGTATGAGACACTCTAGCAAATGCCTCTTCGATAAACAAAGATCTTAGTCCCTCGATGACCCTCGATGTTGCCTTCAATAAAACGATATCGTCCCTTACAAAATTGCTAGAGCGTCTCTCAAGTTGCTTTCAATGATTGTATATGATGACCCGCGCTTGTCCCGTTTAACATCCTAACACAAGGTTGTTCACCAAATACAATGGTGAAATAACACTGTCGAAAGGGTTAAAAATATAAGAAAGATCTTTTGAGTAAAATAGGGTAGACAACTCTTAGTTACTTGATCAAAAGCTTACAAAACATCCTTGCCATTTTCAAACACACCTCACAACACAATTTCAAAGTAAACTTTCAAAACATTGAAATATCTTTTCAAAAAGACACACACCTTTGTATATATTCAAACAAGAATCATTACAAAGGTTGCCTAGACAAGGCCTCTTTTTCAAAGCATTTTTCAAAACCACACACATAAAAGCACCATTTCAAACAATTGAAAAGCAAAGGTAAGTGATCTAAAACAAGTAACTAAGAGCCCATGGAAAACCATGGATGAAAAGGGTTCTAGCACCTTCCCTTTTCATAATCTACCCCATGAACCCAAGAAAACATCTCAAAGGTCTTTCCTGTGCTTTTTGACCTTTCCTTAGGATAAAATAAAAAGTCGGTGGCAACTCTTGCTAAACCGAAACATTTGCAAACACAAACGTAAAACCTCAAGTCAATTCTCCCATTGTATCAGTGTGTCTAACAATCGAGTATTTTTACCTTGAGTTCTAACTGTTGTTTATGTTATAGTGATAAGTTGAGATGGCTGGAAGGAATGATGCTGCACTTGTTGTTGCTTTAGAAGCATTGGGGCATGCTATGGAGAATTAGCCGAACGCTGACAGGAATGCTGGATCTTGTAGCTTGGCGACCTTCCAGAGGGAGAATCCACCTAACTTCAAGGGTAAGTATAACCCTAACGGGACGTTGGATTGGTTGAAAGAGATTGAGAGAATCTTCCGTGTGATGGACTGCACTCTAGCGCAGAAGGTTCGGTATGGTACTCACATGCTAGCAGTCGAAGCTGATGACTGGTGGCTAGAGATGTGTCAGAGGTTGGAAGCTGCAGGTGAAAATGTCACTTGGGATGTGTTTCGTGGGGAATTTATGAGGAAGTATTTCCCGAAGATGTTCGTGGTAAGAAGGAAATTGAGTTTCTTGAGCTGAAGAAAGGGAGTATGTCGGTTGTTGAATATGCTGCAAAGTTTGCGGAGTTGGCTAAGTTTTATCTGCACTATAGTGAGGAAAATGTCGAGCTTTCAAAGTGCATCAAGTTTAAGAACGAGTTGTGCCTAGAGATTAAGAAGGCAGTTGGATATCAGGAGATTCGTGCCTTTGCTGATTTGATTGGTAGTTGCAGGATTTATGAAGAGGATAATAATGCTCATTATAAGATTATCAGTGAGAAGAGTGGTAAGCACCAACGGAACTGTGGTAAGCCTTACGATGCCCCAACAGGTAAAGGTAAACAAAAAGTTGCTCAGGGTCAAAGGACTAGTGGGGGAGATGCTCCTACTGGTGTGGTTTATTTCAAATATGGAAAACCTGGGCATAAGAGCAATGTGTGTACTTCTGAGATGTTTCTGTTGTGGTATGACTGGACATGTTGTATCTGAGTGCAAGCATAAAGAGATGATTCAGTTTAATTTTGGTGAAGAAGGAAACATTGGTAGTCAGTTTCAAAATCTGAAGAAGGCACAAACCAGTGGCAAAGTGTTCCCTTTGGTTGAGAATCAGACGACCAATGAGGACAAACTCATCAGAGGTACATGTTTTATTAATAGTACTCCTTTAATTACTATTATTGATACTGATGCTACTCATTGCTTTATTGCTGCTGATTATGTTGAAAGATTGAGTCTTATGTTATCTTCTATGAATAGAGAGATGGTCGTCGATACTCCAGCCAAGGGATCAGTGACTACTTCTCTTATGTGTTTAAAGTGTCCTTTGTCGATCTTCGATAGATACTTTGATGTTGATTTGGTTTGTTTGCCTTTAAGTGGGTTAGATGTAATCTTAAGTATGAACTGGTTAAAGTATAACTATGTTTATATTAACTGTTATAACAAGTCGAGGAGGTTTTCTACTCCTGAAGAAGAGGAAGCTAGCCTATTGTCTGCTAGACAGTTGCAACAGTTGATGCAAGAAGAGGCTCAAATGTTCTCGTTGATGGCAACACTATCTGTCGAAAATCAAGCTGTAATTGAGGAATTGCGAGTGGTGCATGAATTTCCTGAAATTTCCCCTGATGAAATTCATGATGTACCTCCAGAGAGAGAAGTTGAATTTTCTATTGATCTTGTACCTGGTACCAGTCCTGTTTCTATGGCACCATACAAGATGTATGCATCTGAATTGTCAGAATTAAAGAAGCAATTGGAAGAGTTTCTTGAAAAGAAATTTGTAAGACCAAGTGTATCGCTGTGGGGAACTCCAGTGTTGCTAGTAAAGAAGAAAGATGGAAGTATGAGGCTTTGTGTTGATTATAGACAATTGAATAAAGTGACAATTAAGAACAAGTATCCACTTCCAAGAATAGATGACTTGATGGATCAATTGGTGAATGCTCGTGTGTTTAATAAGATTGATTTAAGATTGGGTTATCATCAGATTAAAGTGAAGGATGAAAATATCCAGAAGACGGATTTCAGAATGCGTTATGGTCATTATGAGTATTCGGTGATGCCTTTCGGTGTTACTAATGCGCCAAGAGTATTAATGGAGTACATGAACCGTATCTTTCATACTTATTTGGATTAGTTTGTAGTGGTGTTCATTGATCACATTTTGATTTACTCTAAATCGGAAGAAGAGCATGCAGAACACTTAAGAATAGTATTTCAAGTCTTGAAAGAGAAGAAGTTGTATGTGAAGCTGTCTAAGTGTAAATTTTGGTTAAAGGAGATTAGTTTTGTTGGTCATGTTATCTCAGGTAGTGGCATTGCAGTAGATCCGTCTAAAGTAGATGTTGTATTGCAATGGGAAACTCCAAAGTCGGCTAACGAGATTAGAATATTATTGGGTTTAATTGGTTATTATAGAAGGTTTATCGAAGGTTTTTCTAAGTTGGCACTCCTGTTAACTAAGTTGACTTGTAAAGGTAGAGCTTTTGTATGGGACGTTCAATGTGAAGAAAGTTTTACGTAATTAAAGAAGAGATTAACGCCGGCTCCGATTTTGACATTACCTAATCCAGGAGAACCTTTTATGGTATATTGTGATGCTTCCAAGATGGGTTTAGGAGGTGTGCTTATGCAGAATGAAAAGGTAGTTGCTTATGCGTCAAGGCAGTTGAGGACTCATGAGAAAAACTATCCTACACATTATTTAAAGCTTGCTGCAGTTGTTTTTATGTTGAATATTTGGAGGAATTATCTTTATGGTTCTATATTTTAAGTATTTAGCGACCATAAGAGTTTAAAGTATCTATTTGATCAGAAAGAATTGAATATGAGGAAACAAAGATGGTTGGAGTTGTTAAAAGATTATGATTTCAGTTTGAATTATCATCCAGGAAAAGCGAATATGGTGGCTGATGCGTTAAGTCGAAAGACTTTACATATGTCGGCAATGATGGTTAAAGAGTTGGAATTAATTGAACAGTTCAGAGATATGAGCTTAGTATGCAAAGTGACACCGTTGAGTGTTATGTTGGGAATTTTGAAAATTAATAATGATTTTCTGGATAGTATTAGAGAAGCTCAGAAGTTGGATGTAAAACTGGTAGATTCGATGGTTGGGATCGATCAGTCTGAGAATACTGATTTTAAGTTAGATTCACAAGGTGTGTTGAGATTCCATAATCGAATTTGTTTTTCTGATGATGCGGAGATGAAGAGGGTGATTCTCGAGGAAAGTCATAGAAGCAAGTTGAGCATTCATCCGAGAGCTACAAAAATGTATCAAGATTTGAAGAATTTATTTTGGTGGCCTGGAATGAAGAGTGATGTGGCTCGATTTGTGTATGCATGTTTAACTTATCAGAAGTCAAAAGTTGAACATCAGAAACCTGCAGGGTTGATGCAACTGTTAGAAGTTACAGAATGGAAATGGGATAGCATTTCGATGGACTTTGTGACAAGATTATGTAATACTTCAAGAGGACATGGTTCAATTTGGGTGATTGCTGATAGGCTTATAAAGTCGTCTCATTTTATTCCTATTAATATCATATTTCCAGTATCAAAGTTGGCAGAGATTTACACTAGTGTAATTGTAAAGCTGCATGGTGTTCCTTTGTGTATTATGTCAGATAGAGATCTGAGGTTTACTTCTGATTTTTATAAGAGTTTGCAAGAGGCGTTGGGTTCTAAATTAAGGTTGAGTTCAATGTATCATCCTCAGACGAATGGTCAGACAGAGAGGACTATTCAGTCGTTAGAAGATTTGTTGAGAGCATGTGTTCTTGAGCAGGGAGGTTCGTGGGATACTTATCTTCTATTGATAGAGTTCACTTATAATAACAATTACCATTCTAGTATTGGAATGACACATTTTGAAGCGTATTATGGTTGGAGATGTAGAACTCCTTAATGTTGGCATGAATTTGGAGAAAATGTAGTGCTTGGACCTGAAATTGTTCGAGAGACTATCGAGAAGGTGAAGTTGATTCGAGAAAAGATGAAAGCTTCCCAAAGTAGACAGAAGAGTTATCATGACAAGCGAAGGAAAGATTTAGAATTTCAAGTAGGTGACCATGTATTTCTGAGAGTTACACTTGTGACTGGTGTTGGGCGAGCATTGAAGTCTAACAAGCTCACTCCTCATTTTGTTGGTTTGTATCAGATTTTGGATAGAGTTAGAAATGTTGCTTATAGAGTGGCTTTACCGCCTAATCTCTCGAATTCGCATGATGTATTTCATGTGTCATAACTCCGGAAGTATATTTCAGATCCATCTCATGTGATTCATATGGATGATGTGCAAGTATGGGATAATCTTACTGTGGAGACGATGCCTGTACGAATCGCGGATCGTGAAATGAAGACTTTAAGAGGTAAAGAGATTGCTTTGGTGAAAGTAGTCTAGTTAGGAGCTATCAGAGAAATCATGATGTGGTAGTTGGAAAGCAAGATGCGAGACTCTTATCCTGAGTTATTCGAATAAGGTAAATTTTCGAAGACGAAAATATTCTAAGTGGAGGAGAGTTGTAACGCCCGTCAATTTAATTAATTATTTAATTAAATTATTTTTGGATTTTTTGTTGAAGTTGTGAGATGTTGAGAATTGTTGGTATAAGTTGTTATATTGTTATTAATTAATTAATTATTTGATTAATAATAATTATAATATTGGAATTAATAGAATAATTGTGTTGGGCTCGTGTTATTGGTTGGAAGTAGTAAAGTGGGGTGTGTGTAAGTTAGGCCCAATTGGATTAATGATATAAGGTTAAGCTGACACAAGGGTTTGATTTAATTGGTGAATAATAAGTCTTGTGCGCTGACCGTGTGAAGCTGCACTAAGAGAGGAGCAAGTTGCCTGATGTCGAGCATAACAAATCAAGGTTGTTGGCTAAGATTTTGGTAGAGCAACCTTCAATCCAGGTAAGGGTGGGGTTCTGACCGTATAATGGGATTGATGATGTGTATTATGTGGGATTTGGTTATTTGTATGACTATTGTGCATTGATGTTTCTGAAATTTTTATTGAAGTTGCCCGTTTCCTCATGTTGTGGTCATTTAGGGAGTTACCATGCAATTGTTTAATGAACCTGTTATAGGAAGTTGCCCAGTGGCTATGCAGTGATCATTTTGAGTTGTCTGTATAATTTCCCGGTATAATCGATGATTAGGTTAGTATAGATTCTACCTGTTGATGTGGTTGTTAGGATGTTGTGATATTCCGAGCGGTTGGTAGGAAAATTAGTAAATTGTTGTTGCGGTCGTTATTGGAAGTGTTCAACGTGACTGTCTTGTACAATTAGTAAATCTGTTGAAAGTAGATATAGTTGTCTGTTGCTGTGTTATTCCGAGCAGTTGGCCGGAGATCATAGATTGTGTTGTGGTGGTCGTTATGTTGTTGTATTATTTTATGTTGTTGACCATAATTAGTGGTCGAGGAGGATGCTGATGGTGTTAGGTGCCAAGCGGCATGTAGGCTGCGAGGTGCGTCAGAGAATATATGTGTTGAATGTCGAGCGGTATTATGCTGCAAGGCATGCTGAGGAGCACAATATTGATGTCGAGCTGCACAAAGCTACATGTTGTGTCGAGGAACATAAGTTAGTTATTCTTCTTTGTTTCTGTGTGTGTCAAGGAGTATTGAGTTAGTTGCCATTCTGTCTTGTTGTTGTGTGTGATACAGTGGGAGAACTGACTTGGATGTTTTGCGTTTGATTGCAAATGTTGCGGTTAGCAAGAGTCGTGACCGACTTTTCTTTTATCCAAAAGGAAAGGTGAAAAAGCACAGGAAAGACCTTAGAGATTATAGCTTGAGTTCGGGGGGTAGATTATGAAAAGGGAAAGTATTAGCACCCTTTTCATCCATGGTTATCCATGGGCTCTTAGTTACTTGCTAGATCACTTGATTTTTGTTTGAAATTGTGCTTTGTGTGGTTTTTGAAAGTATTTTGTAAAGAGGCCATTGTTTAGGCAATCTTTGTAATGATTCTTGTTCGTAAGAATGTATACAAAGATGTTTGATCTTTTGAAAATGTTTTCAATTTTGCAAGATGTTTGAAAGTGTATGTGATTGTTTTGAGAATAGCAAGTATGTTTGTTTGAAATTGAGCAAGTAATTAGGAGCATTCTACCTACTCAAAAGTCTTTCTTGATCATTTTCTTTTCCTTTGACATTTTTGTCTTACCATTGATTTGGTAAGCAACCCTATCTTTGGATGTAAACGGGACGGGCGTGGGTCATCGTATGACCATGATTAGCAATGTTGTAAGGCATCTTAGCATTCTTTTTTAGGGACTAAGATCATTTGTAAGGCATCTTAGATAGCGTCATCGAGGGACTATGATCTTGTATTCATTTGTTTTTGCTAAGATACCTTACATGCGTAATATGGTCATTTTGTATAACGCAACCAAGTGGGTTTACCCTAAGGGTGTATGTGTACAAATGTGTTGATTTATATGCATTGATTTGTCTTTGATTAGGGTTTGCTATTTGGTTGGTTTTAATCTTTCCATACAAAATCCTAATTACTAGCATTTGTATATAAAGCAATAAATTACGGAATTTAAAGTTACTATGCTATTACAATACTTGTGGGAGGAGGGGGGGGGGGGGGGGGGGGGGGGGGGGGGGGGGGGGGGGGGGGAGGTATACAAATTATGAATGGGGATTGCAAGAATATAAACCTAATTAATCTATTACAACCAAATTGAATTTGATATCGATGTACAAGGAAATGAATAAATTGAAACATGATTTTTGTTTGGATTTTTATGAAAAGAGGTTTTAACCTAACCCTAATTAGAGAAAAATTAATTAAATTAACTTAAACTAATTAAGAAAAAAAATTAAATTTGAAACATTTTTAGGGTTTTTTAAGAAAAGGTTTTAAATTAAAATAATATGAAAAATTAACTAATTAAAATAAACCTAAGTTCAAATTTAATTTACAAGAAAATAAAATAAAAATAATAATTAAACCTAAATCTAAATATTAATTATTAAAAAGGAAATTAATTTATTGAGAGAATGCCTTTTTTTTTGTTCTTTTGTATTTATAAAGAAAATAAAATAAATAAGTGTAAAAATGATAAATAAAATATTTTTAGATTTTTTTTGTTAATAATAATAAAAATAATAAAAGTAATAAAAGAAAAATGTGAAATGAAAATAAAAAATAAAAAACAAAAAAAAAGAATAATAAAATAATGAGCCAGGGGTGCATAAGCATGCAGGGAGGTCAGCTAGCAAAAAAAAAACAATACCAGGCCCAAAGGGCCCAACGCCTGAAAAAAATGTTAGAAAGTCAAAAAATATGAAAAATGGGCAAAAGGGTACCACTGGGGCTCGAACCCAGGTCCCATAGGTTAACAAGCGCGCGCTTTACCACTGAGGTGGCTATACATCCGTTCATATAAATGAAACAATAAATATGTAAGGTAAATCAAGTCCTGATGACTTCATCTTTAACCTCCAGCCAGTGTACCTGCAACTTCTTCATTTCTCAACAAAAATGGAAGATGACAAAATGAAAGTAGTTGCATTCTTCCTCACGAATCTAACCATGTAAATAACTAAAGCTAAAAGTCAAAGATAAATGAGAATTCCTCTAGCCCTAATTTGAACCCTAAAAATTCCATAAACTTCAACTCTAAAATTCTCTAAGCTCAGGCCATGTAAATGCAAACTATGGATATGTACAGCTTCGTGGCAATGAGGTCTACATTTTTCCTTCATAAAATAAACATTAATGATGCTTAAATGATGAGATAGAAGTTCAAGTGAAATACCTCAAAACTGGAAATCGTGAAATGCAAATGAGCTTGATTCAAAGTGTTGCAAGGATCAGGTTAGCTTCCTTGAGGACCCGGGAAGCTAATGCAATGATTAGCTTGAGCTGAAAGTGGCTGAGGAGCTCTGGAGAAGTCAAGTTGCAGACCCCTGTTTTTGAAAATAGAACTTGATGATGGAGGTGTTACAGTTGAGTAAATGGACTTTTGATGGTTTGTATTTGAGGTTTAGAAGCTTTTGGAAGTGAAAGGCCAAACAACGCACAAGGGGATTTGGAGTTTGGTATGTAAAGTCAGAATTTGCACAACAATGGTGTTTTGAGACAGTTTCTGGCTAGAGGGAGTTTGAGTGAGTTTAAGGGTCTTCAAGCTCGTGTCCTAGCTCACAAATAGTGCTTCTATTTATAAGCAACAAGTTTGGAGACTTGTTGTTGATCAAAATTTGAAATTACTTGTTTATGCATAACATGTGATTTTTGAGAAAACAAGTTTCAATGCCTTGTGTACTTGCTAAGATAGAGTGGTTATGCTTTAAACACACTTGCTTCTGGCTCTATAGATGAAGTGTGATCAGAGGGAACAAGTTAGAGGCTCAAGAATGGACTTTATGCATATAGCTTGCTTTTCAAGAACGGTATTGTTAACTTTCTTCTCATAATGGCAATGTGAATTGGATAAAGCTTAAATCACTTGGATCATAGTTCAAAAGTTTGTGTAATCCATTAATTATGGAGTGAAAAACAAGTTTGAGGCCTGCAAAGCAAATATTATGCAGCCTAACATTGATTTGGTTCATGTGTTCATCAAAAATGGCTTGTAATTCAAGTGACAAAATCCTAACTTCATCTCTTCGATTCTCCCTACTCAAGAATGATCTCAAGGAGTTCTTGCACATTTTGGAAATCTTGCAATGTTATATACAACCCATCTTTGAATTGATTTTTAAGATTACTCTTGGAACTATATGAAAAAGTATCATGAAGTTAGGTCAAAATCCTGGTCAAATTAGGGCAAAATTTCACTAAGTGTTTAGTTTCATGACCCTATGTTCATAAAATTATAACTTGAGATCCAAGCACTTTTGGAAGAAGTTGTGTGAATAAAAGTTGTATATTTTATGGATATCTACAACTTTAAAGTTGGAAGTTTCTCTTGAATCATCTTTCATCATGGTGAAAATTTGGCTCAAAGTTATGAAAAAACATGAAATTTCCAACACTTAGAAAAATTTCTAAGTTTAGAAATTTTGACTTTTCAAAATGAAATATTGACTTTTTGATTTCTTGATGAATAAGTTTCATATTTTGACATGTTTTGATGAATTATGATCTTTGGCACTTGAATTTGACCAAAAAGTCAAAGTTTGACTTTTCAGTATAAAGTTGACTTTTGATCAGTTGACTGCAAAATTCATCAGTCAATCCAATGGACTTGCAATGTTTTGAACCGTATCATTAGGTCAAAATGATGCAATTGGACTCTTGAGATCATAACTTAAACCAATTGACCATTTGCTAGGTCAAAAATCAGAAATTGCCCTTTCCCAATCAAAACCCTAATTTTGACCATTTTGCCCTTTTGGAGATTTGATCAAATTTATTGAGGAATTGTGATCCAAACTTGATCAAATGACATATATGGGTTCATGATGTTGATGTGGATCAAAAAATTATGAAGTTTGACTGTAAATTGGTCATAGTTGACTTTTTCCCAATACAGTTGATTTTTAGGTCAACTAATCAATTGACTGGGCAAAAATGTGATTCAAGACTTGAAACTTGACATGAGAAATCTTGAGGGTCCAAAAGGATCCATGGAAGTCATATGGGGCATTAAAAGTCCACTTGTCCTTGTTCAATCTCAAAGCCTAATTTTCAGTTATTAGTGTTTAAGGAGGTGTCTTGAGCTGATCAACCCTAATGCAGTCTTGACCCAAAGGAGATCTTGTGAGAAAATTATTGATAAGTGAGAGGGGAAATTTTGGGGTACAACAGCTTCCCCTGTCCAATATTCTTAAGCCTGAAGAGTTAGATGTGCATGTCTTGCCATTCGTGACTCAAAGGTGGAAGATGATTGGACACTAGAGTGCCCAGAAATTTGCACTCGACGATGTGGTGGTAGAGAGAATGAGCTTAAAGATGCCATTTGGAGAGGTGATAGAAAGTTGTAGGAGATGGGCTTAAATATGCCATCTAAAAGTGATTGTTTGTATTGTAATTTTTAAGCTGAAAGAATGAGTATCAGAATGGCGTCGGTGTTTGGAGCGTATCTGAACTGTATCTGGGAGCTGATTTTGAATGATTATCAGAATGGCATCCGCGTCTGGAGCGTATATGAATTGTATCTGAAAGCTATTTTTGAATGAGTGTTAGAATGGCATCCGTGTCTGGAGCGTATCTGAACTGTATCTGAGAAGTTGAATCTGAATGAGTATCAGAATGGCATCCATGTCTGAAGCGTATCTAAACTGTATCTGAAAGCTGAATCTGAATGAGTATTAGAATGGCATTCGTGTTTGGAGCGTATCTGAACTGTATCTGAAAGCTGAATCTGAATGAGTATCATAATGACATCCGTGTTTGGAGCGTATTTGAAGACTTTGAACATTATTAATGGTAGTTGTTTGGTTAATCTTATCCTGAAAAGGATAAAATGTTAGCTAATATGAAATGTTATGTTGTATGAAATGCATAGTATAATGCATTCGCGTGATCAATGTTTATGATATATGGATGCAATGTATGCGTATGTGAGCTAGTTTGCTGCAATGCTGTTGGATTGGGGAAAATAAATCCATGACTGTTGCTGAGGATATGGAGTATAAGTCTTCATGTTGTGAAGTCTAAGTGTTGATGAATTTATGCTTAGAGAAATAAACTCTGTTGTAAGGGAAATGTCGTGTACTGCTTGTAAAATCCTGTTGGGAAATCTTGAGAAATTGAAAGACTTCTATTGGGGATTGATAATTGGAAGCTTGTTCCGCTGGGAATTAAACTGCAAATTGTGGGGGATTTATGGAAATAGCTTAGAGAGATTTCCCTACCTCTTAAAGCCATCAGTGATTGTCTTTTATTTTGTTTATTTGTAAACAGTAATTATGTTTAAAATGCATATGTTCAACAATGAATCATTGGACGTTTTTGTAAACAAAACACAAGCGTAAAGAAAAACAGATAGTTTTTACACTTTCAAAGGGATATCTTTGCATTGACTTTGAATAAGTATTTTTGTACAGTGAGATAAACATTCTAGTAGGATAACACCGTCGTAAGAAAAAAAATGAAAATTTTAATACAAAGAAAAGATAGCTATGTGTATTTATCCCATGGGGTTCCCATTCTGCTATAGCCTTTGTATCTCTGAGAATTTTGTCTATTTGTTGCCTTGTCAGAAGATGATTGAATTGGTTGGAACCTCTGAGTTTGCAGGTTGTCCGTAAGGTGATCCAATGAGACATAGTTATACGCTTTAATTCCCTAACTTTTGCCTGGACCTCCCTTTCGGGTTTTCAGTCCACTGGGAAACCCTTTTTTGTCCAAGTCGCCCTTTCGGGTTTTCAACTTTCCGGGTGTACAATTTTTTTTGTTTTATCCCTAATTTTTGCCCGAACCTTTTTGGTTCGCCGAGATGCCCTTGTTTTGCCTAGGTATGTCGACCTAGCGGGTCTCTTATGCATAGTATCTTTTGACTATGTCCGTGTTCACAGGGTGTGGCAGGTCATCACCATCCATGGTAGTCAATATCATTGCTCCACCAGAGAATATGTTTTTTATTACAAATGGTCCTTCATATGTAGGAGTCCATTTTCCCCTAGGATCACCTTGCGGCAATATGATACGTTTGATCACCAGATCTCCAACTTGACACACTTGGCATCTGACCTTTTTGTTGAAAGCCTTGATCATCTGTTTTTGATACATTTGACCATGGCAAACAACATTAAGCCTTCTCTCATCAATCAAGTTTAGTTGATCAAGTTGAGTCTGGATCCAATCTTCTTCATTCATCCATGCATCCTTCATAATCCTCAGAGAGGGGATCTGGACCTCGATAGGCAAGACAACCTCCATTCCGTAAACTAGAGAATATGTTGTTTCCCCGGTTGATGTGCAAGCTGTGGTACGATACCCGTGGAGAGCGAATGGTAGCATCTCATGCCAGTCTTTGTATGTGTGATACGGTGGGAAGAGAACTGACTGTTTTAAGAATGCTGGTTTGCATTTTGCGTTTGTTTTTGCAAAATGTCGCGGTAAGCAAGAGTCGCCACCGTCTTTTATTCTATCCAACAAGGAAAGGAAAAAAGCACAAAAAAATTCCTTTTTCGAGATGTTTCTCGGGTCCGGGGGGTAGATTATAGAAAGGGAAGGTGTTAGCACCCTTTCTATCCGTGGTTATCCACGGGCTCTTAGGTACTTGCTCAAAGTGTTTTCAAAATTTTCTTTTCTTTGTGTTTGTGGGTTTGAAAGAAGTTTTTGTTTGAAAGGTGTAAGTGCGAAAAGTTTTGTTTTATTTTGAGAGAGCAAGAACTTAAGAACCATCTCCCTACTCGAAAAAGCAATCGTTCTATGCTATATTCCTTTAGACAATGTTATCCCACTATTGATGAGTAGTTAGCATCGTCGTTGGAGTTTTAAGGGTCAACTCGATTAAGGGACGTGCGGTCACTAAAGCAATGTTAGGACGCCTTAGCGGTAACCCTAATGTCTTAGATCATTTTTCCGAGGCAACCGTTTCGAGGCAACTATGATCTTTGGACAAGAGGGCGACCTCTAAAACTTCCTATACTTAATGACCACGTTTGAAGGCAACCAAGTGAGGTGTACCCTAAGAGTGTGCATGTGCGAATGTGTTGTTTTCAGTTTATTTTATCTTTGTACATGTCAATGGTTATCTATGTTGATTTTAGGTTAAAAATTCGATCTTGTCATGCATTCCCTATTATCAAACATCTAACAGTTTATAAGTTGCGGAAATTAAATTGCGGAAATTTAAACTAACTATTACAAGGCGTCGGGTATTTACATCGCCAAAAAACAACCCTTGAAATTAAAATGCGGAAAATAAATAAAGCGATAAAATATTTAAAGTCCTAATTAAACTATTACATTCCGGGAAACAGATACAATATTGAATAAAAATGGAACGCGTGCGAGAAATTAAATCGGGCGAGTTTTAGGGTTTTGACCCTTTGATTATTAAATAAAAAGATTTTTTTGGTTTATTTTTGAATTAAAAAGAAATTAAGTTAAGTTAAATTATTAAATTAACAAACTAATTAATTAATAAAAATATTTTTGGGTTTTTGATATTTAAAGAAATAAAAATAAATTAAACAAAGTTAATAAAAACCTAATTATCTAAATTAATTTTAATTATTGCAAAAGATATTAAAGTTATTCCCTAATTAAACTAAATTCATTAAATTATTATTTATTAACAAAAATAAACTACTGAAAATTAATTTAAATAAGAAAATATTTTTTAGTTTTTTTAATTTTATGAGGAAAAAGTTGAATTGGTTAGTTAAATAATAAAAATAATTAATCAGACAAATAAATAAATAAAATAAAAAGAAAGAACTAGAAATACTCAAGGGGGTTTTGGGCCCAAATTAGAGGTTTGTTCAGCAACTCAGAGGCCCAATTTCATTGGCCTTGGCTGACTTTCTGGAATCCAGCGTGGCACTTTGACTAGGGAGTATGGTAGGCATCCCATCTGGGCCATCTAAACTCTGATATCTCTTTATCCCTTATCTTTGATAACTTCCTATTTAATTATGATACAACTTATCATTTAGTTATCTCTGATACTTTTTACGCTAATTTTCAATTAAAAAATATCTAGTTTTTGTCATCATCAAAAAGGGGGAGATTGTTATAACAAAGTTTGAATCTACTACCCTAAGTTTAAGTTTTGATGATAACAAAATACTAAGATACATTAATTGTATAATTCATGTAAGACACATATGCTATCTAAAAATTACATTATGTTTTACAGAAACTCTGATGGGTATCAGCATGAGAGCATCCTCATCAGCATCCGAAAATTGGATATCAACATCAGCATTAGAAGATGTTATATCAGATACCAGAATCAGAAGATCAACTTGCGCTTATGCTGAAGCTTGATGAACAGATCTGCGCTTAACCATCTGAACTCTGATAAAGACAACAATAGTTCATCAGCACCTAAGCAGCGTCAGAATGAGCCAAAGCCAGAACACGCTTAAGTGGCAACGGTACTGTGCATTCAAGATGATTTATTACCAACGGCATCATTCCAGACAAGATCTGCTTAATAAGGAAAGAATGTTATTGGCATTGAAACAAAATTATTACTCCAACGTACACTATTTCCAATGCTATATAAACAAGTCAATGAAGATTGAATTGGCTAATGCTCTATAACAATCTACACGCCTAAAGCTATTCATCATCTTCCTCACTCTCAGTTTGCTAAAAGCTCTCAAATTCCTTATTCAGTTATTTTAGCAATCTAGTTCTCATAAGCTTAATTTGTGTAGTATCACAGTTGTGATAAACAGTTTTTGTAGAAAACATTCACACACCTAGATTTCAATTCTTTGTAAGAAAGTATTTCCTTGAGAAACCGGTTTGTGGTTTGCATCAAGAAGGCTTTAGCAGTTGTAATATTCAGTTGAATATAGTGGATTAAGACCTCGTTGGAGAGAGACGAAATCACCTTGACGGGTGGACTGGAGTAGTTTGAGATCAAACGAACCAGGATAAAAATACCGTGTTGACTGCAATTGATTTCCAACATTTACAATTCAACCCCCCTTCTTGTGTTTTTCACTTCTTCAATTGGCATCAGAGCGTCTGGTTCTGAGCTAAAACACTTAACCGTGTCAGTACAAGATCCAGCGTCAGAAAAACACAATGGCAGGAACTTATCAACACAACAGCAATGACAACAATGAAGACAGAGACAGATTCAGCGGCAAAACTCCAGTCTTTGATGGAGAAAATTTTGATTACTGGAAAGACAGAATTGAAAGCTTCTTTCTGGCACATGATGCTGATCTGTGGGACATGGTGACAGATGGATACACGCACCCAGTGAATGCAAGCGGTCAGAAGATTGACAGGAAAGCAATGTCTGACCAACAAAAGTGTGACTTCAAAAATCACCACAAGGCCAGAACCATTCTTCTCAGCGCCATCTCTTACGCTGAATATGAAAAGATCTCTAACAGAGACACAGCAAAGAACATGTTTGACTCACTTAGAATGACGCATGAAGGCAACGTTCAGGTCAAAGAAACTAAAGCTCTTGCGCTCATTCAGAAGTATGAGGCATTCAAAATGGAAGAAAGTGAATCCATTGACACCATGTTCTCAAGATTCCAAATTCTGGTGGCTGGTCTCAAGGTTCTGGACAAAGGATACTCTACTGCTGATCACGTCAAGAAGATCATCAGAAGCTTACCAAAGCAGTGGAGGCCAATGGTTACAGCTCCGAAGCTAGCAAAAGATCTCAACAAAATTTCTCTGGAGGAACTTATCAGCTCCCTCAGAAGTCATGAGATAGAGCTAGAAGCTGATGAACCTCAGAAGCAAGGTAAGCCTTTAGCATTAAAATCTAACAAAAAATCTGAGTCTAAAGTTTTGCAGGCAGTTGAAGAAACATCTGATGGATCCTCATCAGAAGAAGACGAACTTTCTCTCCTCTCCAGAAGAGTGAACCAACTGTGGAAGCAGAGGCAAAGGAAGTTCAGGAATCCCAGAAGATCTGATCAGAATGAGTCTTCTTCCAGATACAGAAGGACAAATTCTTCCTCTGGATACAGAAGATCTGAAGGCTCCTCAGGAAGCAGAAAGCTAAACACCAAGGACATCATCTGCTATGAGTGCAATGAGCAAGGACACTACAAGAGTGACTGCCCAAAGCTTCAGAGGAAAAGCCCAAAAAGAAGTTTGGAAGAGAAAAGAAGAAAAGTCTCATGGCTACATGGGATGACTCTGACTCGTCTGAAGCTGACTCAGAATCAGATGATGAGAGAGCAAACATAGCTCTTATGGCCAACATTTCAGAAGACAGTGAAGCTTCTGAATCAGACTCAGAATCAGATATTGAAGAGGTATTTCATGACTTTGCAATTAATTTTACTAAGGCTGAACTTGATGAAAGCCTTAATGAAATTCTGGAAAGGTACCAGCAGATTAGAGTTAAATTCAGAAACCTGAAAAGGAATCTTGAATCTGACTCTGATAAGACTGAGAGTCTTAAATTGGAAAATTCTGAGCTAAGAAATAAAATTTCAAAATTAGAAAATGTTTTACAAAACTCTCAGAAGGAATCAATTTCTGAAACTCCCAGCAGCGCTGATGAGATCATCAAGGAGTATGATCACAATTTCCAGAAGTTCCTTGCTAAAAGCATAGATAGAAGCAAAATGGCTTCAATGATCTATGGAGTTAGCAGAAACGGCAGAAAGGGAACAGGATACCAAGGTAAGGTTCCTACACCAAAGAATGCCATGGATTTAACCATTAAACACACTCCTCTGAACTCACATTTTGTGTATGGTCACACACATGATATTAAATACACTAGCAGTAAGTATTCTGTGAAACCAAAATTCAACCAGAGTTTTGGTAAATCTAACAAATCAGGACCCAAGAAAATCTGGGTACCTAAGGATAAAATAATACATGTTGCAGATATCTTTAGCAGAAAATCAGAAACACCAGTCATGGTACCTGGACTCTGGATGCTCGCAACACATGACGGGAAGAAGGCATATGTTCCAAATCCTGGAACTTAAGCCTGGAGGCCACGTTGGCTTTGGAGGCAATCAGAGGGGAAAGATCATTGGCTCTGGAACTGTAGGTAATGGAAATCTTCCCTCTATAAATAATGTTCTGCTAGTAGATGGATTAATGCATAATCTGTTATCCATAAGTCAATTAAGTGATAACGGTTATGATATAATCTTTAATCAAAAATCATGTAAAGCTGTTAGTCAGAAAGATGGGACTATCCTGTTTAATGGAAAGAGGAAAAACAACATTTACAAAATCAAACTTTATGAACTGAAAAGTCAGAATATAAAGTGTCTTCTGTCTGTTAACAACGAGCAATGGATCTGGCACAGAAGATTGGGGCATGTTAGTATGAGAAGAATATCTCAGATTAACAAACTCAATCTGGTCAGAGGACTTCCTAATCTGAAGTTCAATTCAGATGCTCTGTGTGAAGCATGTTAGAAAGGCAAGTTTGCAAAACCTTCTTTCAAATCTAAAAATGTTGTTTCTACCTCTAAGCCATTAGAACTTCTGCACATTGACTTATTTGGACAAGTTAAAACTGCTTCAGTCAGTGGCAAGAAGTATGGGTTAGTAATCGTAGATGACTATAGCAGATGGACATGAGTAAAGTTCTTAAGACACAAGGACGAGTCACACTCTGTGTTTGTTACCTTCTGTAACCAAGTTCAGAATGAAAAGGATCTTAGAATCGTCAAAGTCAGAAGTGGTCATGGTGGAGAGTTTGAAAACAAATATTTTGAGTCATTCTTTAATGACAGAGGCATTCTGCATGATTTCTCTTGTCCTAGAACTCCCCAACAAAATGGAGTTGTAGAACGAAAGAACAGAACATTGCAAGAAATGGCCAGAACCATGATCAATGAGACAAACGTTGCTAAGATCTTCTGGGCAGAGGCAATAAACACAGCGTTCTACATTCAGAATAGAATCTCAATAAGACCTATTCTGGAAAAGACTCCATATGAATTGTGGAAGAACAGAAAGCCCAACATTTCATATTTTCATCCATTTGGATGTACTTGTTTTATGTTAAATACAAAAAAAAATTTGAACAAGTTTGACTCTAAAGCACATAAGTGTATTATGTTAGGATACTCTGAACGCTCAAGAGGGTACAAAGTATACAATACAGAAACACAGATTCTGGAAGAATCAATCAGTGTTCATTTTGATGATAAGCTTAACTCTGAAAAGTCAAAGCAGAATGAAGTTTTTGCAGGTATGGAAGTTGAATTTACAGGTTCTGAAGACAAGTCATCAGAAGCTCTCAACAAAGACACTCCTTCAACATCTGAAAGGAGCACTGCTAGTAATCCTACAACAACTGCTGATCAACCTCAGAAGAGACTACCCAGAAGCAGCTTGGATCACCCAGAAGAAACTATCTTAGGAAGAAAGGAAGATCCAATCAGAACAAGAGCCAGCTTCAGAAACTCTGAAGAATCCCTCATGGGACTTGTGTCTCTGATTGAACCTTCTTCTATTGATGAAGCACTTCTGGACAACGACTGGATTCTAGCAATGCAAGAAGAGGTGAATCAATTCACCAGAAATGACGTATGGGATCTTGTTCCCAGACCAAAAGGATTCAACGTCATTGGAACAAGATGGGTGTTCAGAAACAAGCTAAATGAACAAGGTGAAGTTATCAGAAACAAAGCATGACTGGTAGCACAAGGTTATAGTCAGCAAGAGGGGATAGACTATACAGAAACCTTTGCTCCAGTCGCCAGGTTAGAATCTATCAGACTTTTAATTTCATTTTCTGTTAATAGAGGCATCACTCTGTATCAGATGGATGTCAAGAGTGCATTCTTAAATGGTTATATAGAAGAAGAGGTTTATGTGCACCAACCCCCTGGTTTTGAAATTACAAAACATCCAGAACATGTTTTCAAACTAAAGAAGTCACTATATGGTCTGAAACAAGCTCCCAGAGCTTGGTATGAAAGACTAAGTAACTTTCTGTTAGAAAATGAATTCACCAGAGGGAAGGTGGACACTACCTTATTCTAAAATTTGCTAAGTGTATGCAGGCAGAATTTGAGATGAGCCTCATGGGGGAACTGAAATTCTTTCTAGGAATTCAGATCAATCAAACTCCAGAGGGAACTTACATTCATCAGAGCAAATATATCAGAGATCTTCTGAAGAAATTTGACCTCTCAGAATGTAAGCCATCAAAGATTCCAATGCATCCCACGTGCATTCTGGAAAGAGAAGAGGTAAGCAAAAAAGTAGAACAGAAGGTCTACAGAGGTATGATTGGTTCTCTCCTTTATCTGACAGCTTCAAGGCCTGATATCTTATTCAGCGTATGTATTTGTGCTAGATTCCAATCAGATCCTAGAGATTCTCACTTAAAAGTTGTTAAGCGAATTTTCAAGTATCTGAAAGGTAATACTAATCTGGGTTTATTTTATAGAAAATCTAGTGATTACAGCTTAGTAGGCTACTGCGACGCAAAAGTACTTCTGGAAGCTGCCAGTTTCTGGGAGAAAATCTGATCTCTTGGTCCAGCAAAAGGCAATCCACAATTGCGCTATCAACAGCAGAAGCTGAGTACATAGCAGCAGCAGGTTGTAGCACACAAATGCTCTGGATGAAAAGTCAGCTTGAAGACTTCCAGATTTTTGAGAGTAACATCCCTATACTCTGACAATACTTCTGTTATTTGATTAAGTAAGAATCCCATTTTACATTCTAGGGCTAAGCATATAGAAATAAAACATCACTTCATTAGGGACTATATTCAGAAAGGAATTTTGAACTTAAAATTTATTGATACAGACCATCAATGGGCTGATATCTTCACTAAACCCCTTTCTGAAGATAGGTTCAATTTCATTCTGAAACATCTCAGCATGAAACTCTGCCCAGAGTGAAAATGTTTTAATTTTATATACTAACCTTCAGAATATATTTGTTTTACTGTGAACTTCTGATCAATCTCCTTTCAGAAAGATAGACATGCAGATTGTATCAGATTCTATTCTTAAAGATCTGAGCGTTTCAGCTCAAGGATAGACGTGCTGCCCACTAAATCAAACAAGTGTCATCCAATCATCAGCAAATCTCTGAAGCAGAACGCGTGCATGCTTCTGAGAAGGCAAAACGTTGATTGGGTGCATTGAGACACATGTCTGGTAACCGTTTCAAGTATCTTTCTCAAATCCCCCAAAATCAGCAAGCATTAAATGCACGTAATCATGTTTTAAAATGTAATCATGAATTATTTCTCTTTCTTGAAACCGTTTACGCTTTCAAAAATTATTTTGAAATCTATTTAAGCTCATTAACATCTCACATTAATCTTTTACCGTTTCTTACAATCATCCAAAGATTTTTCTGCATTTTTACTTGTGCAATCATCTTTCTCAAAAGAAACCCTTTTTCTCAAAATTCCTTCTCAGAAAACCCTAAGTGTGAACATGGCAACCTCCAGCAATGTTTCTGCAGGTTCTCAGAAGGAGGCTTCATCTGAACAATACCAAGTTCCCTTCAGAACACTCCTTACACCAGTGAAGAATTTGGAAGTGCTGTCTGAACTAATTGTTGATTTCTCAAGTCTGAAAGATAATGGATTCGATTTGACAGAAGAAGTTAGGGCACAGGGATGGGAGAGATATTTTGATAGGTTGGTGGGACCAACGTTCCCAGTATTGGTCAAGGAGTTCTGGATTCATGCGTACTCATCAACACATCAAGTTACCTCCTACATAATGGGAAAGAAGATTGTGATCACTGAGGATCACATAGCAAGATTGATTGGATACAGTGGTGGTGGTATCCGCTGTATCGACATGGCGGAAAGATGCTCTGACAATGCTGTCATTGCAAGGCAGATTTTCACCCATGGGGTTCCCAGCAGCAAAATCAGAGACTTAAAGGATCAGGACAGAATATGGGCGAAGATTATTCTGGGGTGCTTTAATCACAGGAAGCCCACAAGCTCTCCTGATTATATAAATATAGATCAGCAGTTTCTGATCTATTTTATTAATCAGAAGGTAAAGATTAACTTGGCTCATCTTATGTTTAATCACCTCAGGACCAGTGTCAAGGAGACAAGGGAAGAAGAAAGGACAAAAAGGGATTGGATACCCTTTGGCAGGTTAATATCAGATATTCTGACTGAGAATAGGCTGATAGAACACCTTACAGAAGCTCAGGAATTAAGTTCTATTGAACCTACTGTTGGCAAGCCTCTGAACGCCAAGAATCTGAAGAAAATGAAACTGATAGAGAATATCAGAAAGGAGCCCAGCGTTACTCCTCTTGCTGACATCACCAGCAGTAGAGTCCCTCTGGACGACTTTCCACTATTTTCTGAGATTGAATCTAAACCAGTTGTTGTCCTCAGATACTTGGATGCTTGCAAGGCTGATGGTACAGATCCCAAACTGAATATTAAAGATCTGCACCAACAACATCCAGAAGTTACTATGAAGAAGACGAAGAAAAGAAAGGCCACTTCAGAAGGACCATCCCAGCAGACCCCTAAGAAGAGAGGTAATCTATCTGCTGCTAACGTTTTAAATTCTTCTGCTATTCTAACATCAATCCCAACCCCAGCTTCACATGAACTTCCAATCCCCATACCAACTATTGATGAAACCGAACCAGAGGATGACCCTTCTGAGTCACTGACTCTCAGGAGATCCCGCACCAAAAATCCAAAACCCACAACATCAACAGAATCAGAACTTGACAAAGTTCTTTCTGAAATTGATCAACTTGTTTCCGCTCCCCTCTCAAACAATCCAAACACTCAACCAGAAATTGCCCACTCTCCTCAACCAGAACATCCTCTCTCACCCATACTAGAAGAACCACAAATTCCACAACAACCAGAAATTCCACCTCCCTCTCCACAACCAACAACTCCTCCTCCCTCTCCACAACCAGAACTTCAAACACTCTCACCTCAACCGTCACCTCTACAACCTGAGTTTCATCACTCTGAAACTCCATCACCTGAACCTCATTCTCCTCAATCCTCTGAGCCACAACCCTTGGCAATTTAGCTGCCATGTGGTACAACCATAAACATACCCCAACTGCCATCCTCACCAGAAAATACCCCTCTAAATACTCCAAACAGTCCTATAATCATCTCTGATTCTCCCACTCCATCTCCCAAACAAACTACAGAAGACCACAGCAGGACCTTCATCGATTTAACAATCCTTTACCGTCTTGCTGATCTCAAAAATAAAATAGCCATCCCCAAACCCAAACAGCTAGATGTTGGTGCTGGCATTGTGAATTTTGAAACAGGCTTGCAGCAGTGGATTGCTTCTCTAAAGCAAGTTTGTCCTGGAATGATTGATCCTGCTGCCTCATACCAACTCTGGACACGATTCAGAATATGGGTACGCACTGAAGCCCTCAAGTTGCAAGACATCAATTATGAGCAGGCACAACAGAACTTCAGTAAGCTGCTGAAGGAAGTTGGAAGTCAGCTGCTGAAGGAAGAAGTGCTCCTTCTGGATAGTGAGCCATGGTCTGAGAAGCGTCCAGCTTCAAAAGTGCATCTAGAAGAGGATCAGACAACTCAAGCTGAAGAGGTTAGTCAAGCTGAAGATGTTGCAGAAAGCTCTCAGAAGCTTCCTGCTTCTGACGTTTCTCAAGCTGCCTTGGACAGGCAGACTCTGGAAGAGCTGAAGCTGAATGATATTCGTCTGCAGCAAAGAATGGATGAAAATGACCAGAAGATGAAGGAAAGGATGGATATGCAAGACAACAAGATAGATACAGTAGTCAGCATGGTGCACAAGCAGAATGAAACTGCTGATCAGATTAAGACAATGCTGGAGACTCTGTTCACACGCTTTCCTCCCCAACCTTAGATTTTCATTCATGATATTTTCATTGTTTTCTTTGCATATCATTTGTACTGTTTGTCTGGCTCTGAATTTAATATAACAAGTTTTTCTGCTTTGATCGTTTTAGCTTATATTACTTACAATTTTTGATTGCTCACAAAAAGGGGGAGAACAAGAATGATATTTTTCAATAACGGATTACTGAGACAAAAAGTCTCAAACATTCTAACACTCTAATATACTTGAATGTTTTCTATTTTTGCATAAGTCTACAGGTACAAGAAGTTAATCACCTCTGATACACTGAAGCTCTGATATTCTGATCTGAAGCTCTGATATTCTGATGTTCAAAGAAAGTCAATAAAGATCTGATCCTGAAGAACTCTTGGAATTAAAAAGGGAAGTAATAAACTCAGGGGGAGTATCTCCGATCTAAACTCTAATATCTCTTTATCCCTTATCTTTGATAACTTCCTATTTAATTCTGATACAATTTATCATTTAGTTATCTCTGATACTTTTTACGCTAATTTTCAATTAAAAAATATCTAGTTTTTGTCATCATCAAAAAGGGGGAGATTGTTAGAACAAAGTTTGAATCTACTACCCTAAGTTTAAGTTTTGATGATAACAAAATACTAAGATACATTAATTGTATAATTCATGTAAGACACATATGCTATCTAAAAATTACATTCTGTTTTACAGAAACTCTGATGGGTATCAGCATGAGAACATCCTCATCAGCATCAGAAAATTGGATATCAACATCAGCATCAGAAGATGTTATATCAGATACCAGAATCAGAAGATCAACTTGCGCTTATGCTGAAGCTTGATAAATAGATCTGCGCTTAACCATCTGAACTATGATAAAGACAACAACAGTTCATCAGCACCTAAGCAGCGTCAGAATGAGCCAAAGCCAGAGCACGCTTAAGTGGCAACGGTACTGTGCATTCAAGATGATTTATTACCAACGGCATCATTCCAGGCAAGATCTGCTTAATAAGGAAAGAATGTTATTGGCATTGAAACATAATTATTACTCCAACGTACACTATTTCCAATGCTATATAAACAAGTCAATGAAGATTGAATTGGCTAATGCTCTACAACAATCTACACGCCTAAAGCTATTCATCATCTTCCTCACTCTCAGTTTGCTAAAAGCTCTCAAATTCCTTATTCAGTTATTTTAGCAATCTAGTTCTCATAAGCTTAATTTGTGTAGTATCACAGTTGTGATAAACAGTTTTTGTAGAAAACATTCACACACCTAGATTTCAATTCTTTGTAAGAAAGTATTTCCTTGAGAAACCGGTTTGTGGTTTGAATCAAGAAGGCTTTAGCAGTTGTTAAAGCAGTTGTAATATTCAGTTGAATATAGTGGATTAAGACCTCGTTGGAGAGAGGCGAAATCACCTTGACGGGTGGACTGGAGTAGTTTGAGATCAAACGAACCAGGATAAAAATACCGTGTTGACTGCAATTGATTTCCAACATTTACAATTCAACCCCCCTTCTTGTGTTTTTCACTTCTTCAGGCTACACACTTGATATTGCATGGAATCACTTGGCTGAAAAATACAACAAATAATATGGGGACCTGGGATTCGAACCCAGGTCCTGCAGGCCATTGCATACACGTGTTTGCCACTGAACCAATGTGCGTTAGTTGTATACATACTGGACAATAATAATAATATATGAAAACGCGTAATATTCCAGAAAATATAAAACAAAGCACGCGAAGTTTGAAACATCCAATAGGAGGGAGGCACGTCTCCATCTTCCTCGTTGAAACCTGGTTATTTACCTGCGGATTTATATCCGCAGCTAAATGCACATGGTCATCCTAAAATCTATCCTAGGCCATAGAAATTGATTCCAAGACCATAGTCATGCTCGTCTAGGCCTCCTGATTACATCCATGTCCATTAATTGCACTGATTTTGCCTGAAAATAAAACGCCCAAAAACACAAACCAAGAACCCTAGATTCGGCTAGGGGGTTACAAGCTATATAAATGCAATCAAATAATGCAGAAAGTTTAGAAATTGCACAAGGATCATGAATATGTCAACAATTTACCAAGAAAATGCAAGAATGTGAGGATACGATTTCGAATACAGGGTGGTTCTTTGAGGGACTTACAGCGCGATTGAGAGGATATGAGAGTGTGCTTTTGATTGCTTCTGACTCAGTGGATGTCCAACAAGTGATTGGCGTTGAGATTTGGTTCTGAATTGTCCTCTATGCACGATTTCAGTTTCAAGCTTTTTTGCCAAATTTTCAAGTTTGCTTTTGGTGATTCTGCAGCCTCTAACCTCTGAAACTCGTGCCTTTGCATTGTATATGTAATAAGGAGTGCGTTAGGTCAACAATTTTGGATTGAATCCTTGTGCATTATGGCTTGGATATTTGATTTGATCCTCCATTGAAAACCTTCTAATTTTGCCAAAAATCCATCTTTTTGTTCATGATATGGTGAGATACGAATTTGATGCTGATCATGATGTTAATTAAGACCTATAACAACCAAAAAGATCCTAAGTAATCAATATTTAGATTTTATTTGATTTAAATTGATTTAAAATGAATTAATTCAATAAAAATCAAATAAAATAGAAAAATTAATAAATGGACACAAGGATGAATCTAGGACACGTGTGTAGTGTGAAAATATCAAATCAAGTGGAAAAGAATGGGCCCATTTGACAAAATTTGAAGTTTTGGGGATAGTTGACTTTTGGCAATTTTGCAAAAATGCCCAACTTCAACAATGCATAACTTCTTCAATTTTGAACTTTTGGAAGTGTTCTTTAATTTTTTAGAAAGCTTAAGATGTCCTCTAACCAAAACTTTTGGTATCATCTCATTTTGATATTCCATGCTCAAGTTATAAGCTTTGGCAAAAAAGGTGTTTTTGTTGACTTTCAAAAATGACCTATAATGTCCAAATTTGTAACTTTTTGTGAGTGTGTTTATTGATCTTGGGGTATGAATATGGATTGTAGGAAATTTCATCCTCTTCAAAATGAGCTTAGGATGGGCCATTTCTCATAAAGTATGAGAAAGTTATGCTTGGTCAAAGTTGAGTTGACTTTTCTTGCAAAACCCTAATTTGGCAACTTTTGAGTCTTGATGAATTTTGAGCAATCCTTGATGAATCATGATCAAACCTTTATTAAATGATGAAATATACTTCAAAATGAGGATGTTGACAAAAAATCTTGAAGTTTGACTGTTTATAGGTCACAGTTGACTTTTGCCCTAGCACAGTCGATTTTTGGACCCTTTGAGCAATTGACTGAGCAAACTTCCTCTACAAGGCTTGAAATTTGACATGGATGAAATTGAGAACATATTAGGACATTGGAGATAACTTGAGGTCATTTGTATGCAAGTACCTTGATGCAACATAAAACCCTAATTTGAGATTGACTGCCTTAGGAGATGATTTGACTATCAAACTCTTGAGCAATCTTGAGCCATTTGGAGATTATTCTTGAAATGTATTGAGAAATATGGGAGGGCAAATTTTGGGGTGCAACAGTATGTAACTGTCATTTTCTATATGATCTTTTTAATGTTCTTATTTGCAGCTTCGACAACACCATTCATCTTCGTCCGGTAAGGAGAAGAATTGTGATGCTGGATCTTGAATTGCTCGCACAAGGCGGTGATCATAGTATTGTTCAAGTTTGTACCATTATCTGTAATGAGCTTCTCCGGGATACCATAACGACAGATGAGATTCTGCTTGTTGAATCGGGCGATAACATTCTTGGTAACGGAAGCGAAAGAAGCTGCCTCCACCCACTTTGTAAAATAGTCAATGGCCACTAGGATGAAGCGGTGTCCATTGGAAGCTGTTGGCTTGATTTCCCCAATCATGTCAATCCCCCACATAGCAAAAGGCCAAGGAGCTGTCAAGACATTCAGAGGAACCGGAGGTACGTGCACCTTGTCAACATAAATCTGACACTTGTGGAAGGTTCGAGAGTGTTGATAGCAATCAGCTTCCATGGTAGACCAGTAATAGCCTTCCCGTAGGATTTTCTTTGCCATCGTATACCCACTGGAATGGGTGCCAAAAGTGCCTTCATGTAATTCAGCCATGATCCTTTCAGCTTCAACCTTATTTACGCATTGAAGTAACACATAGTCATGGTTACGTTTGTAAAGAATGCCATTACTAAGGAAGAATTTAGCAGAGAATCTCCTTAAGAACTTCTTATCATTGATTGAAGCTCCTTCTTGATATTCTTAAGCCTCGAGATACTTCTTGACTTCGTGAAACCAAACCAATGGTGATCAGGTGTGAGATGAATCGAGCAATGTAATTCAGGCGTCCTAGAAAGCCTCTGACCTCTTTCTCTGTCTTAGGAACTGGCATCTCTTGAATAGCTTTAACCTTGGCAGAGTCCACTTGAATACCCTTGTCACTTACAACGAAGCCTAGCAATTTCCCAGATCTTACCCCGAAGGTGCACTTGTTCGGGTTCAACCTTAGCTTGTACAACTTCAGACGGTCAAACATTTTCTGCAGATGATCTAGGTGTTCCTCCTCAGTTTGGAACCTTGTGATCATGTCGTCGACGTACACTTCTATCTCATGATGGATCATGTCATGAAATAAAGCAACCATGGCACGTTGGTAGGTTTCCCCAGCATTTTTCAACCCGAATGGCATGACCTTGTAGTAGAAGGTGCCCCACTGAGTAACAAAGGTAGTTTTTTCCATGTCTTCAGGTGCCATCTTGATCTGATTATAGCCTGAAAAACCATCCATGAAAGAGAACACCTTATGCTGAGCAGTATTGTCAACCAGGACATCAATGTGAGGTAGGGGAAGTCATCTTTGGGGCTGGCCCTGTTCAGATCCCTGTAATCGACACACATTCTGACCTTACCATCCTTCTTTGGTACTAGCACCACATTAGCAACCCACTGAGGGTAAGAAGTCACTGCAAGAAACTCGGCGTCAAATTGTTTCATAACCTCGGCTTTGATCTTCTCAGACATCTCTGGACGCATACGGCGGACCTTTTGCTTAATCGGAGGGTAGTCTTTCTTGGTAGGCAAATGATGGACCACAATGTCGGTATCTAACCCAGGCATGTCTTCGTAGGACCAGGCGAAGATCTCCACATAATCATGTAGCATCTGAGTCAACCGTTGCTTCACGCTGAGCTCTAGGTTGGCACCAATCTTAACCTCCTTCCTGTCCGTCTCAGTACCCAGATTTATTGTTTCCACCGGCTCTTCGTGTGGTTGAATTGCCCTCTCTTCCTGGAGTAACAGTCTTGCAAGCTCGCCAGGCACTTCGTAATCATCTTCACCTTCGTCTTCGGCTAAGTTGATCGGATTTTCGGAGTCATAACTGGCAGTAGCAGAGTCGTTACCAGTGGGATCCAGAGTGGATTGAAACCTGTATGAGTGAGTGTGTGTAAATACAGCTGTTTTGCAATATAATGAAAGGAAAGACAGAAAAGGAGCATAAGATTTGAAATGCGAGAAAATGTCCAAGGTCTTTATTCATGATATATGAAATGACAATTAATATACCCTCACAAATGAAGCCACGGTGCCCCGGGTAAGACACCGGGCCATAGAGTTTTAATTCATTGTTTATTACAAATAACAAAAACAAAGGAGTTTATTACTGCATAATAAAAGTAACAGGAGTATGATCTTTAGCAATCCAATTGGTCAATCCACCATCAGTCGTCGGGTAGATCCAACTATTGAACTCTGACTCTCCCACTTCCTCTTCGTCCCCAATAGCATTCACTCCTGGGTTGGTAATGAGTACAGGAGGTCTTCTGGTCTTTGCCTTGCGCACAGCCTTCTGACCCTCAGCAGTAAAACCCAGTCCAAACTTGTCAGTTTTAGGTGTAAAATCAGGGAGCCTGCCCCAGTTAGCACATTCACCTTTCTTGATCACAGCCCGGGCATCCTTCAAGGAAGCCATCTTCAAGGGAACATCCTCTTCGACCACTGTTTCCGCTGCTGCCAATGTTGGAGGTACCTCTTCGAAATGCTGAAAGGGGGTTTCAATAAACTCCCCGTCCATCTCAATATACCTGAAGGAATTCAAATGGCTCACCATATACTCCTCCTCTCCCTGCACAATGACAATCTTCCCTCTGACAGGGTACTTGAGCTTCTGGTGTAGGGTAGAGGTCACTGCCCCAGCTTTGTGGATCCAAGGTCGACCCAGCAGACAAGAATACGATGGACGGATATCCATCACATAGAACGTAGAGTCGAATACTTGAGAACCCACACGAATAGGAATGTCTACCTCTCCATGAACCATCCTCTTAGAACCGTCAAAGGCTCTGATGATGATATTGCTAGGTTTCAGCTCCAGGCCTTCACAATCCAAACGGTCTAAGGCCTTCTTAGGTAGCATATTTAGGGAAGAATCAGTGTCCACCAACATGTGCGCAAGAGTAGTGCCCCTGCATTCAATAGAGACATGTAGGGCATCATTATGGTCCTTTCCCTTAGCAGTAAGGTCAGCATCCGAGAAACCCAAACCATTGTCCGCTGTCAGATTGGCTACGCAATCAGTAAACTGGACTGCAGATGTCTCCTGTGGCACATGGGCCGTCTTGAGAAATGAAATCAGGGCCTTAGCATGGGCCTCTGAGCACAATAGTAAGGAGAGCATAGAGATTTTGGAGGGGGTATGCCCCAGCTGCTCAACAACATTAAAGTCACTCTTCTTGATTATTTTCAGAATTTCCTCCATCTCTTGTTGGGAGGCCTCAGCATTTACAGATTTTTGTGCCTCCATCCGGGCAGGCTCACCTTCAATCCCTTTGCCCCGAGCATTAGATGACTCGGCAGCAGGGGGAGCAACTTGATCAGAAACGGGAACAGGTACACTTGTAGGTGTTATAGTAAGGGGTCTTCGAATGGCTGGCGGTGCAATGTCAGGCGAGAAGAGCCTGCCACTGCGGGTAACTTTTGATGGACCAGTGATATTGCTGATGCTGGTGCCAGTGTTGAACTCTTGCCTTATTCCATGTACATACACATCTGCCCCATAGTGCCATGGGATAGCCTTATCAGATTCATAGAGGAGAGGCCCCAGAACAGTGATCACAATGGGTGCGACAGTCATGATTTTAACCGGCTTCCTTGGGAGAGCCTTGATTGGATTATTAAAGATGGTAACAACAGATACTTCTTCCACCGGAACAAACTGAACAGCAGTCTTCTTGAACAGAATCTCTTTGCTGTCCATCAGGCTTTGGATGCCTAACTTCAGCAAAGGACAACCAGAAAGGGAAACAGCACAGAAAAGGCAACCTTCACTACAACCCGGAAATAAACCGGCCAGCAGTAGGTTCCTCTTAACAGTCATCAAGGGAGTAGCTGCATCATTCACAGAAACGGCATACACATCATCATCAACGACATTCACTCCATGTTGGGGCATAGGAGCAGTCACCACATTTGGTCTCTCAGGCGCTTCAAATTGTATCTCCTTTGCGTCAATAAGGTCTTGCACCTTATTCCTTAAGGCCCAACAGTCATCAGTGGAATGCCCCGGGCTATCGGAGTGATAAGCACAGCGGGCATTTGGATTGTACTTGGGAGAGGCAGTATTCACAACCTTCGGGGCCTCTCTAACAGTCACCAAATTGGTGGATAGCAACTGCGGCAAGATTTGTGACAAGGTCATACTCAACCGGGTAAACTCTCTTCTAGGTCTTTCAGCCCTTTGAGGATTGGTTTGCCGAGGAGCGGCAGCAGGCTTTGCAATCATCACCGCATTGACAGATTGGCGGCGCTCAGGTTTATCATGCCTTTTAGGCCCATATACAACACTGGCCTCCTTCTTAAAGGGTTTCTTCTCAGAACTTGCAGATGCACCCTTCTGTATTTTACCAGACTTCATTCCAGCCTCTATTCTCTCCCCAGTCAGAATAAGATCAGTAAACCCTGCAGATGAGTTACCGATAAGATGATTGAAAAATGGCCCAGATAGGGTCCCCAAGAACATATCTACCAACTCCCGGTCAGTCAACGGAGGCTGCACCCTGCCAGCCAGATCCCTCCATTTCTGTGCATACTCTTTAAAACCTTCGCTTGATCCTAGCGACATACCCTGGAGTTGGGTACGTGTAGGAGCAAGGTCTGCATTATATTGATACTGCTTGTAAAAAGCAGTAGCCAACTCCTCCCAGTTACGAACCTTGGTCCCATCCAGCTGATAGAACCATTCGAGATGAGTCCCTGAAAGACTCTCCTGGAAGAAGTGGATCCACAAATTCTTATCCACAGTGTACGGCTGAATCTTCCGCACGTAAGACCTGAGGTGTAGCTTGGGACAAGACGCCTCGTCATACTTGGTGAAAGATGGTGCCTTAAACTTGTGAGGAATAATCACACCAGTAGATAAGCCCAAGTCTCCGAAATCCAGCCCAGGCACTTGTTGGATCTCCATTGCATTCAGTCTGTCTTCCAACTGCTTGTATCTGTCTTCAGCCGGAGGATACTGTTCCTCATTAAAGTCAGTCTCGTTGTCAGAGACTACTGGACTTGAAGCCTTTCCCCCCTGGGGACTGCCTTTGCCTACAGAAGAACTAGCCTCTTCATTCTTCAGAGTGTTGCCAAACCTTCGGTCTGAGTTGAAAAGAACAGTTCTCTTCTTCTTCTTCTCCTTCTTCAGGAGTAAAGCCTTCAGCTCTTCTTAGCCTTGAGCCAAACCCATGACCAGCTCCTGAAATTGCGCGTTCTGCGCCTGAAGGGCCTTGATAGACATCTCAGTTGATGATGAGTCAGGGTTCATGATGCTGAAATAAACAGCGAAGAACAGTAAGCAACCTGAAAAGAAGAATACATGCTATGCACATGATGAATGGAATGCGTATGATTTATGTTTTAAAAGACAATCGGGAATCAACTTTGTAAACAAAAAGGAACACACTTCATTAGATTCAACTTTGAAACTTAAATTGTTCAACAGGTTGCCCTTAGGCATTACATAAAAGGGAAATACTGAAAAGGGAAATAAAACTGTAAAAGAACATCCAGAGCTCCTTATTGATCCCATTGTCTCCTCTTCTCAGTACTGATGTAGTCATTCAGAGCCCGCTCATTCTCCAACTGCTTTGTCAGCTTCTGGATCTTCAATTCCTGCTCGTTGAACTTCTCCCGGTAAGAATCCTGTTCTTCTCGCAGTTGCGACCAAGACCTCTTTAATGTCTCATAATCAGTAGGTATCTGAGGAGGGAGGACAGTTGGAGGAACCCCATCTTTGTCAGGATACTCAAGAATGATGGGTCTGACAGCTTCGTATGGCATACCTAACTTCTGAGCACGGATGCGAACCCATTTGTAGTAGGCTTCCATAGGTAGAGAAGTCTTTGGCCCCAACTCTTGTGGATCAGCTTTATGAACTCTGTCCCAGGCCTTGATGAACCTACGACGCAGCTCGTCACTATCCACCTGAAACTCAAAACTGATGTGAGGCACCAACATCTCATGAGGCCCTGCTCTTCTGGCTCTTCCAAACTGACGGAGCGCTAGACACGGATTGTAAGAGATTCCTCCTTGAGTACCAATCAACGGAACATTAGGGTACTCTCCGCAATGATCAATAACAGCTATCTCATCCAAACCTCCGAAAGTCCAAATGATGTCCTTATCAGTGAGAGACATTAACCTATGAGCCCAACCTCTTCCTTCTTGGTTCTTCAGCACGAACTTAGGGAGGTGCGAAATAAACCACCTCACCAACAAAGGGATACAACACCACAGGGTTCCTCGTCTTCGGGCAGTACGAGCATAAAGTTGTTGCAGGAGGTCACCCAAGAGAGTGGGCACAGGATTCTGACACATGAAGATCCTTATGGCAGTGACATTGATGAAGTTGTCAGGATTAGGAAACAAGACTAGCCCATAGATTAGGAGAGCTAGGATGTCTTCATATGCCCTAAAGTCCAAATCATTCCAGAAACTGTTAGCTTTACCAATCAGAAACTTGGCCAAGAAACCCTTAACCCCGCTTCTAGTCACCCAGTTGTCCATTACTTCTTGATGGGTCAAAGGAAGAGCTGCAGCAACCTCCTCAAGCCTGAGGGTCTTTTCCCAACCAGTGAAGGGAGTCTGATCCAAGATAGGGATACCAAGCAAATCAGAGAACTCTTCCAGGGTAGGGACCAGCTGGAAGTCTTGAAAGGTGAAGCACTGGTACAGAGGGTCATAGAACTGGGTCAGGACACTCATCAACTGTTGATCCCGCTTTGCAGTGACTAAACTGAGAAGAGAACCATGCCTCTGGATGAAGGATGTGGTATTTGGAATCCTGCTAACCAACTCTTCAAGCAAATCAGGTGGGTGAACAAAGTTGAACCGGATAGTATTCCTTCGCATAGGCATCATGATGTCCTACAAAACAGAGCAAAGGTGAAACCCTCTTGTCTTTGAATGGTCAGTCCTTATGCAGGATGCATGCAATGCTCATGATGTTATGATGTTATGATAAATCACACCACAAATATTTACAAAGGCACACATGTAAGGCACACAAGTCACACAAGGCAAGCCCTTAAAGTTTAGGCCAGCATGAGGTCTAGGTATTACCCTCTTTCAGTTTGTTGGTTCATACCTGTCCTATCAGAAGTAACCGGGTTCTTAGAGGATCCCAATATCATTGACTACCCTCAATCGGTCATAACTCCAGCATCGCAATCTTTTCTTGCGGCCAGAACCATCACGAGAGTTTAGCCTCAATGGGCGTAGCATACTTCTACTGTTCTAATGGCCAAGTTGTGTCATTTAAGGTTCTAAGGTCTGTTGGTGCTTAATGACTCCTCAGAAGACCCATATTCTCCTCGTTGCGACACAAGGGATATCGATACAGACCAAGATGCCACACCAACGTAGCCACTGCTTCACCCATGTCGGTCTACGCCGGACAGGTCCCTCACAGCTTATGCTACCTAAACAGGGTATCCCCAGATCCGGGTTAGGATCTATGCAACTCCCATGCAACCCACAATTTAAAGTAAGCAATTCAATACAATTGAAAACACAGTTATGAACTATCCTAAGGTACACCTCACTTTAAGTTAAATCCCCAGCAGAGTCGCCAGTTCTGTGATCGGTGGATCTGGAACTGACTGTTTAACGCTGGTTCGCGAAATGTCGCGGAAGCAAGAGTCGCCACCGTCTTTTATTTTCTCCAAATGGAAAGGACAAAAGCATAGAAAAATTCCTTATTGAGATTGCTCTCGGTTCGGGAGGTAGATTTATAGAAAGGGAATGTGTTAGCACCCTTTCTATCCATGGTTATCCACGGGCTCTTAGGTACTTTCTCATTTGTGTTTTCAAAATTGTTTGTTTGCTTTTCAACTGTGGGTTTAAAAAGTTTCTTTGAAAATTTCAGTTCAACTCTTGTATCAGTCCTCAAGAGTGTTTGAAAAGTTGCTTTTGAAATCTTTTTGAAAAGTGTCAGTGTGAAAAGAGTTTTTGATTTGTTTTGAAATTAGAGCAAGTATCTACGAGTCGTCTACCTACCCTAAGGAATTCGTCTGTGTAAATGTCCTTAAAGTAGTGCCATCCCACCATTGAGGGGTAGGTAGCATCACCGTTGGAGGTGTTCGGGTCAATTCGAGGGTTCGGGACATGGTGATCACCGGAGCAATAGGAAGACACCTTAGAAGCTACCCTCATGCCATGTTCATGGACATGAGGACTTACTAAAACGTCCTCTACTCGACGACCACCTTTCGAGGGGCAAGGCAACAGTGAGGCGTACCCTAGGGGTGGTGTGTGATTTGTGTGTCGTTTTCAATTATGTTTATCTTGTTCATGCATTGGTGATCTACGCTTTATTTTTATTCATTCTTTCATGCAAGTTATTAACAGTTAAAAGATGCAAAATTAAAAGTCCTACGCTATTACAAAGGCGCGGGTCTACATCGCCAAATTAATCCAAGACCCGATTTGAAAAATAAAATGCGGAAGAATAAATATCCTAATTAATCTATTACAAAGCTTTGGGATAAATACATTATATTCACAAAAAGAAATAAAAGTAAAATGCGAAAAGAAGTAAAGTCGGGAATGCGAGGGCGTTGGACCCTTTTAAGGAAATTAAATTACAATTAATAAATTAATTAAGTTAAATGAGAAAAGGAAATTATTTTTGAGTTTTTCGTATTTATGGAATTTAGTAAGAAAATTAAATGAAATTAAAACCCTAATTCTAAACTATTTTTAATTTATTAAAAAAAATGTTTAAATCTAACCTAGTTTTAACCTAATTATTTAATGGCAAATTTATTTACAAAAAAAATAATTAATTATTAATAATGGTGAAAGAAAAGAAAAAAGGATAAAAGTATTTAAAACCCTAATTCTACATTTTTTAGTTTATTTAAAAAAAACATTAAAATTAAACCTAGAATTAAAACTAAATTAATTGTTGAATTTATTTACAAAATGTTAGTGAATTAAACATTAAAACATATTTTTTATTTTTATAGTTTCTGATTTTTTTGGTATTTTCATGTTATGAAAAATTAATTTAAAGAATTAAAATAAAACTAAATAAAACAAATAAAATAGAAAAAAAATGAAAAATAGAATGCAAACCAATGGGGGGTGTTGACCCCAATTTTGGAGGTAAATTGCCAGCAATCTGGCCCATTTATTAGAGGCCCTCTTGACCTTTCTGGGATGTGTGTGGAGGTGTTGACCTATGCACATGGTGGTCTGCAGCTTCTGACCACTGGATTGATCTTATTGGGCGCGTGGCAAACATAGACATGAAGATGCATGGTAGGCTCTGGGGTAGGAACTGCATGGAATCACATTAAAACAAAATATATTGAGAAAGGGAGGGGACCTGGGAATCGAACCCAGGTCCCAAGGCTTGCCAGCACTACGTTCCACCAACTGAGCTGCTTTGTCACTTTGTAATAATAATGGATAACAATTTATATGATAAAGAATAAGAATTAGTGATGTCCAACGAAAAAACACGCTGGAAATTTGAATGGCCCTATCACGTTGAGACAACTCATCTTCTTCTCCACTCGTTTGCTTTGGCCTGAAAAAAAAACAGATGGATAGCGGGGGTTTTAAACCCCCACTAATTACAGTACGAGAAAATAGCGATTAGGCCCTGGTTTATCATAAATTGATCGCGAGGTATGGAATTGATTCGTCATGAGCTTCTGGTTTCAATGGTATGGGTCTTGTGTCTCAATTTTTCCTGAAGAGGAAAGCCCTAATATTTGACCTCTGAAAACCTAACGAGCTTCCATGGCAACTTTGCATATAGGCTATAAAAACTTAATTAACATACACCATTAGCTTCAGGGAGTGCATATTAGTACAAAATGATTATTAGAATGCATGAATATGGCATATATATTAAAACACGATTATGAGAAAAGTGTGAGAAAATTGGACTTCTATATACCAATTCTTGATGCGTGAGGACTGGAAAAGAATGCAGTTAGGTTCAGGGAAGCCTCAGAAATCTTTTGGAATTGGTTATAAGCTTTGAATCACGCTCTATGAGTGTTTTCAGTTTTTGAATTTTTGACAAAAGTTGCAAAGTTTGTATGCAGGTTTGGGCGCAGCTTCAAGGTTGTTTTCATTAGGTTTAGCATCTGACTTATATGAGGGGTGAATTAGGGTAAGAATTTGAGTCAAAAAGCCTTTGCATTGATGAATCAAATATTTGATTTCCATGGAATCTTTTCCAATCTTTTCCATGTGCTTTTGATACCAATCATGGCCAAATCTTTCCAAATTGAGGGTGCACGAAATCTTGAGGTTTTATTGGAGAGAATATGCTGCAAAAAGGGATTAAAAAACATGGTTTTCTATTTTTGTCATATTTTATTTCATTAAATGAATTAATAGTGATAAAAATTCAAATAAATAATAAAAAATGATGAAATAAATCCCCTTTGGGTCAAATGGTCGTGCATAACCCTTGGATGATGATTCTTGGAAGAAAATGTGGCCCATTAGCAATTTTGAGGCATTTGAAGTAAAGTTGACTTTTCAAAATTCCCAAAAATTTCCCAACTTCCACAAGGCATATCTTATTCAATTTTTAAGCTTTGATCATGTTCTTGGACATTTTGGAAAGGTCTTGAAGTCCTCTAACCAATGCCTTTGGTCCCATGTCATTTTGATTTACCAATCTCAAGTTATGGTCTTTGACTTAAAGTCCCTTTTTGTTGACTTTTGAAAATGACCTATAATGTTGAAATTGATAACTTTTTGTGAGAGCATTTCTTGGACCTGAAGTGTGAAGAGGAGTTGTAGGAAATGTCTTTATCTTCAAAATGAGCTTTGGATGGAATTCTTCTGATAAACCATGTGGAAGTTATGCCTTGGTCAAGTTACAGTTGACTTTTTCAACTGTCCAAATATGGAAACTTTTGCATCTTGAGACTTTTTGAGCCATGCCTTGAAAATAATGATCAAGAATTGATCAAATGATGTTTGTGGCTTCAAAATAAGATGTTGATCAAAAATTTGAACTTTTGACTGTCAAATGACCATTTTGCCCCTGCAGTTGACTGCTGAGCAATTAGGGCATTTGACTGTGCAATTTTGTGCTGTAAGTCTTGAAACTTGACATGAGGATGCTTGACCATGTTTGTAGGCATGTGGGACTTTATTGGGTCCTTGGAAACTTCAATTTCTCTGCCAGAACCAAAACCTTAATTTTTGACTGTTAGGAGGCCCTTGAACTGTGCAACTCTTGAGGAGATTTTGAAGCATGCTCTTTGCAAATCTTGAAGAATATGGGAGGGCAAATTTTGGGGTACAACAGTTGCCCCTGTTCAATCTTCTTAGACCTGAGGATGCAGATTGGCTGACGTGCCTTTCGTAATCCGAAGGTGGAAGATGATTGAACACTAGAGTGCCCAGAAATTTGCGCTCACATAGTAGAGTGATGGTGGGAATGGGCTTATAGATGCCATTTGGAGACTGATGGATAGGATGATGGGCTTATAGATGCCATGCTGAGAGGTGATGGATAGGTGGATGGGCTTATAGATGCCATCTGGATGTCGATCGCGTAAGAGATTCCTTAGCGAGAAGTTGCGTACCTGAAAAAGAAAATGATTACCTGACCTGTTACAGAAGTTGGTCTTCAAGCTCTTATGTAGATGTGCCCTGACTGGTTACAGGAATTGGGTCTGGAGCTTCAAAAGGTAATGAATAAACCAGGGATGGTTACTACCTCAACGGGACGGTGAGAGAACCTTGGACGATTACTACTTCAACAGGAACGCTGAGAGAATCTTGGATGATTACTACCTCAACAGGAACGCTGAGAGAATCATAGGCGACTTCAACCTCAACAGTAACGCTGAGAGAAACTTGGGCGACTTCAACCTCAACAATAACGCGTAGAAAATCATAGATGTCTTCTACTGGGATAAGAATCAGAGAGATCTTAGGGTCGATCTGACTGAACCAGAGAAGGCCTTTGACTGGATAAGAATCAGGAAAATCTTAGGGTCGATTTAACTGAACCGGGCAAGGTCTTGGAATATCTTCAACTGGATAAGAATCAGGGAGATCTTAGGGTCGATCTGACTGAACCAGAGAAGGCCTTTGACTGGATAAGAATCAGGAAAATCTTAGGGTCGATTTAACTGAACCGGGCAAGGTCTTGGAATATCTTCAACTGGATAAGAATCAGGGAGATCTTAGGGTCGATCTGACTGAACCAGAGAAGGCCTTTGACTGGATAAGAATCAGGAAAATCTTAGGGTCGATTTAACTGAACCGGGCAAGGTCTTGGAATATCTTCAACTGGATAAGAATCAGGGAGATCTTAGGGTCGATCTGACTGAACCAGAGAAGGCCTTTGACTGGATAATAATCAGGAAAATCTTAGGGTCGATTTAACTGAACTAGGCTAGGTCTTGGAATATCTTCAACTGGATAAGAATCAGGGAGATCTTAGGGTCGATCTGACTGAACCAGAGAAGGCCTTTGACTGGATAAGAATCAGGAAAATCTTAGGGTCGATTTAACTGAACCAGACTAAAGTCTTGGACATATCTTCAACTGGATAAGAATCAGGGAGATCTTAGGGTCGATCTGACTGAACCAGAGAAGGCCTTTGACTGGATAAGAATCAGGAAAATCTTAGGGTCGATTTAACTGAACCAGACTAAAGTCTTGGACATATAGCTGAGAACTTAACTTAATCTTTCCTGAAAGGTAAAGGTCAGTCATATGTAATGCATGATATGGATCAAGCAATGATGTTCTCAACATAAATGAGATTTGTAAGATATGATGCGTATATGCATGCTATAATGTATGAAAATGTGATGTTTATGAATGTATCTTTTTCGTCTAGGAAAGTAAATCCTTGACGGGTGCCGGGAAGTCACATCCTGGGCTGATGTTGGAGAATAATGCTTTGCTTCCGCTGGGGATGATAGTTGCAAGAGTACTGGTAGTAGAAGCTAACTCTGTTGGGGAATAAACTTGGCGAATAGAACACTCTGCGGGGAGAAAAGTACTCTAACGATCTTGCTGGGAAACAATACTCTGTGGGGAGAGAGGTACTTTGCTGAAATATTGATGATAACTCCGCTGGGGATACCATTGTTGTATTGGAAGTGTTAATAGACTTCGTTGGGGATAAGAAGACTTCGCCGAGAACGATCTTTTTGTGGCTTTTGGCTGAGGATAACCCAGTTATATCCTGGTAGGGAAATAACCTTTGAATAAAGCCGGGAGACGCGTTCGTGCTCTGCGAGGGAGAAGCTTCTCGAATCTACTGGGGATAAGCTTACTGCTTGGGGAGATGGATTCCAACTTTCCTGGGGAAACTGGGTTGGACTCTCCTGGGGAAATTTTGAACTTCATTGGGAAGTGACTCCGTTGAATGTTTGATATACTGCCGGGGAACAATCTTTAGGTCAAGACTGTCGGGGATGCTTGTTTAAGAATATCTGTATCTTGCTGGGGAATGTTGAGATCTGCTGGAGGATACCCAACTTCCCTAAGGTTGATTGTAACTTTGCTTGGGGAGAGTGTATTGACTTGTTGGCTCACTCTCTGGGGAATTAAGATATACGGTTATGTTCTTCAGCTGAACCTACCTTGGTACCTTGATGGACTGAGCAACTAGATCGCTTAGACAACTCTTTATTGCCCCTGTTTCTAATGTTACCTGTAATTAATCCTTTGTTTCGTATGCAAATATTTATGAGTTAGCAATTAGTGTCAAATGCATATATCACAAATTGAACCTTGGACGTTCTTCGCAAAACAAAACAGAAAAAGGAAAAAACACTTGGCAATTTTAGCTGAAAAGTATATTTGTATTGATTTTTGAATTTGCCTGTAAATAGGCGTTTATACAAGAGGCTGACGTCCTAGTAAGAGAACGCCGCCGAACAAAAGAGTTTATACAGATTTGTACAAAAGAAAATAAAACAGCTGTGTGAAAAGAACAATCCCACTGGGTTCCAACTCTGCTATTGCCTTTATATCTTCGAGCATCTCATCACTTGATGACCTAGTTGACGATGAAGCTGACTGATCGATGCCGCCTGAACTTGATGTAGATACCGGATTCTGGATGCAAAGTGATCCAATGAGACATAGTATTACGCTTTATCCCTAACTTTTTCTTGGACCGCCCTTTCGGGTTTTCAGTCCACCGGGATACCCATTTTTGCCCAAGCCGCCTTTTCAGGTTTTCGACTTGCCGGGTGTACAGATTTTTTTTATTTCATCCCTTCATTTTGCCCGAACCCTTTTGGTTCGCCGGGAAGCCCTAATTTTTGCCTAGGTATGTCAACCTAGCGGGTCTTTTTTCATGCGTAGTATCTTTTTACTATGTCTGCATTGGAGGGGTGAGGAAGGTCGTCACCATCCATGTTGGTTAGAATCATGGCTCCTCCTGAGAACACATGTTTAACCACAAATGGCCCTTCGTACGTAGGGGTCCATTTGCCCCTTGGATCACTCTGAGGAAGGATGATTCGCTTGATCACCAGATCCCCAACTTGATATTCTTGTGGTCTGACCTTTTTGTTAAATGCCCTGATCATCCGTTTCTGATACGTCTGACCATGACAGATAGTAGCAAGTCTTTTTTCATCAATAAGGTTTAGCTGATCAAGTCGTGTCTGGATCCAATCATCTTCGTTCAGATTTGCATCCTTCATTATCCGAAGAGAGGGTATCTGCACTTTGATCGGTAAGACTGCCTCCATACCGTAGACCAAGGAGAAAGGAGTTGCCCCGGTTGACGTCCTGGCTGAGGTACGATACCCATGTAGAGCGAATGGTAACATCTCGTGCGAATCTTTATAGGTCACTGTCATCTTCTGCACAATTTTCTTAATATTTTTATTTGCTGCTTCTACAGCCCCATTCATCTTCGGCCGGTAAGGAGAAGAGTTGTGGTGATGTATCTTAAACTGCTCGCAGAGCTCAGTGATCATCTTGTTATTGAGATTGGTACCGTTGTCTGTAATGACTCTTTCAGGGACGCCGTATCGACAGATCAGATTATGCCGAATGAACCGTGCCACAACATTCTTGGTTACTGTGGCGTAGGAAGCTGCTTCAACCCACTTCGTGAAGTAATCGATTGCCACTAGGATGAAGCGGTGCCCGTTGGATGCCGTAGGTTTAATCTCACCGATCATATCTATGCCCCACATCACAAACGGCCAAGGTGTTGTCAGGACATTTAGAGGAACTGGAGGAACATGCACCTTGTCTGCGTATATCTGGCACTTATGGCATGTCCGAGAATGTTGGTAGCAGTCAGCTTCTATTGTGGACCAGAAATACCCTGCCCGAAGGATTTTCTTTGCCATAGTGTGTCCACTGGAATGTGTTCCGAAGGTCCCTTCATGTAGCTCTTCCATGATCCTTTCTGCTTCAGTTTTATCCACACAACGCAGTAAGGTCGAATCATGGTTTCGCTTATACAGGATGCCGTTGCTAAGGAAGAACTTCGCTGCGAACCTTCTCAGAAACTTCTTATCGTTGACAGATGCACCTTCATGGTATTCCTGAGCTTCCAAATATCTCTTCACCTTATGATACCAAGGCTTCTCAGTCACCAATTCAGTCTCGAGATCACAACAGTATGCCGGTTCGTCCAGTTTCCAGATAGTGACCTGGGGAGCCTCATTGTCCCATTTGACCTTGAACATAGAAGACATCGTAGCTAACGCGTCCGCCAACTGATTCTCCTCTCTCGGAAAGTGTTCAAAGGTTACCTCCGTGAAGTGGGGAATCAATGTCAACACACATTCTCTGTAAGGAATAAGATTCGGATGTTTCGTATCCCACTCTCCTTTGATCTGATTGATCACGAGAGAGGAATCTCCGAAGACACTCAGAAACTTGATCCTTAAGTTGATCGCAGCTTGAAGACCCATGATGCATGCCTCATACTCCGCCATGTTGTTGGTGCAGTTGAAACATAGTCGGGCAGTGAGTGGAGTATGAGTGCCTTGAGGTGATATGATCACAGCGCCGATGCTGTTACCCAAAGCATTGGAGGCTCCGTCAAAGTGCATATACCATCGGGATCCTTCCTCAGGTCCTTCATCCGGTCCAGGTACTTCACAATCAGTCACTATCATGATGCTCTCATCTGGAAACTCGAAGTTCATTGACTGATAGTCGTCTACTGCCTGATGTGCCAAGTGGATTGCCAATACACTTCCTTTGATGGCTTTCTGAGTTGTGTACTGGATGTCGTATTCTGTCAAGATCATTTGCCATCTTGCTATTCTCCCAGACAGAGCAGGCTTTTCAAATATGTACTTTATAGGATCCATCTTTGAAATCAACAAGGTAGTGTGAGTCAGCATATACTGTCTCAGCCGGCGAGCAGCCCATACCAAAGCGCAGCAAGTTTTCTCAAGCAGTGAGTATCGGGTCTCACAGTCGGTAAACTTTTTGCTAAGGTAATAAATGGCATGCTCTTTTCGGCCAGACTCATCATGCTGCCCCAGCACACACCCCATTGAGTTGTCAAGTACTGTCAGGTATAGTATCAGAGGCCTCCCTTCAACCGGTGGTATAAGGATGGGTGGTTCTTGGAGATACTCTTTGATTCTATCAAAAGCAGTCTGACATTCATCATTCCAACGTACTACCTGATCTTTCTTCAGCAGCTTGAAGATTGTTTCACAGGTGGCGGTCAGGTGTGAGATGAATCGAGCAATGTAATTCAGGCGTCCTAGAAAGCGTCTTACCTCTTTCTCTGTCTTAGGAACTAGCATCTCTTGAATAGCTTTAACCTTGGAAGGGTCCACTTGAATACCCTTGTCACTTACAACGAAGCCTAGCAATTTCCCAGATCTTACCCCGAAGGTGCACTTGTTCGGGTTCAACCTTAGCTTGTACAACTTCAGACGGTCAAACAATTTCTGCAGATAATCTAGGTGTTCCTCCTCAGTTTGGGACCTTGCGATCATGTCGTCGACGTACACTTCTATCTCATGATGGATCATGTCATGAAATAAAGCAACCATGGCATGTTGGTAGGTTGCCCCAGCATTTTTCAACCCGAATGGCATGACCTTGTAGTAGAAGGTGCCCCACTGAGTAACAAAGGTAGTTTTTTCCATGTCTTCAGGTGCCATCTTGATCTGATTATAGCCTGAAAAACCATCCATGAAAGAGAACACCTTATGCTGAGCAGTATTGTCAACCAGGACATCAATGTGAGGTAGGGGGAAGTCATCTTTGGGGCTGGCCCTGTTCAGATCCCTGTAATCGACACACATTCTGACCTTACCATCCTTCTTTGGTACTGGCACCACATTAGCAACCCACTGAGGGTAAGAAGTCACTGCAAGAAACTCGGCATCAAACTGTTTCATAACCTCGGCTTTGATCTTCTCAGACATCTCTGGACGCATACGGCGGACCTTTTGCTTAACCGGAGGGCAGTCTTCCTTGGTAGGCAAATGATGGACCACAATGTCGGTATCTAACCCAGGCATGTCTTCGTAGGACCAGGCGAAGATCTCCACATAATCATGTAGCATCTGAGTCAACCGTTGCTTCACGCTGAGCTCTAGGTTGGCACCAATCTTAACCTCCTTCCTGTCCGTCTCAGTACCCAGATTTATTGTTTCCACCGGCTCTTCGTGTGGTTGAATTGCCCTCTCTTCCTGGAGTAACAGTCTTGCAAGCTCGCCAGGAACTTCGCAATCATCTTCACCTTCGTCTTCGGCTAAGTTGATCGGATTTTCGGAGTCATAACTGGCAGTAGCAGAGTCGTTACCAGTGGGATCCAGAGTGGATTGAAACCTGTATGAGTGAGTGTGTGTAAATACAGCTGTTTTGCAGTATAATGAAAGGAAAGACAGAAAAGGAGCATAAGATTTGAAATGCGAGAAAACGTCCAAGGTCTTTATTCATGATATATGAAATGACAATTAATATACCGTCACAAATGAAGCCACGGTGCCCCGGGTAAGACACCGGGCCATAGAGTTTTAATTCATTGTTTATTACAAATAACAAAAACAAAGGAGTTTATTACTGCGTAATAAAAGTAACAGGAGTATGATCTTTAGCAATCCAATTGGTCAATCCACCATCAGTCGTCGGGTAGATCCAACTATTGAACTCTGACTCTCCCACTTCCTCTTCGTCCCCAATAGCATTCACTCCTGGGTTGGTAATGAGTACAGGAGGTCTTCTGGTCTTTGCCTTGCGCACAACCTTCTGACCCTCTGCAGTAAAACCCAGTCCAAACTTGTCAGTTTTAGGTGTAAAATCAGGGAGCCTGCCCCAGTTAGCACATTCACCTTTCTTGATCACAGCCCGGGCATCCTTCAAGGAAGCCATCTTCAAGGGAACATCCTCTTCGACCATTGTTTCCGCTGCTGCCAATGTTGGAGGTACCTCTTCGAAATGCTGAAAGGGGGTTTCAATAAACTCCCCGTCCATCTCAATATACCTGAAGGAATTCAAATGGCTCACCATATACTCCTCCTCTCCCTGCACAGTGACAATCTTCCCTCTGACAGGGTACTTGAGCTTCTGGTGTAGGGTAGAGGTCACTGCCCCAGCTTTGTGGATCCAAGGTCGACCCAGCAGACAAGAATACGATGGACGGATATCCATCACATAGAACGTAGAGTCGAATACTTGAGAACCCACACGAATAGGAATGTCTACCTCTCCATGAACCATCCTCTTAGAACTGTCAAAGGCTCTGACGATGATATTGCTAGGTTTCAGCTCCAGGCCTTCACAATCCAAACGGTCTAAGGCCTTCTTGGGTAGCACATTTAGGGAAGAACCAGTGTCCACCAACATGTGCGCAAGAGTAGTGCCCCTGCATTCAATAGAGACATGTAGGGCATCATTGTGGTCCTTTCCCTTAGCAGTAAGGTCAGCATCCGAGAAACCCAAACCATTGTCTGCTGTCAGATTGGCTACGCAATCAGTAAACTGGACTGCAGATGTCTCCTGTGGCACATGGGCCGTCTTGAGAAATGAAATCAGGGCCTTAGCATGGGCCTCTGAGCACAATAGTAAGGAGAGCATAGAGATTTTGGAGGGGGTATGCCCCAACTGCTCAACAACATTAAAGTCACTCTTCTTGATTATTTTCAGAATTTCCTCCATCTCTTGTTGGGAGGCCTCAGCATTCACAGATTTTGGTGCCTCCATCCGGGCAGGCTCACCTTCAATCCCTTTGCCCCGAGCATTAGATGACTCGGCAGCAGGGGGAGCAACTTGATCAGAAACGGGAACAGGTACACTTGTAGGTGTTATAGTGAGGGGTCTTCGAATGGCTGGCGGTGCAATGTCAGGCGAGAAGAGCCTGCCACTGCGGGTAACTTTTGATGGACCAGTGATATTGCTGACGCTGGTGCCAGTGTTGAACTCTTGCGTTATTCCATGTACATACACATCTGCCCCATAGTGCCATGGGACAGCCTTATCAGATTCATAGGGGAGAGGCCCCGGAACAGTGATCACAATGGGTGCGACAGTCATGATTTTAACCGGCTTCCTTGGGAGAGCCTTGATTGGATTATTAAAGATGGTAACAACAGATACTTCTTCCACTGGAACAAACTGAACAGCAGTCTTCTTGAACAGAATCTCTTTGCTGTCCATCAGGCTTTGGATGCCCAACTTCAACAAAGGACAACCAGAAAGGGAAACAGCACAGAAAAGGCAACCTTCACTACAACCCGGAAATAAACCGGCCAGCAGTAGGTTCCTCTTAACAGTCATCAAGGGAGTAGCTACATCATTCACAGAAACGGCATACACATCATCATCAACGGCATTCACTCCATGCTGGGGCATAGGAGCAGTCACCACATTTGGCCTCTCAGGCGCTTCAAATTGTATCTCCTTTGCGTCAATAAGGTCTTGCACCTTATTCCTTAAGGCCCAACAGTCATCAGTGGAATGCCCTGGGCTATCGGAGTGATAAGCACAGCGGGCATTTGGATTGTACTTGGGAGAGGCAGTATTCACAACCTTCGGGGCCTCTCTAACAGTCACCAAATTGGTGGATAGAAACTGCGGCAAGATTTGCGACAAGGTCATACTCAACCGGGTAAACTCTCTTCTAGGTCTTTCAGCCCTTTGAGGATTGGTTTACCGAGGAGCGGCAGCAGGCTTTGCAATCATCACCGCATTGACAGATTGGCGGCGCTCAGGTTTATCATGCCTTTTAGGCCCTTATACAACACTGGCCTCCTTCTTAAAGGGTTTCTTTTCAGAACTTGCAGATGCACCCTTCTGTATTTTACCAGACTTCATTCCAGCCTCTATTCTCTCCCCAGTCAGAATAAGATCAGTAAACCCTGCAGATGAGTTACCCATAAGATGATTGAAAAATGGCTCAGATAGGGTCCCCAAGAACATATCTACCAACTCCCGGTCAGTCAACGGAGGCTGCACCCTGCCAGCCAGATCCCTCCACTTCTGTGCATACTCTTTAAAACCTTCGCTTGATCCTAGCGACATACCCTGGAGTTGGGTACGTGTAGGAGCAAGGTCTGCATTATATTGATAATGCTTGTAAAAAGCAGTAGCCAACTCCTCCCAGTTACGAACCTTGGTCCCGTCCAGCTGATAGAACCATTCGAGATGAGTCCCTGAAAGACTCTCCTGGAAGAAGTGGATCCACAAATTCTTATCCACAGTGTACGGCTGAATCTTCCGCACGTAAGACCTGAGGTGTAGCTTGGGACAAGACGCCCCGTCATACTTGGTGAAAGATGGTGCCTTAAACTTGTGAGGAATAATCACACCAGTAGATAAGCCCAAGTCTCCGAAATCCAGCCCAGGCACTTGTTGGATCTCCATTGCATTCAGTCTGTCTTCCAACTGTTTGTATCTGTCTTCAGCCGGAGGATACTGTTCCTCATTAAAGTCAGTCTCGTTGTCAGAGACTACTGGACTTGAAGCCTTTCCCCCCTGGGGACTGCCTTTGCCTACAGAAGAACTAGCCTCTTCATTCTGCAGAGTGTTGCCAAACCTTCGGCCCGAGTTGAAAAGAACAGTTCTCTTCTTCTTCTTCTTCTCCTTCTTCAGGAGTAAAGCCTTCAGCTCTTCTTGGCCTTGAGCCAAACCCATGATCAACTCCTGAAATTGTGCGTTCTGCGCCTGAAGGGCCTTGATAGACATCTCAGTTGATGATGAGTCAGGGTTCATGATGCTGAAATAAACAGCGAAGAACAGTAAGCAACCTGAAAAGAAGAATACATGCTATGCACATGATGAATGGAATGCGTATGATTTATGTTTTCAAAGACAATCGGGAATCAACTTTGTAAACAAAAAGGAACACACTTCATTAGATTCAACTTTGAAACTTAAATTGTTCAACAGGTTGCCCTTAGGCGTTACATAAAAGGGAAATACTGAAAAGGGAAATAAAACTGTAAAAGAACATCCAGAGCTCCTTATTGATCCCATGGTCTCCTCTTCTCAGTACGGATGTAGTCATTTAGAGCCCGCTCATTCTCCAACTGCTTTGTCAGCTTCTGGATCTTTAATTCCTACTCGTTGAACTTCTCCCGGTAAGAATCCTGTTCTTCTCGCAGTTGCGACCAAGACCTCTTTAATGTCTCATAATCAGTAGGTATCTGAGGAGGGAGGACAGTTGGAGGAACCCCATCTTTGTCAGGATACTCAAGAATGATGGGTCTGACAGCTTCGTATGGCATACCTAACTTCTGAGCACGGATGCGAACCCATTTGTAGTAGGCTTCCATAGGTAGAGAAGTCTTTGGCCCCAACTCTTGTGGATCAGCTTTATGAACTCTGTCCCAGGCCTTGATGAACCTACGACGCAGCTCGTCACTATCCACCTGAAACTCAAAACTGATGTGAGGCACCAACATCTCATGAGGCTCTGCTCTTCTGGCTCTTCCAAACTGACGGAGCACTAGACACGGATTGTAAGAGATTCCTCCTTGAGTACCAATCAACGGAACATTAGTGTACTCTCCGCAACGATCAATAACAGCTATCTCATCCAAACCTCTGAAAGTCCAAATGATGTCCTTATCAGTGAGAGACATTAACCTATGAGCCCAACCTCTTCCTTCTTGGTTCTTCAGCACGAACTTAGGAAGGTGCGAAATAAACCACCTCACCAACAAATGGATACAACACCACAGGGTTCCTCGTCTTCGGGCAGTACGAGCATAAAGTTGTTGCAGGAGGTCACCTAAGAGAGTGGGCACAGGATTCTGAGACATGAAGATCCTTATGGCAGTGACATTGATGAAGTTGTCAGGATTAGGAAACAAGACTAGCCCATAGATTAGGAGAGCTAGGATGTCTTCATATGCCCTAAAGTCCAAATCATTCCAGAAACTGTTAGCTTTACCAATCAGAAACTTGGCCAAGAAACCCTTAACCCCACTTCTAGTCACCCAGTTGTCCATTACTTCTTTATGGGTCAAAGGAAGAGCTGCAGCAACCTCCTCAAGCCTGAGGGTCTTTTCCCAACCAGTGAAGGGAGTCTGATCCAAGATAGGGATACCAAGCAAATCAGAGAACTCTTCCAGGGTAGGGACCAGCTGGAAGTCTTGAAAGGTGAAGCACTGGTACAGAGGGTCATAGAACTGGGTCAGGACACTCATCAACTGTTGATCCCGCTTTGCAGTGACTAAACTGAGAAGAGAACCATGCCTCTGGATGAAGGATATGGTATTTGGAATCCTGCTAACCAACTCTTTAAGCAAATCAGGTGGGTGAACAAAGTTGAACCGGATAGTATTCCTTCGCATAGGCATCATGATGTCCTACAAAACAGAGCAAAGGTGAAACCCTCTTGTCTTTGAAATGGTCAGTCCTTATGCAGGATGCATGCAATGCTCATGATGTTATGATGTTATGATAAAGCACACCACAAATATTTACAAAGGCACACATGTAAGGCACACAAGTCACACAAGGCAAGCCCTTAAAGTTTAGGCCAGCATGAGGTCTAGGTATTACCCTCTTTCAGTTTGTTGGTTCATACCTGTCCTATCAGAAGTAACCGGGTTCTTAGAGGATCCCAATATCATTGACTACCCTCAATCGGTCATAACTCCAGCATCGCAATCTTTTCTTGCGGCCAGAACCATCACGAGAGTTTAGCCTCAATGGGCGTAGCATACTTCTACTGTTCTAATGGCCAAGTTGTGTCATTTAAGGTTCTAAGGTCTGTTGGTGCTTAATGACTCCTCAGAAGACCCATATTCTCCTCGTTGCGACACAAGGGATATCGGTACAGACCAAGGTGCCACACCAACGTAGCCACTGCTTCACCCATGTCGGTCTACGCCGGACAGGTCCCTCACAGCTTATGCTACCTAAACAAAGTATCCCCAGATCCGGGTTAGGATCTATGTAACTCCCATGCAACCCACAATTTAAAGCAAGCAATTCAATACAATTGAAAACACAGTTATGAACTATCCTAAGGTACACCTCACTTTAAGTTAAATCCCTAGCAGAGTCGCCAGTTCGGTGATCGGTGGATCTGGAACTGACTGTTTAACGCTGGTTCGCGAAATGTCGCGGAAGCAAGAGTCGCCACCGTCTTTTATTTTCTTCAAATGGAAAGGACAAAAGCACAGAAAAATTCCTTATTGAGATTGCTCTCGGTTCGGGAGGTAGATTTATAGAAAGGGAAGGTGTTAGAACCCTTTCTATCCATGGTTATACATGGGCTCTTAGGTACTTGCTCATTTGTGTTTTCAAAATTGTTTGTTTGCTTTTCAACTGTGGGTTTAAAAAGTTTCTTTGAAAATTTCAGTTCGACTCTTGTATCAGTCCTCAAGAGTGTTTGAAAAGTTGCTTTTGAAATCTTTTTGAAAAGTGTCGGTGTGAAAAGAGTTTTTGATTTGTTTTGAAATTAGAGCAAGTATCTACGAGTCGTCTACCTACCCTAAGGAATTCGTCTGTGTAAATGTCCTTAAAGTAGTGCCATCCCACCATTGAGGGGTAGGTAGCACCACCGTTGGAGGTGTTCGGGTCAATTCGAGGGTTCGGGACATGGTGATCACCGGAGCAATAGGAAGACACCTTAGAAGCTACCCTCATGCCATGTTCATGGACATGAGGACTTACTAAAACGTCCTCTACTCGACGACCACCTTTCGAGGGGCAAGACAACATTGAGGCGTACCCTAGGGGTGGTGTGTGATTTGTGTGTCGTTTTCAATTATGTTTATCTTGTTCATGCATTGGTGATCTACGCTTTATTTTTATTCATTCTTTCATGCAAGTTATTAACAGTTAAAAGATGCAGAATTAAAAGTCCTACGCTATTACAAAGGCGCGGGTCTACATCGCCAAATTAATCCAAGACCCGATTTGAAAAATAAAATGCGGAAGAATAAATATCCTAATTAATCTATTACAAAGCTTTGGGATAAATACATTATATTCACAAAAAGAAATAAAAGTAAAATGCGAAAAGAAGTAAAGTCGGGAATGCGAGGGCGTTGGACCCTTTTAAGGAAATTAAATTACAATTAATAAATTAATTAAGTTAAATGAGAAAAGGAAATTATTTTTGAGTTTTTCGTATTTATGGAATTTAGTAAGAAAATTAAATGAAATTAAAACTCTAATTCTAAACTATTTTTAATTTATTAAAAAAAATGTTTAAATCTAACCTAGTTTTAACCTAATTATTTAATGGCAAATTTATTTACAAAAAAAATAATTAATTATTAATAATGGTGAAAGAAAAGAAAAAAGGATAAAAGTATTTAAAACCCTAATTCTACATTTTTTAGTTTATTTAAAAAAAACATTAAAATTAAACCTAGAATTAAAACTAAATTAATTGTTGAATTTATTTACAAAATGTTAGTGAATTAAACATTAAAACATATTTTTTATTTTTATAGTTTCTGATTTTTTTGGTATTTTCATGTTATGAATAATTAATTTAAAGAATTAAAATAAAACTAAATAAAACAAATAAAATAGAAAAAATAAAAAGAATGAAAAATAGAATGCAAACCAATGGGGGGTGTTGACCCCAATTTTGGAGGTAAATTGCCAGCAATCTGGCCCATTTATTCGAGGCCCTCTTGACCTTTCTGGGATGTGTGTGGAGGCGTTGACCTATGCACATGGTGGTCTGCAGCTTCTGACCACTGGATTGATCTTATTGGGCGCGTGGCAAACATAGACATGAAGATGCATGGTAGGCTCTGGGGTAGGAACTGCATGGAATCACATTAAAACAAAATATATTGAGAAAGGGAGGGGACCTGGGAATCGAACCCAGGTCCCAAGGCTTGCCAGCACTACGTTCCACCAACTGAGCTGCTTTGTCACTTTGTAATAATAATGGATAACAATTTATATGATAAAGAATAAGAATTAGTGATGTCCAACGAAAAAACACGCTGGAAATTTGAATGGCCCTATCACGTTGAGACAACTCATCTTCTTCTCCACTCGTTTGCTTTGGCCTGAAAAAAAAACAGATGGATAGCGGGGGTTTTAAACCCCCACTAATTACAGTACGAGAAAATAGCGATTAGGCCCTGGTTTATCATAAATTGATCGCGAGGTATGGAATTGATTCGTCATGAGCTTCTGGTTTCAATGGTATGGGTCTTGTGTCTCAATTTTTCCTGAAGAGGAAAGCCCTAATTTTTGACCTCTGAAAACCTAACGAGCTTCCATGGCAACTTTGCATATAGGCTATAAAAACTTAATTAACATACACCATTAGCTTCAGGGAGTGCATATTAGTACAAAACGATTATTAGAATGCATGAATATGGCATATATATTAAAACACGATTATGAGAAAAGTGTGAGAAAATTGGACTTCTATATACCAATTCTTGATGCGTGAGGACTGGAAAAGAATGCAGTTAGGTTCAGGGAAGCCTCAGAAAGCTTTTGGAATTGGTTATAAGCTTTGAATCACGCTCTATGAGTGTTTTCAGTTTTTGAATTTTTGACAAAAGTTGCAAAGTTTGTATGCAGGTTTGGGCGCAGCTTCAAGGTTGTTTTCATTAGGTTTAGCATCTGACTTATATGAGGGGTGAATTAGGGTAAGAATTTGAGTCAAAAAGCCTTTGCATTGATGAATCAAATATTTGATTTCCATGGAATCTTTTCCAATCTTTTCCATGTGCTTTTGATACCAATCATGGCCAAATCTTTCCAAATTGAGGGTGCACGAAATCTTGAGGTTTTATTGGAGAGAATATGCTGCAAAAAGGGATTAAAAAACATGGTTTTCTATTTTTGTCATATTTTATTTCATTAAATGAATTAATAGTGATAAAAATTCAAATAAATAATAAAAAATGATGAAATAAATCCCCTTTGGGTCAAATGGTCGTGCATAACCCTTGGATGATGATTCTTGGAATAAAATGTGGCCCATTAGCAATTTTGAGGCATTTGAAGTAAAGTTGACTTTTCAAAATTCCCAAAAATTTCCCAACTTCCACAAGGCATATCTTACTCAATTTTTAAGCTTTGATCATGTTCTTGGACATTTTGGAAAGGTCTTGAAGTCCTCTAACCAATGCCTTTGGTCCCATGTCATTTTGATTTACCAATCTCAAGTTATGGTCTTTGACTTAAAGTCCCTTTTTGTTGACTTTTGAAAATGACCTATAATGTTGAAATTGATAACTTTTTGTGAGAGCATTTCTTGGACTTTAAGTGTGAAGAGGAGTTGTAGGAAATGTCTTTATCTTCAAAATTAGCTTTGGATGGAATTCTTCTGATAAACCATGTGGAAGTTATGCCTTGGTCAAGTTACAGTTGACTTTTTCAACTGTCCAAATATGGAAACTTTTGCATCTTGAGACTTTTTGAGCCATGCCTTGAAAATCATGATCAAGAATTGATCAAATGATGTTTGTGGCTTCAAAATAAGATGTTGATCAAAAAATTGAACTTTTGACTGTCAAATGACCATTTTGCCCCTGTAGTTGACTGCTGAGCAATTAGGGCATTTGACTGTGCAATTTTGTGCTGTAAGTCTTGAAACTTGACATAAGGATGCTTGACCATTTTGTAGGCATGTGGGACTTGATTGGGTCCTTGGAAACTTCAATTTCTCTGCCAGAACCAAAACCCTAATTTTTGACTGTTAGGAGGCCCTTGAACTGTGCAACTCTTAAGGAGATTTTGAAGCATGCTCTTTGCAAATCTTGAAGAATATGGGAGGGCAAATTTTGGGGTACAACAGACACCCTTCTAGAGATATGAGTACAACACTAATACCATTTCCAAGTGCGTTGGATTCCCCATCAAACAACAGGGTCCATCGGGAATCTTGTTCAGGTTCGTCATATGGCCTGAATTCTTTACAGTTGTCTAACGTCATGATGTCTTCATCTGGAAATTCGAACTTCATGGATTGGTAGTCTTCTACGGCTTGGTGAGCAAAGTGATCAGCTAATACACTACCCTTTATTACTTTCTGAGTAGTATAATGTATGTCATATTCGGTCAGAATCACCTGCCATCTTGCTATTCTCCCGGAAAGAGCAGGTTTCTCGAAGATGTATTTTATTGGATCCATTTTAGATATCAACAAAGTAGTATGAGTCAGCATATATTGTCTTAGCCGGCGAGCAGCCCATGCCAGAGCGAAACAAGTTTTCTCAAACAGTGAATATCTGGTTTCACAGTCGGTAAACCTTTTGCTCAGGTAGTAAATAGCATGCTCTTTTCGGCCAGACTCGTCATGCTGCCCCAATACGCACCCCATTGAGTTTTCTAAAACACTTAGATACATGATTAATGGTCTTCCCTCGACTGGTGGCATCAACTTAAGAGGCTCTTGTAAGTATTCTTTGATTTTGTCAAAAGCAACTTGGCACTCGTCATTCCATTTGACTACTTGATCTTTCTTCAACAATTTGAAGATTGGTTCACAAGTAGCTGTCAGGTGAGAGATGAATCTGGAAATGTAGTTCAAATGTACCAAGAACCCTCTGACTTCCTTCTAAGTACGAGGAGCAGGCATCTCTTGTATCGATTTTACCTTGGCAGGATCTACTTTAATACCTTTATTGCTGACGACAAAGCCTAGGAGTTTACCAGATCGTACCCCAAATGTGTATTTGTTTGGATTCAACCTCAGCTTGTACTTCTTCACTCTCTCAAACAATTTTTGTAAGTGATCAAGATGCTCTTCTTCTGTTTGAGATCTGGCTATCATATCTTCCACGTAGACCTCTATTTCGTGATGTATCATGTCAAGAAATAAAGCTAACATGGCACGTTGATAGGTTTCCCCAACATTCTTTAGTCAGAATGGCATCACCTTATAGCAGAAAGTGCCCCACTGCATGACAAACGTTTTTTTCTCCATGTCCTCAAGCACCATTTTGATTTGATTGTAACCTGAGAATCCGTCCATGAAGGAAAACACTTTGTGTTGTGCCATATTGTCAACTAGAATATCAATGTGGGGAAGCGGAAAATCATCCTTAGGGTTTGCCCTATTCAAATCTATGTAGTCCACACACATTCGCACTTTGCCTTTTTTCTTGGGCACGGGAACAACATTGGCAACCCATTGCAGATAGGAGGTGACAACCAAGAATCCAGCGTTGAATTACTTCATGACTTCTGCTTTAATCTTTTCTGACATATCAGGCCTTGTGCGGCAAACCTTTTGCTTTACTGGCAGACAATCCTCTCTTGTAGGCAGACAATGTACCACAATGTCTGCATCAAGTCCCGACATGTCTTCATATGACTAGGAAAAGACTTCAACATAATCGTGTAACAATTGAATCAGATGCTCCTTGACACCGGGTTCCATATTGGCACCCACCTTGACCTCTTTTTTGTCTTCTTTGATACCTAGGTTGATTGTATCCACGGGTTCCTCGTGAGGCTGAATGGTTCTCTCTTCTTGTTGTAGTAGTCTGGCAAGTTCCCCTAGTAATTCACAATCTTCCTCACCTTCGTCTTCAGCTTGGTAGATTAGATTCTCAGAGTTACAAAAGGCCATAACAGTATCATTACCCATGGGATCCCGAATGGATGTATACCTGCATTGTGAGTGTGAGTGTGTGTAAGGGTATAGCTATCCTTGAAAGAAATAAAAATGTAAAAAGAAAAACAATGAGCATAAAAGTTTGTATGCGAAAACGTCCATGATTCATTGATGTCATATGAAAATGAGATAATAACCCCTACAAATGGACCATTGCGCCTCGGGTAAGACACAAGGTTTTAAGAGTGCGAATTGTTTTAATATTACAGATCCAACAAAATGTAAAGACAGATTATTGTGGGATAAAAGTGATCGGGACAAAATCTCTAGCCTCCCAGTTGCTGAGCCCACCAATGACGGTTGGGAATATCCAATCCTCCAAGTCACGGCTATCTTCATCATCTTCTACGGTGTTGACCTCGCGGTTGCTGATCTTCAAGGGTGGTCCTCCGGCACGAGCGTGGCGTACAGCCTTCTGAGCACTTAAAGAGAAACTCAGGCCAAACTTGTCATACTTATATGGGATATTTGGGAGTTGTCCCCAGATAGTGCACCCACCTTCTTCTACCACTGCTTTGGCATCCTTCAGAGATGACATTCGGAGTGGAGGCCTTGTGATCTTGGGAACAACCTTGGTTACTGCCACATCTTGTGGGACCTCTTCAAAGTGTTGAAATGGAGTTTCAATAAATTCACCATCTAATTCCATATATCTGAAGGAATTGAGATGGCTGATCATATACTCTTCTTCTCCATGAACGGTGATAATCTTCCCTTGAATCATATATTTCAGCATTTGGTGCAACGTAGAAGTGACAGCGCCAGCATTGTGAATCCATGGTCGGCCTAGCAAGCAGGAATATGAGGGATGGATATCCATTACGTAAAAAGTTGAATCAAATGTTTGTGTTCCAACTTTTATGGGAATGTCTACCTCCCCATGTACCATCCTTTTCGAGCCGTCAAAAGCCCTTACTACTATGTTACTTGGCTTCAATGTCAATCCCTCACAGTCAAGCCTATCAAGAGCTTTTTTAGGCAATACATTCAGAGATGAGCCAGTGTCCACCAAAACATGAGCCAGGGTTGTTCCCCTACATTCAACTGAGACATGCAATGCCTCATTATGCTTCCTTCTTCTTGGCATTAAATCAACATCTAAAAAACCTAGACCATTATCTGCAGCCAAGCTGGCTACACAGTCTTGGAACTGATCGACAGATATCTCTTGGGGTACATGGGCAGTTTTCAGGAATTTTACCAAGGCTTTTGTGTGCGCCTCGAAACATAGTAGTAATGCCAGCATGGAAATTTTAGAGGGAGTTTTCCCCAGTTTCTCAACTACATCGTAGTCGCTTCTTTTTATGATTTTCAGAATTTCCTCCATCTCTTTCCAGGAGGTCTCAGGGATAGCCAATGACTGAGCCTTCATCCGGACAGGCTCAATCAGAATACTTTTACCTCGAGTCTCGGTTAACTCACCAGCAGGAGTGTCAGTAGGAATGATAACAGGGGTTGTAACAACTTTGTTAGTTGGAGTATTAGTGGAGATGATTGTAGGACTGGGAATAGCCTTCGGGGGAGCAACAACAGGAATGATTACGGGCCCAGAAACTGCTTTTGGGGGAGCAATTTCTGGAGAGAATATCCTTCCGCTTCGGGTAATCTTGCTAGTTCCTGCAATATTACTGATATCGGAGTTGACTTTCTCGGAACTTGAATCTTCGGCGGCTGGCCAATCCTGCTTGATACCGTGGTAGTAGAAATCCCCTCCATAATTCCATGGTATGGTTTTGTCTGACGAATACGGGACTGGTCCAGGAATTGTAATTATTAAAGGAGTTGCTTTCGGAACTGATGTAATTCTAACGGGTCTTTTGGTGGAGACCCTGGAAGAATTGGCGGAAATGGTAATGATAGAAACATCTTCAAAAGGAACAGGTGGGACAAAAGTCTTTTCAAACAAAATTTCTTTGTTATCTATTAGGCACTGAACGCCTGCTTTCAACAAAGGACAGCTGGTTGGTGAGGATAAATAGAAATGACATACTTCATCACAACCCGAGAACACACCGACATTCAGCAAGTTCCCTTTAATAGTCAGGAGCGGGGTCATAAGTTCATCAACTGAAGTAACAAACATTTCTTCTTCAATGGCATTGGTATTATGGCCATGTTTGGGCATAGGGGCAAAAATGACATTTTGCTTTTTGGGCGCATCGAATTCAATCTCCTTGGCTTCAATGAGGTCTTGTATTTTGTTCTTTAGAGCCCAATAGTTATTAGTGTCATGGCCGGGACTTTCATAGTGGTATGCACAATGGGCATTGGGATGATAGTGAGGAGATGTTGTGTTAGGGTTCTTCGGAGCTTCTTTCAAGGTCGCTAGGTTAGATCTTAACAGATGTGGCAATACCTGAGATAGGGTCATGTTAATTCTGGTGAATAGTCTAACTGGTCTTTCCATCCTTGGTTGGTTGTTTCTTTGCTGATTAGGTGCAGGTTTAGGGATCATCACAGCACCTACCATTGGTCGGCGCTCGACCCTATCTTGATTTCTTTATGGATATACATAAACCACCTCTTTCTTTCCGATGAAAGGCTTCCTTACAGCTGCAGAAGAGGATGTATCTTTTTGGATCTTTCCATTCTTTATACCGGCTTCTACCCTTTCTCCGGTTAATATCAACTCAGTAAAACCTGTTGATGAACTTCCAATCAAGTTATTGAAGAAGGGACCAACCGAGGTGCCCAAGAACATGTCTACCAACTCTCTCTCAGATAGAGGAGGTTGAACTCTTCCGGCTAAGTCTCTCCATTTTTGCGCATAGTCCTTGAAACCTTCATTGGAAACCATGGCCATACTCTGGAGTTGAGTACGGGTAGGCGCAAGATCAGCATTGTATTGGTATTGTTTGTAAAAGGCTGCAACAAGATCTTCCCAGTTATGAACATTGGCTCTTTCTAACTGGTAAAACCAATCAAGTTGAGTTCCAGATAGGCTGTCTTGGAAGAAGTGTACCCATAAGTCTTTGTCAGCGGTATGGGGCTGGATTTTCCTCACATATGACCGAAGATGCATTTTAGGGCATGAGACTCCGTCATACTTGGCGAACACAGGTGCTTTGAATTTGGGAGGAATGACAATCCCTGACACTAACCCCAATTCTTCAAAGTCCAAGCCAGACACTTTTTGGATTTCCGTCGCACTCAACCGCTCTTCGAGATGTTTATACTTGTCATCAGCTGGAGGGTATTGTTCTTCAGAATAGTCCTCTTCTTCCTCTTCCTCTTCTGATTCTGATGGGACAACTGTTTCCTTGCCTTTCCCATCTTGATTGTCTCTCTCACCGGATGTCGTTGCAAAGTCTAAGGTCCTTCTTGTCTTCCCATGAAATCTTCTTCCCATGTTTAGGACTCCGATTACCTTCTTTGTCTTCTTTTTCTTCCCCTCAGCCAGCAAAGTTTTCAACTCTTCTTGTCCTTTGGCTAGGGTCAAGAGCAACTGTTGAAACTGTGTATTCTGAGCTTGGAGGTCCTTCACTGTTTGCTCGAGATCCATCTTACTGAAATAAATAGTAGAGAGATGAGGAGACTTGTTGCAAAAGACATGCTTATGTTATGATGAATGGTATATGCATATGTAATAATTTCAAGGATTTCAAAGATTCAAATTTGTTTTTTAGACAAAAAGGAAACACACATTATATTAATAAGTTAAAGCTTGAGTACATCAATGCCTTTTCGGGAAAAATAATACAAAAAATCTAAGATAAAAAGGTAGTTCGCATCCTCTTTGGTGCGATGTAGGCATTCAGAGTCTGCTCCTCATGAAGTAGTCTAGTCAGTTCCAAAACCTTCTTCTCGCTTGCATAGAATTGGACTTTGAAAGTATCTCGCCCCCCCTTAAGTTGAATCCAATCTCTTTGTAGGTCTTCAAGAGAGGTGGGCATATCAGGATGTAGGATAGTGTATGGAATATCTCCTTCCATGACAGGCTCAATGATTACCGGGAGAATGGAGGGGTAAGGCATCATAAGACTCTGAGCACGAGTTCGTACACATTTGAGGTAAGGCTAAAGAGGGATGGAATTTTTATGCCCCAAAGTCTTTCTATCCACCTTGTTTAACATCCTCCAATCTCGGATAAATCTCTGGCGAAGACCTTGATCGTCGTTGTCGTAGTCAAATACCAAACCTTGAATCAGCATCTCGTGCGGGCCATCCCTTCGGGCGTAACCAAATTGTCTTAAAGCTAAGCAGGGGTTGTAGGTGATACCTCCCCTAATGCCAATTAAAGGGACATTAGGGAATTCTCCACAACGGTTGACAATGATAATATTCTCTTTGGATCGGGAGCACCAATGAATGTCCGAATGTTTGAGCGTCATCAACCTTTGTGACCACCTTGATCCTTGCTCATTTTTTAATACATATTGGGGAATATGCGAAATAAACCATCTTGCCAATAGAGGAATGCAACACATAAGGACACCTCTTTTCCTCATTGTGCGAGTGTGAAAAGAGTGTAGGATATCTCCTAGCAATGTAGGCACCAGGTTGCGGGATATGAATATTTTGACGGCGTTGACATCTATGAGTTGGTCAAGATTTGGAAACAAAACCATCCCATAGATGAGGAGAGCCACAATTTCCTTAAAGGCTTGCAAGTCTAAGGAATTCCAACAATTTTGGGCTTTCTCAAACAGGAACTTTGCTAGGAAACCCTTGACACCACTCCTTATTTCCCAATGAGTTGTGACATCAGATGAGTGCAAGTATATAGATCTTGAGCAATCTCTTCTGGCTTTGGGTCTCTTTTCGTACCGTTGAAAGGTAGTTGATTGAGAATGGGAATCCTTAAGAGTTTGGAGAATTCTTCCAAAGTAGGCACACGTTGATAGTCGGGAAATGTGAAGCAATGGTGTAAAGGATCAAAGAATTGAAAAAGAACCTTAATCATATCCTCATCTGTGTTGGAGGTGACCAAGTTAAGTAGGTGACCATGTCTCTCAGTGAATGGAGAGTTTTCAGGAATCCTTGAAGCTAGCTCCTTAAGTTGTGGAGGGATCCTTACAAGATTGACTTGAATAGTTTTCCTGCAATGTGAATCAATATCCTACAAAACAAGAAGATGAATCCAAAAATCCTTGAAATGGTTAGTGGATGTATATGATGTTCATGATGTTATGTACAAGTATACATATACAAACAAAACAAACAAATCTTTAGTTTTTAGCTTGCATGGAGTTTGTGATACGGTGGGAGAGAACTGACTGTTTTTTGGAATGCTGGTTTGCGTTTTGTGTTTATTTTCGCAAAATATCGCGGTAAGCAAGAGTCGCCATCGTGTTTTATTTTATCCAACAAGGAAAGGAAAAAGCACAGAAAAATTCCTTTTTCGAGATGTTTCTCGGGTTCGGGGGGTAGTTTATAGAAAGGGAAGGTGTTAGCACCCTTTTTATCCGTGGTTATCCACGGGCTCTTAGGTACTTGCTCAAAGTGTTTTCAAAAATTGCTTTTTCTTTGTGTTTGTGGGTTTGAAAGAAGTTTTTATTTGAAAGAGAGTGTAAGTGTGAAAATTTGTTTTGTTTTGAAAGAGCAAGTACTTAAGAACCATCTACCTACTCGAAAAGGGAATCAAACTGTGTAGGTAACACCGTCTTTGGAGTTTTAAGGGTCAATTCGATTAAGGGATGTGCGGTCACTAAAGCAATGTTAGGACGCCTTAGCGGTAACCCTAATGTTTTAGATCATTTTTCCAAGGCAACCGTTTCGAGGCAACTATGATCTTTGGACAAGAGGGTGACCTCTAAAACTTCCTATAGTTAATGATTGTGTTCGAAGGCAACCAAGTGAGGTGTACCCTAAGAGTGCGCATGTGCGAGTGTGTTGTTTTCAGTTTATTTTATCTTTGTACATGTCAATGGTTATCTATGTTGGTTTTAGGTTTAAACATTTGATCTTGTCATGCATTCCCTATTATCAAACATCTAACAGTTTATAAGTTGCGGAAATTAAACTAACTATTACAAGGCGTCGGGTATTTATATCGCCAAAAGCAACCCTTGAAATTAAAATGCGGAAAATAAATAAAGCGATAAAATAGTAACATCCTATTAAACTATTACATTCCAGGAAACAGATACAATATTGAAATAAAATGGAGTGCGTGCGGGAAATTAAATCGGGCGAGTTCTAGGGTTTTGACCCTTTAATATTCAAGAAAAGATTTTTTTGGTTATTTTGAGTTAAAAATAAATTAGATCTAAGTTAATTATTAAATTAATAAATTAATTAATTAATTAATGAAAATAAATATTTTTTTGGATTTTTGATATAAAAATAAATTTGGTCAATATTAATAAAAAGCTAATTGTCTAAGTTAATTTTAATTATTGCAAAATAATTTAAAAGTTATTCCTAATTAAAACTAAATTAATTAAATTAATATTGTTAACAAAAAAATAATAAAATGTTGAATTTTAATTTAGATAAGAAAATATTTTTTTGGTTTTTTAATTTTGTTAAGAAAAAAAGTTTTAATTGGTTAGTTAAATAATAAAATAATAACAATAATTAATTAAAAGAAATAATAAAAATAGAGAGAGTTTAGGGTTTGGGCCTGTTTTTGGGGGTGAGAATGGCAATTTGCATGGCCCATTTGCATTGGCCTGGCTGACTTTTGTGATCCAACGCGTGTACTTTGACCAGGGAGCATGGTGGACATCCCATCTGGACCATCAGATTTGGCCTGGGGCCATTTGTCCATTAATTGAATGAAGGAGTATGATGCATCACGCGCTTGGTATTGCACTGGATAACCTGTGAAAAATAATAACAATGTAATATGGGGGACCTGGGATTCGAACCCAGGTCCTGTTGGTGACTGCCAGCTCCTCTTTCCACTAGGCCAATGTGTTTTTGTTGTTAATACATTTAATAATAATAATAATAATAATATGAGAAACAAAATTAATATGCCATAATTAAAACAAAAGCGCGCGAATATTTGAACGGGGCAACCAGATGGGGACACGTTGTCGTCCATGTCCTCAGGTTTGCATAGAAATTACCTGCGGATTTAAATCTGCAGCTAAAGGCGTAGGTCAATTCAAAAATCCATCTCAGGCCATATAAACTCCATCCAAGGCCATGGTTGTGCTTGTCTTTCTCCTCCGGTCATGCCCATGTCCACCAATAGGCCTAATTTTACCTGTAACAAAAACCCCTAAAAAAAACCTAGGAAGCCCTACAATGGCGTTTTACGATACACAGCACAAGAATGAAATTGATTATTGCAGAAAGTTAACAAATGACATGAGGAATCAGAATATGCAATTGTTTTTTAGAATGGATGCAAGAATAAAGGTTTGTGAATCCAAGAACATGGCGGATCCGTGGGATGCTTACAGTGCTTTTGGGCGCGTATGAGAGCTTGTTAGGGGGTGGTTCTGCTTCAGGGATTGTCCAACAATTGATTAGTGTTGAGATTTGCCTTTGAATTTGCCTCTAAGAACGATTTCAGTTTCACACTTTTTCACCTTTTTTTCAAGTTTGGTTCTTGATGATTCTGCAGCCTCTAGGTCTCAAATTCATGTGCTTTGCATTGTATATGTATGCTGCAATGTATTAGGTCAACTTTTGTGGACTGAAACTTTCCAAATCAATGCCTTGAGATTGGATTTGATCCTCCATTGAAAGCTTTCCAATTTTGCCAAAAATCCAATCTTTTTGCACATGGAATAGTTGATACGAATTTGATCCACTTGATGATGATGATTCAATCCTGAAATAGCCAAAAAGAGATCAAATAATCAATGTTTGAATTTTATTTGATTTAAATTGATTAAAAATGAAATAATTCATTAAAAAATAAAATTAAATAATAAAATTGATAAATGGTCACAAGACTGAAGCTAGGACACGTGTGTAGTGTGATAAGATCAAATCAAGTGGAAAAGAATGGGCCCATTTGACAAAATTTGAAGTTTTGGGGATAGTTGACTTTTGACAATTTTGCAAAAATGCCCAACTTCAACAATGCATAACTTCTTCAATTTTGAACTTTTGGAAGTTTTCTTGGACTTTTTAGAAATATTGAGATGTCCTCTAACCAAATATTTTTGTCTCATCTCATTTTTATATTCCATGCTCAAGTTATAAGCTTTGGCAAAAAAAGGTGTTTTTGTTAACTTTCAAAAATGACCTATAATGTCCAAATTTGTAACTTTTTGTGAGTGCATTTCTTGATCTTGGGGTGTGAAGATGGATTGTATGAAATTTCATCCTCTTCAAAATGAGCTTTGGATGGGTCATTTCTCATAAAGTATGAGAAAGTTATGCTTGGTCAAAGTTGAGTTGACGTTTCCTGCAAAACCCTAATTTAGCAACTTTTGAGTCTTGATGAATTTTGAGCAATCCTTGATGAATCATGATCAACCCTTGATCAAATGATTAAATATCCTTCAAAATGAGAATGTTGGCAAAAAATCTTGAAGTTTGACTGTATATAGGTCACAGTTGACTTTTGCCCTAGCACAGTCGATTTTTGGACCCTTTGAGCAATTGACTGAGCAAACTTCTTCTGCAAGGCTTAAAATTTGACATGGATGAACTTGAGAGCATATTATGACCTTAGGGAGCATTTGAGGTCATTTGGATTCAAGGACCTTGATGCAACACAAAACCCTAATTTGAGGTTGACTGCCTTAGGAGATAGTTTGACTGTCCAACTCTTGAGCAATCTTGAGCAACTTGGAGATTTTTCTTGCAATGTTTTGAGAAATATGAGAGGGAAAATTTTGGGGTGCAACAGAGTTTTATAGGTAAGTACCCTCTTGAAGTTTAGTTGGCTTAAACCTGTCCTAGTAATGGTAACCGGGTTCTAAGGAGCTCAATATCACTGGTTTGTTTCCTTGGTCATTGTTTCAGCACAAGCCTCTTTAATGGCGACCGAAATATCCCAAGAAACCAAACCTCAATGAGTGTAGTATCGAGTATCTACCAACTTCGGACTGCAGCAAAGCCGGTCATCTCACTACATCCTAAAGGCCAAGTTGGTTAAGTAAAGGTTCTAAAAGTTCATTAGTGCTTTATGACATCACTTAGCGGCCCCGTATTCTCAATGATTAACTCAAAGGATACCGGTACCCACAAATATGTTGCACTAACATAGCTATTTCTTAGACCATGTCGGTATACCCCGCATAGTTTCCACAATGTATTGCTATTTACCTATAAGGTATCCCAAATCTTGGTAGAGGATTCAAACCTAAACAAGGAACCAAAATGTAAAGCATACAAGTCAAACAATGGAAGCAAATAAATGTGATCTAGCCTTAAGGTAACCCCACTTTTAGAATTTTCCCCAGCAGAGTCGCCCGTTCTGTGATACGGTGGGAGAACTGACTTGGGTGTTTTGCGTTTGATCACAAATGTTGCGGTTAGCAAGAGTCGCCACCGACTTTTCTTTTATCCAAAAGGAAAGGTGAAAAAGCACAGGAAAGACCTTTGAGATTATTTCTTGAGTTCGGGGGGTAGATTATGAAAAAGGAAGGTATTAGCACCCTTTTCATCCATGGTTATCCATGGGCTCTTAGTTACTTGCTAGATCACTTTATTTTTGTTTGAAATTGTGCTTTGTGTTGTTTTTGAAAGTATTTGTTAAAGAGGCTATTGTTTAGGCAATCTTTGTAATGATTTTTGTTCGTAAAAATGTATGCAAAGATGTTTGATCTTTTGAAAACGTTTTCAATTTTGCAAGATGTTTGAAAGTGTATATGATTGTTTTGAGAATAAAAAGGATGTTTGTTTGAAATTGAGCAAGTAATTAGGAGCATTCTACCTACTCAAAAGTCTTGCTTTTTCATTTTCTTTTCCTTTGACATTGTTGTCTTACCATTGATTTGGTAAGCAACCTTATCTTTGGATGTAAACGGGACGGACGTGGGTCATCGTATGACCATGATTAGCAATGTTGTAAGGCATCTTAGCATTCTTTTTTAGGGACTAAGATCATTTGTAAGGTAACTTAAATAGCGTCATTGAGGGACTATGATCTTGTATTCATTTGTTTTTGCTAAGATACCTTACATGCGTAATATGGTCATTTTGTATAAGGCAACCAAGTGGATTTACCCTAAGGGTGTATGTGTGCAAATGTGTTGATTTACATGCATTGATTTGTCTTTGATTAGGATTTGCTATTTGGTTGGTTTTAATCTTTCCATACAAAACCCTAATTACTAGCATTTGTATATAAAGCGATAAATTGCGGAATTTAAAGTTACTACGCTATTACAATACTTGTGGGAGGGGGTATACAAATTGTGAATGGGGATTGCAAGAATATAACCTAATTAATCTATTACAACAAAATTGAATTTGATATCAATGTACAAGGAAATGAATAAATATAAAGTACAAATGCAAATGGAAAAGAAACATGAATTTTGTTTGGATTTTTATGAAAAGAGGTTTTAACCTAACCCTAATTAGAGAAAAAATAATTAACTAAAATTAATTAAATTAACTTCAACTAATTAAGAAATTAAATTAAATTAGAAACATTTTTAGGGTTTTTTAAGAAAAGGTTTTAAATTAAAATAATATGAAAAATTAACTAATTAAAATAAACCTAAGTTCAAATTTAATTTACAAGAAAATAAAATAAAAATAATAATTAAACCTAAATCTAAATATTAATTATTAAAAAGGAAATTAATTTATTGAGAGAATGCCTTTTTTTGTTCTTTTGTATTTATAAAGAAAATAAAATAAATAAGTGTAAAAATGATTAATAAAATATTTTTGGATTTTTTTTGTTAATAATAATAAAAATAGTACTAATAATAAAAATAATAAAAGTAATAAAAGAAAAATGTGAAATGAAAATAAAATAAAAAATAGAAAAAAGAATAATAAAATAATGAGCCAGGGGTGCATAAATAGGTAGGGAGGTCAGCTAGCAAAAAAAAAACAATACCAGGCCCAAAGGGCCCAACGCCTGCAAAGAAATTTTAGAAAGTAAAAAAATATGAAAAATGGGCAAAAGGGTACCACTGAGGCTCGAACCCAGGTCCCATAGGTTAACAGGCGCGCGCTTTACCATTGGGGTGGCTATACATCCGTTCATATAAATGAAACAATAAATATGTAAGGCAAATCAAGTCCTGATGACTTCATCTTCAACCTCCAGCCAGTGTACCTGCAACTTCTTCATTTCTCAACAAAAATGGAAGATGACAAAATGAAAGTAGTTGCATTCTTCCTCACGAATCTAACCATGTAAATAACTAAAGCTAAAAGTCAAAGATAAATGAGAATTTCTATGGCCCTAATTTGAACCCTAAAAATTCCATAAACTTCAACTCTAAAATTCTCTAAGCTCAGGCCATGTAAATGCAAACTATGAATATGTACAGCTTCGTGGCAATGAGGTTTACGTTTTTCCTTCATAAAATAAACATTAATGATGCTTAAATGATGAGATAGAAGTTCAAGTGAAATACCTCAAAACTGGAAATCGTGAAATGCAAATGAGCTTGATTCAAAGTGCTGCAAGGATCAGGTTAGCTTCCTTGAGGTCCCAGGAAGCTAATGCAATGATTAGCTTAAGCTGAAAGTGGCTGAGGAGCTTTGGAGAAGTCAAGTTGCAGACCCCTGTTTTTGAAAATGGAACTTGATGATGGAGGTGTTACAGTTGAGCAAATGGACTTTGGATGGTTTGTATTTTATGTTTAGAAGCTCTTGGAAGTGAAAGGCCAAAGAACGCACGAGGGAATCTGGAGTTTGGTATGTAAAGTCAGAATTTGCACAACAATGGTGTTTTGAGACAGTTTCTGGCTAGAGGGATTTTGAGCGAGTTTAAGGGTCTTCAAGCTTATGTCCTAGCTCACAAATATTGCTTTTATTTATAATCAACAAGTTTTGAGACTTGTTGTTGATCAGAATTTGAAATTACATGTTTATGCATAACATGTGATTTTTGAGAAAATAAGTTTCAATGCCTTGTGTACTTGCTAAGATAGAGTGGTTATGCCTTAAACACACTTGCTTCTGACTCTATAGATGAAGTGTGATCAGAGGGAACAAGTTAGAGGCTCAAGAATGGACTTTATGCATAAAGCTTGCTTTTCAAGAATGGTATTGTTAACTTTCTTCCCAAAATGGCAATGTGAATTGGATAAAGCTTAAATCACTTGGATTATAGCTCAAAAGTTTTTGTAATACATTAATTATGGAGTGACAAACAAGTTTGAGGCCTGCAAAGCAAATATTATGCAGCCTAACATTGATTTGGTTCATGTGTTCATAAAAATGACTTGTAATTCAAGTGACAAAACCCTAACTTCATCTCTTCGATTCTCCTTATTCAAGAATGATCTCAAGGAGTTATTGGACATGTTGGAAATCTTGAAATGTGCTCTACAACCCATTTGTGAATTGCTTTTGAAGATTCCCATTGGAACTATATGAAAAAGTGTCATGAAGTTAGGTCAAAATCCTGGTCAAATTAGGGCAAAATTTCACTAAGTGTTTAGTTTCATGACCCTATGTTCATAAAATTATAACTTGAGATCCAAGCACTTTTGGAAGAAGTTGTGTGAATAAAAGTTGTAGATCTCATGGATATATATAACTTTCATGTTGTAAGTTTCTCTTGAATCATCTTGCATCATGGTGAAAATTTGGCTCAAAGTTATGAAAAAACATGAAATTTCCAACACTTAGAAAAATTTCTAAGTTTAGAAATTTTGACTTTTCAAAATGAAATCTTGAATTTTTGATTTCTTGATGAATAAGTTTAATATTTTGACATTTTTTTATGAATTATGATCTTTGGCACTTGAATTTGACCAAAAAGTTAAAGTTTGACTTTTCAGTATACAGTTGACTTTTGATCAGTTGACTGCAAAATTCATCTGTCAATCCAATGGACTTGCAATGTTTTGAACCCTATCATTAGGTAAAAATGATTAAATTGGACTATTGAGATCATACCTTAAACCAATTGACCATTTTCTAGGTCAAAAATTAGAAATTGCCCTTTCCTAGTGAAAACCCTAATTTTGACCATTTTGCCCTTTTGAAGATTTGATCAAATTTCTTGAGGAATTATGGTCCAAACTTGATCAAATGACATATATGGGTTCATGATGTTGATTTGTATCAAAAAATTATGAATTTTGACTGTAAATTGGTCATAGTTGACTTTTTCTCAATAGAGCTGATTTTTAGGTCAACTGATCAATTGACTGGGCAAAAATGTGATTCAAGACTTGAAACTTGACATGAGAAATCTTGAGGGTCCAAAATTATCCATGAAAGTCATATGGGGCATTAAAAGTCCATTTGTCCTTGTTCAATCTCAAACCCTAATTTTCAATTATTAGTGTTTGAGGAGGTGTCTTGAGCTGATCAACCCTAATGCAGTCTTGACCCAAAGGATATCTTGTCAGAAAATTCTTGATAAGTGAGAGGGAAAATTTTGGGGTACAACATTGTACATGTCTAGGGGCATAGTTCTTCCTATCCCTTTTTCCCGTACATGTTGGTTTGGTCGATACCAGTGTTGTATAAGTTATTCTGAGTTGAGAAAATTGCAAGTTGATGAATTATGTTGAGATGTCTCTAATGTTGGTAGACATTATGATGTAGCATTATGGCCAAATTTGAATTATGTTGATGTTGAATTGTTGTTGATGTTGTAGGCTTATGGCCAATGTTGATTTATGTTAAGTTGTTGTTTGTTGTGTTGTTGCTACATTCATGTTGTGTCGCATACATCACATATCAAGTTGGAGCTTGTTGTACCCCAAAATTTGCCCTCTCATTTCTCAAGGATTTTCTCACAAGATCTTTTATGACATCAAGTTTGCAGCACTGATACATCAATTTAGGCTTGGAATTGGCAAGAGGGCAAAATGGTCAATTGCATACTAGAAAGTCAAACTTTGACTTTTTGGTCAACATTACATTCCAAAGATCAAATTTCATCAAGACATTCAAGAATATCAAGCTTGATTATCAAGAAGTCAAGAAAGTCAAAAGTCAACATGAAAAGTCAAGATTTCCAAGACAGAATTTTTTTAAGTGTCTTTATACATGATAATTTCATCACTTCATGCCATTCTTTCACTAAGATGCAAGACAGTTCAAGGGAAACTTTCAACATGAAAGTTGTAGATCTCCATGATATCTACAACATTTATTTACATAACTTCTCCTAAAATTCTTGGATCTCAAGTTATAAGTTCATGAAGTCATGGCATTTTCATTTAACACTTATAGAAATTTTATGCAGTTTTGGTCAGGATTTTATCCCAACTTCTTGACATTTTTTCACATAGTTACAAGATGATTTTGTCAAAATGGCCAACATGAAAGTTATAGAGGGTGTTTCAAGCTTTCCAAAACATTCAAGAGCATGAATTTATCATATTTGAGCTAGGAGATTCAAGGATCTGAAGTTGGACATTCTTTCTTAATTTACAAGGCAGATTTGTGATGAACAAGGAACCAAATCTTAGCCATGCTGCATAATCTTCACTTTGCAGGCCTTTTGACTTGCAAATCTATCTATAATCAGATGTTTACACAATTAATTAAACCATTATCCAAGTGGTTCAAGCATTGTCCATTACATCTTTCCATTTTTGGCACAAAGGCACCATTGCCATTCTTGCAAAGTTCACTTTAATCATAAAGTCAATTTCTTGAGCCTCTAACTTGTTTTTCTAATCACACTCAACATGCAAAATCAGAAGGGCATGCTTAAAGTGTCCAAAATCTCTATGCAACAAAGTACAAAGCATTGGAACTATAATCTTCAAGCTTGCTTCATGTACAATCTAACCTAGCCATAACATGAGATCCAAAATCTGAGTTTGTTCAAGTCTCAAACCTTCTCTATAAATAGAGAAACCAATCACAAGAGAAATAGGTTGAAAAAAATAGAGAGAAAGGTTAGAAATCACAAGAGAAAGAGGTTAGAAAAAGTAGAGAGAAAGGCCAGAAAAATAGAAGGAGAAACTAACACTCAAAATCATTTTTGCTGTCAAAAACCAGATTTGTTCACAAAACTTCCATTTTTGAGCTTTGAAGTCCAAATATTTGAATCTTATACCTTGCAAGTTTTCTTAAAACAAACCATCCAAACACTTCACATACCCCATATAGAAGTTGTTCAAACATAAGAATAACTTCTGTAACATCACTACCACCATCTTCTAAACTCAAAAAAACATACATTGCAACTTGACTTGGTTGGAGTGGTTCAACCATTTTCAGTATAAAAGGAAGGTTGGAGTTACTTCAAGAAGGTTCAAAGGAGCTCGATCAATCACCACTTTGCACCCGAATACCTTTGTACGTGTCCTAAAGCTTCCGCTTCGAGAGGTAAACTTTCTCAAACCGTGATCTTATTGTTCATACATCATTTTCTTTTATGCTCAAAAGATATAACAAGACAGATCAAAGAGAAAAAACTAACAAAAAGCCAGACCAGAGGTTGACACGGGTGCCCGTGTCACACGACACGGCCCGTGTCACACGACACGGCCCGTGTCACACGACACGGCCCGTGTCATCTTATTTGGGTTGAAAAACATAGTAAAATGCAGGTACAGAGGCTGACACTGGTGCATGTGTCAATCGACACGGCCCGTGTCAATCGACACGGCCCGTGTCAGAGTTACTGGTTCAGACACGACCAAAAAAAGATGAACAGGGGCTGACACGAGCGCCCGTGTCAGGTGACACGGCCGTGTCAGGATGGATGGGACTAAAAAATGCATAAAAGTCATGGGCAGGTCCTGACACGGGTGCCCGTGTCCCCTGACACGGGTGCCCGTGTCCCCTGACACGGCCCGTGTCAGCTCGGGCACCAAATTTCTTGATTTTTGGAGATTTTTTAGGTTCTTTTGGACATATTGCATTGCTTGGAAGTGACCTAAATTTATAAAACCTCTTTGTTCAAATGAAACCTCAAAAACAATTTTCTAAACAATTAAATTAGACTTAGGTTTTTCTTCAATGAAATTAATTACAAAACCTTTTGCTATAAAAAACCCTAAAAAACAATTTCTCTCACTTTACATCTTCTTGCATATTTTACTATTTTTGCATTATAAATTATGTAATTGTCAAAGCCTTGTAATAGTAATTAGGGTTTACTTTACTTGTCATCCCCATTTGTAAATTTATATCCCCCATCCCCAAGTGATGTAATAGCGTAGTAATTTTACTTTCCGCAATTTATCGCTTTCATATCAATGCTAGTAAATTAGGGTTTGTATGGAAAGATAAAACCAACAAGTAGATCACCCTAATCAAGACTAAATGCATGTAAATAAGACACATTTGCACACTTACACCCTCAGGGTAATTCCACTTGTTGCCTATCAGAAAATAGTCATGTCCCTCGAGCATGGGCGTTTTAGCAAAGACCCTCCATAAAAGATCGTAGTCCCTCGACGACCCTCGATGTTGCCTTTGGTAAACGATCTAGTCCCTAAAACGACATTGCTAAAACGTCCCATATGTTGCCTTCTATGACTATACAAACGTCCCAACGCCCGTCCCTTCACATCCAACGATGGGGCTTCTTACCGAATTAATGGTAAGCTAGCCACATCTAAAGGAGGATGAAAAGCACATTTAAGACCTTTCGAGTAGGTAGATTCGCTCCTAATTACTCGTTTGCTCACAACAAAAACATTTTTATACACCCACACTCTCATCTTTGAACTATTTTCGAAACAAACACTTTGTATGCGTTCTTATAGAAACGAGAATCGTTACAAAGTTACATTTTCAAAATACTTTCAAAAACACATCTCACAAACACACCTTTGAACTATTTTAAAAACAAACACTTGTAGGCGTTCTTATAGAAACGAGAACCATTACGAAGTTCCATTTTCAAAAATACTTTCAAAACACACACTACAAGCACATTCAAACAAAAGCAAGTGATCTAGAAAGTAACTAAGAGCCCATGGAAAACCATGGATGAAAAGGGTGATAATACCTTCCCTTTTCATAATCTACCCCCCCGAACCCAAGAAATAATCTCAAAGGTCTTTCCTGTGCTTTTTCACCTTTCCTTTTGGATAAAAGAAAATTCAGTGGCGACTCTTGCTAACCGCAACATTTGCAATAAAACGCAAAACCTTCAAGTCAGTTCTCCCACCGTATCACAGAACTGGCGCCTCTGCTGGGGAATCATATAAAAGTGGGGTTACCTTAGGGTTAGATCACCTTTACTCGCTTTCATTATTTGATTTGTGTGCTTTATATTCAATTCTTTGTATTGGGTTTGCTTTGATCCTCCACCTGGATCTGGGACACATTTTTAGGTAAATAGCAATAGATTGTAGAGACTGTACGGCGTAGACCGATATGGTTGAAACAATGGCTATGTTAGTGTGACGCATTTGTGGGTACCGGTATCCCTCATGGTGAATCGAGGAGAATACGGAGCCGTTGAGTGGCGTCATTAAGCACTAATTGAATTTAGAACCCTAATTGAACAAACTTGGCCATTAGGACGTAGTGAGATAGTCGGCTTCGGTGTAGAGCTGAAAATTGGTTGATACTCGATACTACACTCATTGAGGCTAGACTTTTGGGATATCTCGGCCGCAAGAAAAGATTGTTGTGCTGATACAATGCCTAAGAGAAAGGTCGGTGATATTGAGCTCCTTAGAACCCGGTTACTATTGTTAGGACAGTTTGAGCCAACTAAACTTCAAGAGGGTATTTACCTACAAACTCCATGCAAGCCTAAACCTAAGGACTTGTCTGCTTTGTGTGTGCATGATTATTTGTATAAGCTTGTTTGCTTCGCATACTTGTGCATAACATCATAGCATCATACCTTAGCATTTTCAATAACCATTTCAAGGATATCGAGATTCTTTGATGCAGGTTCACAATGAACCAGACGTCTATCAAGGGGCAAGAGGATTTATTTTCCTCTGACCAAACACTGTCAAAGATCAATTACAACAAACTTGAGTCAAGGGCTATGACCCACTTGACATGGTGAGCTTAATTCTCGTGGAAGGACATCCACCGATACAAAGTTATCCAATCAAATATGTTGATCAAAGTTTAACTTCTAACTTTTTCTTGTGTTTACCCCGCGAGATCCTTGAAAACATTTCATCCACATATCATGCATCATATCATGACAAGTTTCTCCCATACAGGTCTCCTTATCTTCCTACTGTTTATTTCAGTAAGATGGAACAAACAGTGAAAGACATCCAGGCTCAAAACGCTCAACTCCGAGAAATGTTCTTGAACCAATCCAAGGGGCAAGAAGAGGTGAAAGCTCCCCTCACTAGGGGCATGACCATGGGGAAACCTGAGGGCAACAAAGATGACCAGTTGGAGCGGCTACAAACTGAGATAGCCATAATGAAAATCCAAATGATGGGACAATTGGTGGGCTAGATGGCTCTCATCCAAAACTTGGCACAAGGACAAGAAGAGTTGAGAGTCCTCATCAACAAGCTTCATCAAGACGAATGTAACCAAATGGGGCAAACAACTAGAATTGAGGATCAAGTCATCATTCAGCCTCCCATGAGACAAGAAGCCGGTTTAAGGGAGAGAAGACCTTCCCAGTTTGCTTCCACGTCACGAGCCCAACAACAACTTCCTCAACATCAACCAGAAAATCAGCAAAGGCAAAGCGAGCCCAAAAGACAGTTTACCAACATCAACATACCACTGTCTCAAGCTTTGCAACACACGCTGAGGATGAATCTGATTACACCAATAAGACCTCATCCAAATCCCAAAACTGTATCTCCCAGCTACAATCCCGATGCCAGGTGTGCCTATCATTCCAATAGTCTTGAGCATGATACAAACGATTGTTGGGAGCTGAAGTACAAGATTCAAAACCTGATCAACGAAGGAATGTTGGAATTCACACAAGATGGCTAGACTGAATTCTTCTGCAGTCCCTCAAAGGCTCACCACCTAAAGTGACAAGTTCAGACAAAGAGGATTCTGTTTATTTTGAATTTTCAATTGTAATTTCTTTTGTTATTCAAACAATTATCTATTAATGTCGAACTCTGTTTCATTAATGCATTGCATATGTTTGTCTTGAATTCATCCTTTCGTTTTCACTATATTTAAACCATGCTTTTTATTCTTCTTATGACATTTAACTCTTGCTAAAAGTTACAAGCCTTTAGATGGAGGATGACGAAAACAATGTCATAATCTCATACAGTATGCTTTTGGACAGACCTTGCTGACGATGTACATGCGTTTTTTTTTCAAATCCTAAATACTAGAGTTATAAGGAAGATAATCCCTAGTCAACCCTGTTGAGCCAAAGAAGTAGAAGTTTTCTTTTTTATACAAATTGAAACCTTTAATTAAAACCTGGGGCAGGGTAGTCTCTCAGTTAATTCAAGTGCGCGTTTAGCCGCAAACTCTCATCTTGTAAAACAACAAATGACATCAAAACATTCCTTTGGAATCAAAAGACGGTGATGGTTCCCAATCACATAGGTAGTCATTATCTCTCAAAAAGAAAAGCCCACTAAGTCAAAACCTACAAAGGAGACTTAAGAAAACTAAGGGCATCCTGCTGACTGTAATCTTAAAAAAAGAACAGTCAGGCAAAAATCAGGGATAACAAATCAAAAGGAGGTCACTATAAATCCTCAACAACACGAAAAATGTTGCAAAAATGATTGTCTTCCAACAAACTAAACCTGTCTGAACCATCACCAAAACGTCATTCCAGACTCAATTGGAGTTCAAACACACAATTAACTGAGTTTAGGACTGAAGAACATCACGAAGAGTGGGTGGGTACAAACATACTTTGAGCCTTTATCCTTTGTTTCTTAAACCGTGAACCAAGCCACGCTACAACCCTTCAAAAGTCCTAATTGAAGCATGGGTTAGTTCGAAAGCATACTATTACAAAAGGTATCCTGACTCCTATAAGGATTTACTTAAAATCCAGAGTTGAATTACAAAACTTCTTTACTTGCTAAAAACGCATTTTTCAAAACTTCAAGACAGGCATAAACTTTGCATTACTTGAATATCACTGTTTGCATATGGCTATTTGTTTGACAGCGGAGAAATTCACACAATGAATATCCAGTGAACGAAAGCCCTCTCAGTGAACAAAATCAATTCAAGTGGGATGACACTTCCATTGCAAAATCTTTTACCAACAAAGGGGCATGACATGTCACTATCCAGCACACCTGGGGCAGTCCAGTCAAGATTCCAAGAAATCTCTCAAGAATTGCAGAGTAACCAGGGGCAACCCTCCATCTCCATCACTTGGGGAATTGAACATCAATTCCGACAAAGGGTTACGTACAGTCAAACATTTCCAGGCAGTGCCACAAACAGTCGTTACTAGGGGCAGTGACAAATCTCCCCAGAAATCCTTCTCATAGGATAATTTCCCAGCAAGAGTTTAATCTCTGAAAAACCTTTCCCCAGCTAAGACAACCTCATGAGTCCTCGAGGACTTCCCCCAACGAAATCGTCACCTCTCTAACAGACCGGAAACAAGGTTTATTTCCCCAACAAACTACAAATTCCCTAGTTTGAGTTTGCCTCTCCAACTGCTACAAATCAAAGGACCACAACTCCTCTTACCTATTAGACTACTCTATAATCCCCAGCAAGTTACTATGAAACCTAGACCCGACCATATATCAGTTCAACTTCGACTCCCCAATAGAGAGACGGACAACCGAGACTCCTGAACTCTTTTCCCAAGTAGGAATACACATTCTCCCCACAGAGTTTTCAATATCCCCCAGTGGAGTTCTCCTCAAACAACAAAATAGGAATCCCTAGTGGAAACATTCCAAGCAAAGTTTGAAGACACACATACTCTTCAACAGCAGTCCAGGATTTAACGACTCCCCATCATTTGTCAAGGATTTATTTTCCCAGACAAAAATACATTCATAAGCATATCATATTTCATACATCCTATCTACATACATGATAAAGGCATACGACACAATCTCATTTATTTTGAGAACATCATGACATCATGCATTTCATACCGCTAACATTTTACCTTTTCAGGAAAAGGTCAATCAACAGATGGCTACCAACAACCTTTTCAAGTTCCAGATTAATACATGTAACAAGCCAGGAAAACTATCTGTGGACGACTGATTGTAGATTAATACCTGTAACAAGCCAGGAAAATTATCTACATGAAGAGATTGAAGATTAACACCTGTAACAAGCCAGGAAAACTATCTTTCTTTCTCAGGTCAGAGATTAATACCTGAAACCAGACAGGACAACTATCTCATCGACCAACCTTTTCAAGTTCCAGATTAATAGCTGTAACAAGCCAGGAAAACTATTTGTGGACGACTAATTGTAGATTAATACCTGTAGCAAGCCAGGAAAACTATCTACATGAAGAGATTGAAGATTAACACCTGTAACAAGCCAGGAAACTATCTTTCTTTCTCAGGTAAGAGATTGATACCTGAAACCAGACATGACAACTATCTCATCGACCAACCTTTTCAAGTTCCAGATTAATACCTGTAATAAGCCAGGAAAACTATTTGGGGACGACTGATTGTAGATTAATACCTGTAACAAGCCAGGGAAACTATTTACATAAAGAGATTGAAGATTAACACCTGTAACAAGCCAGGAAAACTATCTTTCTTTCTTAAGTCAAAGATTAATACCTGAAACTAGTCAGGACGACTATCTGCTCATCATCAGGCAACCCTACACAGGTTCCTTCTCAATTCCAGATGCAGTTTTACACGAACTCATCATCAAACAACCCAACTTTCACATACAGTTCAGATACGCACCAGATACGGATGCCATCCTGATACTCATTCAGATTCAACTTTCAGATACAGTTCAGATACGCACCAGATACGGATGCCATCCTGATACTCATTAAGATTCAGCTTTCAAATATAGTCCATATATGACTCAGATATGAATGTCATTCTGACGCTCACTCGGTACATCTCTCAGATGTGAGTCAGACACAATTCATTTATGAATATTATTCTGATACTCATCTAAGACCTCTGCCGATTCAGTTTAAACCTCTCAACGGTTTAGTCTGATTCTTTCATGTAGACATTTTCTATGGTTCAGATAAGTCGCTCCAAGATTTATTCTGATTCTTTCCAGTTAAAGAAAATTCAAGACCTATATTGTTTCAGTTTAAATCTCTCAAAGGTTTATCCTGATTCTTTCTGGTAGACATTTCTCCTGGTTCAGATAAATTGCTCCAAGATTTATTCTGATTCTTTTCAAGTTGAAGTCAAGTTTAGGCTTAGTCTAATTTCCATCAACAATCACCTTCAGATGGCATCTACAAGCCCATCTCCAACAACTCTCTATCACCTCTCCAAATGGAATCTTTAAGCCCATTCCTCCTATCATCGTATCACCGAGTGCAAATTTCTAGGCACTCTAGTGTCCAATCATCTTCCACCTTCAAGTCACGAATGGCAGAACTCACCAATCTAACTCTTCAAGTTTAAGAAGATTGAATATGGGAAGCTGTTGTACCCCAAAATTTGCCCTCTCATTTATCAAGTATTTTCTCACAAGATCTTTTATGACATCAAGTTTGCAGCACTGATACATCAATTTAGGTTTGGAATTGGCAAGAGGGCAAAATGGTCAATTGCATACTAGAAAGTCAAACTTTAACTTTTTGGTCAACATTATATTCCAAAGGTCAAATTTCATCAAGACATTCAAGAATATCAAGCTTGATCATCAAGAAGTCAAGAAAGTCAAAAGTCAACTTGAAAAGTCAAGATTTCTAAGACTTAGAAATTTTCTAAGTGTCTTTAAACATGACAATTTCATCACTTCATGCCATTCTTTCACTAAGATGCAAGATAGTTCAAGGGAAACTTTCAACATGAAAGTTGTAGATCTCCATGATATCTACAATATTTCTTTACATAACTTCTCCTAAATATGCTTGGATCTCAAGTTATAATTTCATGAAGTCATGGCATTTTCATTTAACACTTAGAGAAATTTTCAACAGTTTTGGTCAGGATTTTATCCCAACTTCTTGGCATTTTTCACATAGTTATAAGATGATTTTGTCAAAATGGCCAACATGAAAGTTATAGAGGGTGTTTCAAGCTTTCCAAAACATTCAAGAGCATGAATTTATCATATTTGAACTAGGATATTCAAGGATCTGAAGTTGGACATTCATTCTTAATTTACAAGGCAAATTTGTGATGAACAAGGAACCAAATCTTAGCCATGCTGCATAATCTTCACTTTGCAGGCCTCTTGACTTGAAAATCTATCCATAATCAGATGTTTACACAATTAATTAAACCATTATGCAAGTGGTTCAAGCATTGTCCATTGCATCTTTCAATTTTTGGCACAAAGGCACCATTGCCATTCTTGCAAAGTTCACTTTAATCATAAAGTCAATTTCTTGAGCCTCTAACTTGTTATTCTAATCACACTCAACATACAAAATCAGAAGGGCATGCTTAAAGTGTCCAACATCTATATGCAACAAAGTACAAAGTATTGGAACTATAATCTTCAAGCTTGCTTCATGTACAATCTAACCTAGCCATAACATGAGATCCAAAATATGAGTTTGTTCAAGTCTCAAACCTTCTCTATAAATAGAGAGGCCAATCACAAGAGAAATAGGTTGAAAAAAATAGAGAAAAAGGTTAGAAATCACAAGAGAAAGAGGTTAGAAAAAATAGAGAGAAAGGCCAGAAAAATAGAAGGAGAAACTAACACTCAAAATCATTTTTGCTGTCAAAAACCAGATTTGTTCACAAAACTTCCATTTTTGAGCTTTGAAGTCCAAATCTTTGAATCTTATACCTTGCAAGTTTTCTTCAAACAAACCATCCAAACACTTCACATACCCCATATAGAAGTTGTTCAAACATAAGAATAACTTCTGTAACATCACTACCACCATCTTCTAAACTCAAAAAAACATACATTGCAACTTGACTTGGTTGGAGTAGTTCAACCATTTTCAGTGTAAAAGGAAGGTTGGAGTTACTTCAAGAAGGTTCAAAGGAGCTCAATCAATCACCACTTTGCACCCGAATACCTTTGTACGTGTCCTAAAGCTTCCGTTTTGAGATGTAAACCTTCTCAAACCGTGATCTCATTGTTCATACATCATTTGCTTTTGTGCTCAAAAGATATAATAAGACAGATCAAAGAGAAAAAACTAACAAAAAGCCAGACCAGAGGTTGACACGGCTGCCCGTGTCACACGACACGGCCCGTGTCACACGACACGGCCTGTGTCACACGACACGGCCCGTGTCAGCTTATTTGGGTTAAAAAAACATAGTAAAGTGCAGGTACAGAGGCTGTCACGGGTGCCCTGTCATTCGACACGGCCCGTGTCAGAGTTACTGGTTCAGACACGACCAAAAAAAGATGAACAGGGGCTGACACGGGCGGCCGTGTTAGGATGGATGGGACCAAAAGAATGCATAAAAGTCATGGACAGGTCCTGACACGGGTGCCCATGTCCCCTAACATGGCCAGTGCCAGCTCGAGCACCAAATTTCTTGATTTTTGGAGATTTTTTAGGTTCTTTTGGACATATTGCATTGCTTGGAAGTGATCTAACTTTATAAAACCTCTTTGTTCAAATGAAACCTCAAAAACAATTTTCTAAACAATTTTTGTTCAAATGTCCCAACGCCCGTCCCTTCACATCCAATGATGGGGCTTCTTACCAAATCAATGGTAAGATAGCCACATCTGAAGGAGGAGGAAAAACACATTTAAGACCTTTCGAGTAGGTATATTCGCTCCTAGTTAATCGCTTGCTCACAACAAAAACATTTTTATACACCCAAACTCTCATCTTTGAACTATTTTCGAAACAAACACTTTGTATGCGTTCTTATAGAAACGAGAATCGTTACAAAGTTACATTTTCAAAATACTTTCAAAAACACATCTCACAAACACACCTTTGAGCTATTTTAAAAACAAACACTTTGTAGGCGTTCTTATAGAAACGAGAACCGTTACGAAGTTCCATTTTCAAAAATACTTTCAAAACACACACTACAAGCACATTCAAACAAAAGCAAGTGATCTAGCAAGTAACTAAGAGCCCATGGAAAACCATGGATGAAAAGGGTGCCAATACCTTTCCTTTTCTTAATCTACCCCCCGAACCCAAGAAATAATCTCAAAGGTGTTTCCTGGGCTTTTTCACCTTTCCTTTTGGATAAAAGAAAAGTCGGTGGCGACTCTTGCTAACCGCAACATTTGCGATAAAACGCAAAACCTTCAAGTCAGTTCTCCCACCGTATCACAAAGCTGATGCTTGTTAACTTGGTCTGGATTAGCAAAATATTTAGTTGAAGGCTTATTCCTTGTTGATGCTTCTATTTATTGATAGATTTTTAAGTTGGTATTTCTGCTTCATTGGTACCACATGCATTTACATAAAGACAAGTTGCATTCTGTGTTGCATTTGGAGTCGTTGTGTGGTTGTTTTGATTATGCTTATGTTGTTCGATATCTTACCCCTTATGTTTGAATGTTACCCATACGTTGGTGATGTGCAGGTAATCCAGTGTGAAGGCAGTTTACCTTCAGTAGTTCGAGTCAGTATCATTGCTCTGATACGTAACACTCATGGGGATGAACTCTTGCTATTTTATTGTTATTATTCAGTTGTTTCACTTTAAGTTATTCTTCATTAAATAACTTTTATTTGAAGTTGTTTTAGTTGGATAAAGATGTTATATTCTTTAAGTTGAATATTTGATTCCGCTGCGTGGTTATGAAAGTTGTTGGTCTTAAAAGGTTAATTTATGTTGTTGTTGGTTCATCCAAGTTTAATGTGTTATGTATCTGTAATGAATGTCAATGTTAGAATTTGAATTTGTAGCATCCTGATTCGGTTGTCGAAGTTTTATAACTCTGATTTTATATATATTGTTGGGTAGAATTATGGTGTTATAGGTGGCGCTAGCATTCTCGAGCCCAAAAGGCATGGCATTGTAGTAATAATTACTATGATTGGAAATGAAAACCATCTTGGGAGCATCTATCATATCCATTTTAATATGGTTATACCCTGAATAGGTGTCTATGAAGCTCAAGATCTTATAACCCGAAGATTCATCATTTAGGCGATCTATGTTAGGGATATGATATAAATCTTTGGGACTTGCGACATTAAGGTCCATGAAGGCAACAAGGTACCCAAATTAGTGACTTGGTAGTGCAGGGGAACGATCTGAACCTCTTTCGAATCTTAGGTTGGGTAAGCCTTTCACTTTTCCCCCCAAATCTTGGATTGCAACTTGCAGTATAATCATCCTCCATTTCAATTTGAGGGATGGAAATCAAGGTGAGGGGCTCTCTCTCGCTACTTTTAAATAGTTTAGGTAGAACTCTTGGAAGATTTCTTGATCAACTCTGGTCGTACCCATACACCGATTAGGAAGTGGATATTTTAAGCTTAAGTGACTGATGGATAAGACCGCACTAAGTAGGTTGAGAGTAGGCTTTCCTGGGTTGATGTTCTAAGGGGACGTGACCTCTGCGACAAGATACTTTAATTCTATTGTCCTGACGCTAGCCCCTGAATTGAATTTTGTTTTGAGGGTGATGTAGCCCTGTTATACAGTGGGAGAACTGAATTTTAGGTTTTGCATTTTATCGCAAGTGTTGCGGATAGCAAGAGTCGCCACTGACTTTTCTTTTATCCAATAAAAGAAAGGGTGAAAAGAACAGGAAAGACCTTTTTGAGAATTTTCTGAGTAAGGGGGGTAGGTTATGAAAAGGGAATGTGTTATCACCCTTTTCATCCATATTTATCTACGAACTCTTAATCGCTAGCTCACTTTTGAAATGCTTTGTATTTGTGTATGTTTGAAAATATTTTGAAAATGCCTAAGTACGACAATTTTGTAATGATTCTCGTATCGTTGAGAATGTATACAAAAGTGTTTGTTTTGAAAATATTTATTGAAATAAAGTGTTGTTTTGTAAAAAAGTGTTTTTGAAGATGCCAATGTAAGGCATTTTGCTTTATAAACACTCTTGTATCAGTCCTCAAGAGTGTTTATAAAGCATTTTTGTAAGTAGTTGTTTTCAAAAGTGTGAGGTGTGAAAAATGTTTTAGTTTGTGAGCAAGCGATTACGAGCAATCTACCTACTCAATGGTCTTCGTTCTTTTCCTCCTCCTTTAGATAGTGCTACCCTACCATTAGTTAGTAGGAATCCTTATAGTTGGATGTGAGAGACGGACGCGGGTTATCGTACAATCATAGAAGGTAACTTGTATAACGCTTTAGCAATTTTCGTAAGGGACTAAGATTGTTTACCGAAGGCAACATTGAAGGGTCATCGAGGGACTACGTTCTTTTAACCGAGGGTCTTTGCTAAAGCATTCCACATTCGAGGGACATGACTATTTTATTCAAAGGAAACAAGCGAGGTTACCCTAGAGGTGTGCGTGTGCAAAGTGTTTTGATTTCAGTTAATTTATCTTGGATTTATGGTTATCTAGTATTTTGTTTTAGATCTTGCATACAATCTTATTAAACTAACAATAATAAGGAAAGCAGTAAATTGTGGAAATTAAAGTTTTACGCTATTACAAGACTTCGAGAATGAGGGTACAAATTTATGAACGGGGATGAAGTAAAAGCCTAATTAAACTATTACAAACCATAAACAGTTACAATAATCGGAAAAAAGCGAAAATAGTAAAATACGCGAAAATAAAAGGAAAGGGAAATTGTTTTATGATCATTTTGATGAAATAGTTTGATGATCAACCTAAAATCTAATTGATTTAAATTAATTAAAAAAGTTAGTTAAATGTTAGAACTGAATTAAGATATCTTAGGGGATCGTGTTAAGAACCAACCACATAGTTAACCACAAAAAGAAATAAACCCTTATATTTTTAGCATTTTTTATTTTGTTAGTGACTTAGTGAATTATGTACAATGTATTGTGAATTATTTACGAGATAATGAGATTGAATCGGAGAGAATTAGAATATGTACAAAGTTAGTGATTAGTGATTACCCTAACTAACTTAATTATATTACTAAATGAATTATTTACTAAAACTAATAAAATTAAGTACCCTAATAAAATTTGGTTATTTTAATAAAACTAATAATGAAACAATTTTTTTGTATTTTTATATTTTTATTGTTTTTGATATTTTTGTTTGTGAGAAAATTTGAAAAGAAAATAAGAACCTATTATATTTAAAGAAAAGAAAATGATTGATTAAAATAAAAGAAATTAAATTATACACTTTGGGTTTTTTTTATATAAAGAAAATTAAAATAATTAATAAAATAAATAAACTAAACTAAAAAATTACAAGAGTAAAACTAAAGTAAATGAGCCAGAATTTAAGCAAACGGGGGGGTGTGGGTAGAATTTCGGATGGGCTAGAAGGCCTAACTAATTATTTCAAAATCGGGCTGGATGGTACAAAGTTCGAAATAGGGTGGAGACTAAGTAATCTCGGATTGGGCTGGCAGCTTAAGCCCACTAGCAATAAAACATAATTAAAAAAATTGGGCTAAAGTAAGAAAACAAAATAATGAAAAGTGGTAAAATGCTCCCTACGGGTCTCGAACCCAGGTCATCACGCGTATCACACACACACTCTAACCGCTACACCATCTATCCATTCATGTATTATGGCGCTTCCGTTAATACATATACTGAAGTTTGAGAAATGGATTGGACTAAACAAAAACAGACCCAAACTCAGTTTTGTCTAGAGGAAAAGAAAGGGTTTCTTGCAAACCCTAATTGAAGGAAAAGAGGCCACTGCTGCTGTATAGGGAAGAGGAAAAGTCAGAAAAATTTTAAATTCCCAATTAACTTAATTAAACAAGTGGAAAACCAATAATCTCTCTCACCTCTATTATCATGTTATCCTCTTTACTTTTGACCGTAACACAACAAATAAACTATGCCTTCTCTATTTCTAACCACCAGATTTTTGTTTCATTGAATTAAAATTAAAAGAAATAAACAAAATAGAAATAGAAAGTCAAAAAGGGAAATAGGGCTAAGAGAGAACCAAACTTCTCCTCTCTTCTTCTTGCTTAACACCGACGCGATGATTCCTCTATCATCTCCATTCAGAGCTCAGCTCTCACCCGCGGCTTTCCGTTGCTCAACATCACCGCGAATGCCTCTATATCTCAACTCTCAAACGTGCAAACTGCCTCTCCTCTGACGATCTCCATCTTTCTCTCTTCACTTAGTCACGGCGCTGCAATTCCTCCGTCGCCATGGCCGAATTTGATCTCCTCAGCTCCGATTTCGACTTCGTGTCCTCCATATTTCATCCCCATTGTGAATGGAATTCAAGCTTCTTCGTGCCTCTCATCCTCTTACGGACGCGATCCGATTCAGGAAGAAGACCGCTCAGGTCATAGATTCACAAAGTTTGTAATTATAGAGTTCATATGACAGCAAGAATGAAGATAGTTTAAGAGTTTCGAAGGTTACCGATCAGAGACACTCCAATGAGTCTTTCAAGCATAGGTATGGTGAGGACTTGCTATTGTTTCCACTTGTTCTGCTCTTTCCTGGTTTATGCTAATGCTTCTGTATTATGCTGAGAGGTTTGGAATGAATGGAATTTTTTGTTTGTGTTATGTTGAACAGGAGTTGAAGGTCTGTTTTTTGTGTGAGATTCTTTGAGAGTTTTATGTGTTTGTTTATGCCTCCCCACTAATGAAAACAAAGGCTTGTTAAATAGCACATATTAAAGGTATAAACAACATGTTTTTTTATCTAATTTTTTCTCTTCTTTTTTTTACAAATTGTTGTTTTCATGTTTCTTTTGTCTCAATGGAGTAGGGCTGGCCATTTTGTAGGTCACTGTTTCATTGCTTTCTTGAGGTAGGTTTTTGAATTGCTGAATTTGTGTAATTCTTGGCTGCTTTGGTGCGGGTTTTAGACTAGTTTTTGGATAGTTTATCAATGGACAACATGGCTGTTTTTTGTGCAGGTTTTGTGCAATTTTTGGCATTGCCATTTTGGTTCAACTTTGACAAGTTTTGGACTGTTGTATGCAAGGCTTTGGACAACAGGTTCAAGTTTGTTTTGTGCAAGGTTTGGAGAAGGAAAAGCAAGGGCCAGCATGTTGTTTTGACAGTTTATTTAGAGTTTGGACAATAATGCTTTTTTGGACAACAAGAGTTTGTATTGGAGCATAAAGTTAGGTTATTAAGTTTTAGGTTTAGTAACTTTGTAAGAAACATGATTCAAAGCATGATAGTGGCTTAATGTCTTTTGTAATGCTTGTATTTGGACAAAGTTTTGTAGCCATGGAGCAAAGTAAGAATGTTATGGATTTTGGCTTATGTTAAGACAAGTTTGATAAATGGTCATGAATGATATATTTTGAATGAATGGACATCGTCTCTTGAATGAATTTTGATCTTGTAACTTTGAACTTTATTTGAATGGTGAATTCATGTTGAATTGATATTGAAGGAAGAATGATGAATGAAACTTGAACCACTATTTCTTGAATTTCAAGAATTTAAACATGAATAAGACTTGAATCTTGAATGATGCTTGAATAACTTGAATGAAACTTGCTCTTGAATTCATGATAAACTTGAAAAATGAATGAGCTATTGTTTGAAAACCATGGATGGATCTTGAATCTTGTTTATCCTTTTGATTTCATAAGAATTTGTACTCAAAATAAACTTGTATGCCAAATTTTGAATTGAAAGAATAACTTTCATCATTTAGGCACAATGTCACACCGTGATTGATCGGAGACACCACCCTTAAATCATGATGTCCAAAACTCTAGTCTCCTCACTTGATATGTGTAAATATAAGATGCAACTCCAACCATAGGTCACAAGATATCATATATTTTTGAGTTCAAACCCTTGAGAAAGAAATCCTTATGACATGTCTTGTAATGTAAATAATTAGTGGAAGTTCTCAAGTTAACTAAAACCCCGCTTATGAAGAAAGGGTCCCCCGATGATAGAGTGACAAAACCCTAAAAACAGTCTCAGCCGAAACATCTTTGGTGAAACCCTCAAAACCCTAGCTTCAAAATCCAATTCTCAGAAGAAACAAAGAATCAACTTTTATTTGATAAAAAAGCCCAGAACAAAGTGAAACCCTAATCCGTACCAAACACTGCTTCTTGATCTCATGACTTATTGAATGAATGAATTTTATGCAAATGACCTAGTGAAAATGATGCATATAAAATGCAAAGCCTAAGCTAGATAAAAGTAGAATTAGGAGGGAAAATTTCGGGATGCAACAAACCCTTAACCTGTAACTTATTTGGTAGACTAATCAAGGACCTCTGGAAGGATCCAATGTTATGGGGATCCACTTGGAGCCCTTAAAAGGTGGTCAAGAACAAGATGTATGCAGGGCTGCCATGGCCACTTAATACTCATTTCACATCCTAGTTGGCATATTGAACCGTTATGACTATGGGATCATTGTTATGGTGATACACTGATAGCGTCTTCTTTGGAAAAAGGTGATTTTAGACTCCCAACCCCTACCAGAGACGTTGGGCGATTTTGCAGGTGTGACGTCCATCGTTAACACATGTGAGACGTATCTTTTTTGGTAGGAGCTAGACTCTCTCCTCCCCTCCTAAGAAACCTCCAACAATGGTGTTGGGGGTCTTCTTGAAAATTTTCTCAAACATCATTATGAGAAGATGGTGAAAGCAATTGTGAGTAGATGATCTGTGTGGCTTAGATTAAATTTACTAAGGCCTCGCGGTGGGGGGGCAATTGTACTTGCTAAAGTATAATGAGCGTGATGACCCATAATGGATAGGATTCTTAAAGGATTTAAGGTAGTTAAGGTATTGATAACTAGCTCTTGTGAGGTGAGAAGCTATTGTATATGCATGTTTCTCTGTGTTATTGTTTATCCTCCTAGTATCGTGTTTCTCTGTTTTATTGGTTATCCTTGTAGTATTGGATCTCAACGAAGAAACCAAGTCTCTCTAGAATATAGAAACTTCTATAGGAGTGGGTGGTTGATTCCCCAAAATCCCGGAAGTGTAATTAAGTCTCATGACTCTCCATGTGTGGTTGCTGACCTGGTATATGCTCCTTTCAGAATCACACGTTACAGACAGAAAAATGAGGGTGACACATCCAGGCTAGAGGTGATCGAACCATGCGAAGGATGCTCGAACTAATAAAAGGGTGACTCAAGAAGGGCAAACAATTAGATGTACATCGTTCGCACTTTACAAGATTCATATCTTTTTAGAGTCTGTTTGGTGCGCATGATAAAAGACACGATAGAATATTTGTATCATATTATATCTCAATCCAATGTTTGATGACACAACATAATATGATAAGTTAATCCTGAAACTTATCTTATCTTGTCTCACTAGTTTAAATTGTTATCCTGAATTTGAGCTGGATTAGAATCTGGTAGGATATGATAAAAAATTAATTTATTAATTTACTCCTATAAAATATAATTTAAAATAAAAAATTAAATATGACAAAATATAAATAAAGATTAATTTGATATAAATTAAAAAATATAAATAAATAATTTTAAAAAATATGTATGATAGTCATAAGGGTAATTTTTTAAACTTTATATAATATAAAAAATTAAGCCTAATAAATTGGAATATTTAAAAATAAAATCATTATTAAAATTTTAAAAATATGAATACTAATTTTATTTTTTTATTAAATTAAATATATTTTCTTGCAAGGGTAATTTTGTCATTTACATATTATATATAGATATTTTTATTTTGCTTGTCTAACATATATAATAGAATTCATGATCGTTTTCAAGAAAAAACTGACATTATTTACTCAGTAGTGTCAATGAGTATTTTTTTTTAAATTGTAGAAAATTATTAATTTTTTTTACCAATTTTAAAATATTTTACAAAATAATTTAGAAAAAATTATAGTTGTTTTACAAGAGTATATTAGTCATATATATATATATATATATATATATATATATATATATATATATATATATATATATATCCTATCTATATTATATCTTATCCTTATCCTATTTTATATCTTATCATATCTATATCATATCATGCGCACCAAACAGATCCTTAGAGCAGCTCCAGCGGTGGATTTTTCATGCTATCCGCCAGAATGACATAACGTTTCGTTAAAATACATGATGGTGGAGTTGACTAGCTTGGACTACCGTGCAAATGCAATGCAATGGTCCTTCCTAATAAAAAAATGTCTGTTGATGAGCGACTAGTTTTTTTTAACACATTAGTTTATTATAGATACTTCTATTTAAAAAAATTTACTCACAAATTTTCTCTCATATTTTTATTTGCTCGTAAATATAAATTTCTCTCTAAAAATTTCTTCTCATTAGTCTTCATTTGACAACATAATTTACCCAAATTTTCATTATTTTACTTCAAAATTAACATTGTTTAGGCCAAATGGATCATAATCAATATAATTTTCAACGTCTATGTTTAATTTCATACAAAATTATCAAAATCGTAATCCTCATAATTCTCATTTCCCATCAATGCCAACAAACTCTGCTGCATTTTTTCTGTCACCAAACAATCCAAATATGTATTATAGACCTCAAATAAATACTCATGTGATGGAATTTGTTCGTCATGAACCGGAAACACCAATTGGCTTTATGTCCGAAAGTGAAGTTCCACCATTTTCAACTCAAGTTGGTATTGAAAAAGAAGAAAGGAGTATCATTAAAAAATCACGAGAGCTATTTACAAGAGATGATGATACACTTCTTATCCAATCAAGGCTCAATGTTTCAAATGATCCAATTGTAGGAGTTGATAAAAAATCTGAGAGTTTTTAGTTAAGAATTGCTACCAATTATAACCAATATCGTGGGCAGTTGCGGGAAAAGCTACGTGGGCAATTAAAATCTCAATGGCATCGAATAAATGAATTGATTCAAAAATTTATTTGGTGTTACAAACAAGTTGTTAATGAAAGACAAGTGGGACATCTAGGAAAGATATCTTGGCCGTTGCTTATGTTTTTTTTGCTCCGGATAAAGGTACACCATTCAATCTTGAGTACGCATGGCGATTGTTAAAGGATGAACCTAAATGGATGGGAGCATCAATCGAAAAAATTTCAAAAAGAATAAAGAATTCAGCTAGTGGGGAACACTCATCATCGTCTAACCTTGAGACACCTTCAAGTTATGAGTTTAACTCATCATCACCAATGGAGCGTCTAATGAGACAATAAGTAGCAAAAAGAAAGAGTAAGGAAAAGGAAAATGCATCTGAATCACCTTTTAATATTGTGCAAGATACATAAAATAAAAGAGTAGCAATAATGAAAATACTAGCTCAATGTAAGAAGGACGAGATGGAGTTTAAAGCAATATAATTACTCTCGAAAGACACTTCTATGATGAATGATAGTCAACAAGATATTCATGAAAAATATTGTAATAAGTTGAAAAAAAATATGGACTTTAGTCATGATAAAAAGTTGTAGTACTTGTTATGTATCAGCACCTATGTAAAATGGTCATTAGTACCAATTTAATTTATGAGAAATTTTATTTTGTTATTCAAACTAGCCGTTATTCAAACTAGTTGTTATTCAAACTAGCCGTTATTCAAACTAGTTGTTAATAAAACTACCCGTTATTCAAACTAGTTGTTATTCAAACTAGTCGTTATTCATATATCACTATATAAATGGCCACTCTTATCATTATTTTCTCATTCTTCTCTCATTATTATCTTATTCTTCTTTCATTCTTCACTCACTTTAGTGGATTCAGACTGTTCAGATGATCTCTTTTGGGACTTGATTGAAGAAGAATTTATGGACAACACTGATGAGGAACTACTAAAATCAATGCTCGAGAAAGAACATCAATCTGGAAGTTTCTCTAGGCCAAAGAGAAGAACAGAGATAGATCGAAGTCATGAAGAAGGGCACACTCATTTATTCAATGACTACTTCTCAGAAAATACAGTATACACAGATGTTCAATTCCTAAGAAGGTTCAGAATGCATAGGCATGTGTTTCTTCGAATTGTAGTCGCCCTTGAAAATCACGATGAATATTTCCAAATGAGGATCGATGCAACTGGTAATATGGATCTTTCACCATTGCAAAAATGCTCATCTATTATTCGTATGTTGGCATATGGGTCTCTCGCTGACAGTGTAGACGAATATGTTTGAATCGGTGAACACACTTCGGTTGAATGCTTAAAAAAATTCGCTCGGGACGTGAATGTTGCATTTGGGACAGGGTATTTGAGAAAGCCTAATTACACAGATGTTGAACATCTTTTACAAATGGGAGAGTCACGTGACTTCCCAGGTATGTTGGATTCTATTGATTGTATGCATTGGAAATGGGAAAATTATCTTGTTGCATGGAAAGGATAATTTTGTCGAGGTGGTCATGGTAAGTCCACAATCATGTTTGAAACAGTGGCATCACAAGACTTATGAATTTGACATGTATTTTTTGGTATTGCAGGTTCAAACAATGAGATTAATGTGCTAAACCAATCCAATGTGTTTAACGATATTTTGGAAGGACATGCTCCCACTATGAACTATACAATCAATAGAACATCATATAATATGGGGTATTATTTAACGGATGATATATATCATAAGTGGGCTACCATTGTCAAGACCATTTCAATGCCGCAGGGAGAAAAGAGAAAACTATTTGCTCAACATCAAGAATCAGCTATAAAGGATGTGGAGCGGGCATTTAGAGTGCTCCATCCAATCTAGATTTACAATTATATGTGGCCCAGCGCGTGCCTGACATATGGAAATCCTCAAGCATACCATATATGCTTGCATCATATTGCACAACATGATTGTTGAAGACGAACGACACACATATGAAGGTGATTTTGATTACTCTTATGATAATATAGACGACACGTACTCAACAACTTAAACATTTAATGGTCCTCATCCGAATCTTGCAACAAGACTACAAAGAAGAGCAAGTCTTCAATAAAAAAACAAGTTCGTCGTCAATTTCAAGAAAATCTAGTTGAACATATTTGGGAACGTTTTGGACATGAGAATGATGAAAATTAAATTTGAGTAATTCTATTACGTTATTTATTTTTATTATTTTTAATTATATGTCATGTATTTGAGATTAATTTTAATTATCATTTTAAATTTTATGTTTAATTTTAATTTTATTTATTTTATATTAATTTTAATTTAAATAATTTAAATTATTATTTTAAATCAAATAAAATTTAATATGAATAAAATATTAATATATAAAGTAAAAATGTGGGATCTAATATGGATTATGTAGAGTTGCACCATTAGAGTGAAAATTGAGTGAGTGCTAAAAGAAGAAAAAAAGTAAAATCTTATTTGTTTTTTAAGTGAATTTTTATGACTTTGTTTTCGTGCACGTGTATATATATAGCTTACCACATCATGGATAAAATAGCTCCAAGGATTTTACAATCACTGCCAAAAAACTCAATGCTAGATTCAAACACTGTCGCACACAACAGATACCATTTACAGCATGCTATCAGTGAGGGCAGGTAACCTGCGGTAGAAGTTAACCGGTGCCTTACTCCGGAACATCGGGTGTCTCCGAAAGTAAAATCCACATATAAGAATAGGAATCTGGAAGGGTATCATGTACAACACAATGGACTATTCAGCAACCATCAGCTCCCCTTTTTTCCTTTTTCCTCTTCTTGTCAATCTGATACCATTCTGGAGCCAATGGACTATTTGGTGGAACACATGTAAGAACATCATAGAGAACAAATTTCACAGTACCAACTTTTAAATTATGTATCTTGTGCTCTAAGACACAAATTAGCAAAACTCATAATAAAAAGTATATTTTATTATATTTTGCTTCCCCTATTTTAGCTTACTCATAAAGTTAATCCTACTAAACTATTTGAATTTAAAATAGAATGACTAATTGCATGAATCAGACAAAATAGAAAATTGAAAGGAAAAACCTGTAATTTGGCCTTGAAAAAGTAATAGAAAGAAAATGCATTTCTTTTAATGACACTTTATCTGCATAATCAATTTGAAAAATTGAAGAAGCTATTATTTCAAGCTTTAGAGTAAATTCAATTCTAAAGACTAAAATTGATTTCATTTTAAATATTCCAAACAACTTTGCAGTATGTTCAAGTCACGTTTTAGTTTAGGAAGCATGTGTTTATGGACTTGAACAACACAACCAAAGGCTTAGTTGATGATACCATACGATTGATGCATTGGATAATCATTTATTGTGACATGTGAATGATGTATGGTTGTTATGTTATGTAAGTGGCAGAAACAGCAACCAAAGAGCTTGAAAATAAAAGTCTGTTGCTGCAATATTAGTCAGGCAGTAGCAAAACAACTGCAATTTATCATGTTCCGTTTGAGTAATAGGTAGTTTATAACAGCCAATTTAAAGGATTTCTAGGTTCTTGATTAGAAAATCACAACCACAAGAACATCCTTTGATAATTCATATTCCCTATAAAAGAAGGTGCTCTTACCATAAGCTAAAAGGTGGTCTGATATATAAATACTTATATAATACATAATTGTTCAACAAACAGTTAATAAAACTACTAACACAATCGCACCATTTCGTACGTTTGGAGTTTTTAAACAGCAATCCAAACATAAGTTAAGACGGTAATAGCAAAATCAATATGAAAAAGACGGTGATAGCATTCCAACTTTCAAGATAGATTATCAACTCATGAAAATTTAATGGCACAAAAAAAAAAAGAGAGACGTCTCCAACCAAATTAGCCTAATGGTTTCAACTATAAAATGCATTAAGTTTTTTCCCCAGGAACAAGGGAAGAAAAAATCTGTCATTCGGATAAAATTGATGAAATTCAAGGTGTTTGCCGAAACAACTACTGGTATTTGATTTAAAACAGTATACCTACAGAATGTGAATTCAAGACAAGGAAGAGTATAATTTATTTGTTGCGTTTTGCAGCACGCTTTCCCTGTCCCTTCTTGGGTGGCCCTTTACCTCGACGCTTCAACATTTCAAGCTTTGATAAGCGTCTACATAGAACAAAGTAACAAAAGTATCAAAATTCTTGAATGTGTGGAAATGAATGTAAGATAAGCTGTAAAAGATATGTCAAATATTCTGAATGTGACCCAAAGTATATCCTTCACAAACTTTGGCAACACAATTTCTACACTAACATGAATTGCAGTTAATTAATAGAACACACTTGGTGCAACAAGACGACATGGCCATATTTGTGAAGGAGATAGTTGGAGGAAATGTTGAAGGAGAGGATCCAAGCCCTCGCTAGACTTGAATTCAAGGCCTTAGATACATTAGAAAAAGATAAGTAATTCAATTATGGTTGAGATTATTTCATCTTCACAAATCACAAAATGGAAGAGAACTAGTTAGCGAAACAGCTCAGTAACCATTTGGTTTCATCTTCTCCATCATCCCACGAAACCAATTAATTCTTTATTAAGAATAATTTCGGCCTCTACAATAAAGCACTCATCAAGCTGAACTTTCGGCCTAATGTGAAAGAGATTGAGACCATCAATGGCAACATGACAGGTTCTATTTCCCATTGTTCTTTCAAAAACGAAATCCCCGAGGTAAGTGATTTCATGGACACTGAGTTTAAGCACAAGGCTCTCTTCAAGAAAAGGTAATGTCAACAATAGTTACAGATTTCTTGTATCCACTGCAATGTGTATGAATTGCCAAGGATTGATGACTTATTTAAATTAGTGGGATGCAGAAAGACCTTGATGAGGGGTCTTTCAATGATGGATATAGGACATAGTAGTTTCAGTTCATTAGATATCTTATACAGTCACCATCTAAAATCCCTTTGAAAATCATTCAACCCCTCTACCATTACAATGGGTTTCAGTTCACTACAACAAACATTCCTATCAACTGCATAACTCAATTTGAATTGTCAAAACCCATCATTAACCCAATTAATAAAAAAGTCACTTTATGACACTATTTCATCAGTTAAAAAACTAAGACAAAAACTAAATAATTACACACCATATAGACATAAACACAAACACATAGAGAGCAACCCTCAAGAAAATTTTCATTACAATAAACTTTTCTATCAACCAATCACTGAAATTGAATTATCAAACCCCATGATACACCCAATTAAAAAGAACTGAACTTTATAACACTACTCAATCCAGTAACAAAAATAAAACAAACCCACGTAAAAAAACTCCAAAACAAAGAAAACAATTTCACATAGACATAAACACAAACACATAGCACGCAATCATTATCATAAAGAGAAAGATCACTTACTCTTGCTGTTGTCGAGCCATAACAAGAGGATCATCTTTGTTGATATCACGAGGGTACCATTGAGCAACTTTCTCACCAAACATTTTCATGCGGAGAATCTTGTGAGGAGATTTCTTGCTGGTAGGGTTCAATTGATGGCCGAATATCGTTGCTCGTGCAGAAGACACTCCTTCGCCGATTGCCAAGGTTAGCATCTTCTTCAAACCGCCGCTAGCCATGGTTGTTCTTCCTCTCTCTGCGTTTGTTTTGTGACTGAGAAATTATTTTGATATAAAGTAATTAAATTTTAGTAATTCTATTAGTTTTTCTTTTTAAATATAAAATTATTTTGTTAATAAAATATTTTTTTGGAAAAATTGACACAAATATAATTTAAAAAAAATAGTAAAATGATCTATTATTTTAAGAAGTGATTATGTTTGTAAATAATCTAAAACTAACATATTTATTTGTTTGTGATCACTATTTAAAAATTTAGGATTAAAAGAAGAAAAGAAAACTAATCTAAGAGTCAACTAGTTGAAAGAAGAAGATGTGAATACAATTTTTTATGGGTTGGTTGCAAATCGGAGAAGAAATAATAAAATTCTTAGTATTGATGTTATAGACATTAGGTGAGGGGGTTGGAAATTGTCAAGAAAGAGGTTTATAATCTGTAAAATATGCACTAAAGTTTAAATGAAATATATTGTTGATGTAAAATATTTTATAAGGTCAGTGAATTATAATTTTTAAAAAGAAATATTTTATAAAAATTAATGATTGTGATTTTGTTAATAATATAAAATTATTTTATATTATCGATGTATTTCTATTAAATCCTATGCATTATATGAGAGTGATAAGAATATAAAACGCCTTGATTTATGTGGAATCAAGTTTAACTTTTTGAAAGTGTTTTAGTGTTTTGAGAAGATATTAAAGAAAGAATGTATAGTTTTTTTTAATGATTTTCATTACAATGATAAAGGAAAGCTTGTTCGAGGTTCAAATTGTATTATTTTTATTCTTAAATTTGATAGTTCTCAATCTTTAATAGGTTTTAGATATATATTGATCGTGGGGTATTATTTTTTCTATTCTTAAGGGTGTTAGTTCAATATAGTGAAAAGTCACAAAAATTTCTAGATTTCGAAGATGTATTTTTAGACGCACTCAAAATGCACACATCTTAATACTTCGTTATTGAACCATTCTATGTTGTCTGAGTATTCTAGGAGATTCTCAGTATGAATTTCATATCTACAAAAGAGGTATATTAATTTGACTTAAATTCAATTAAGGGCTTCACACTGTTGAAGTAGACAAATGCGACATGTCAATATATGTTCATTCTGGTGTGGTGTGTTTTTATGAACAACATGATATGAGAGACCACATATTTATACAAGTTTTAGTTCACTATGGACCTTAGAAACAATATCATGTCTCAAAAACAAGTTCCTTCTCCTCAGGATTAAGGTAGACATACAATTGGATGACTGACTAACTTGTTACACAAGTAATGATTATGTATACCATAAACCACGTTAAATTTCCATGTACTATTCGCTTTGCGGTATCCACAAACCTTAAAAGGACAATCACACTTTCTCAATTAGGTGTCATCCTGTTTCAACTTTTGAATAGGTTGTTGGTTGCTGAAGGTGTGAAAAAACACAAGAAAAAGGGGGTTTGAATTGAGTTTTGAATCAAAAACTTTTCTTTAAAAATAATCCCCTTTAAATAAAAAATGTTTTCCCCACTCTTGATAATAACAATAATTAAAAATAGGAAGTAAAGAACAGGGTATGTTTATACTAGTTCACTTGAAAATAGTCAAGCTAGTCTAGTCCACCCGCTAAGGTGATTTCGCCTTTCTCAACAAGATCTTAATCCAATAATCACACAGATTATTACAATGCACAAGCTAACTGCAAGTGACTAACGTTACAACCTCTAAGACACACTAATCTTAGACTTCTCAAGGATTCTGACCTAACTGATCCCTTAAGGAAAATCAAACAATAATCAAACTGATTATTATAATGCATAAGCTACCCGCAAGTGACTAACAACAACCTCTAAGAAGCACAAGTCCTAGACTTCTTAAGGATACTGACCTAACTAGTCCCTTAAGGAAAAATCTTTAAGACACACAAGTCTTAAACTTCTCAAGAATTATGACCTAACTGGACTCTCAAGGAACAATCAAACAACTATTTGAATAATTTACTTACAATGAAAATGTTTCTACACAAGCTGATTAGTAAACAAATTTTAATAACAATAGACTAAAAAGTATGAAAGCTATAAACAACGCTTGTGCGTGGATATTCCGTGAATTAGGAGCTTTCTCTCTTAGTCTTCAAGCCTTTATATAGCCAAAAAAATAATATATTTGTTGAGGGGTACTCTTGGGATTTCCAGAAGCATTGGCGACTTGAGCAGTAACGTGGGGGACAAGATCGTGCAACGTGTCTGTCCTTTCATGGTAGTGGAATGAAACGTTGATTGTACCATGTACTATTTGTACCATGTTAACGTTATCTTCTTTCCTTCTACACTTAAGAGGCTTTTGCGAGCATGAGTTTAGAAGCGAGAACATAACACAAGGTCATCAGAACTTCAAGTCTTCAGAGTCTTCAGAACTGTGTCTTCAGAGTCTTCAGAAATGCGTCTTCAGAATCTTCAGCACTTGGTTGTGAGAACCTTTTCTAGAACCTTGGGTCTTTAGAACTTCAAGTCTTCATAGTCTTTAGAACTTATTTCTTCAGAGTCTTCAACACTGGGTCTTTAGAACCCTTTGTAAAACCTTGGGTCACCGGAACTTCAAGTCTTAAGAATCTTCAGAACTCCGTCTATCAGAATATTCAGCACTTGGTCTTGAGAACCCTTTTTCTTCATAAACACGAGTCTTCAGCATTTGGACTTCAGTAGAAACTTTTGTCTTCAAATCTTCTGACTGGTTTCTTTAGAACATGTTTTCTTCAGAAACATGAGTTTTTAGCATTTGGACTTCAGTAGAAACTTTTGTCTTCAAATATTATGACTAGTTTCTTTAGACTTCATATCAGATCCTACACTTCATAGTCTTCTGGAGTGTCTTGCTATTGTTCATTAGAGCTTGTGTAACACAGAAGCGGGACTAATTCTCTTCTAATGTCTTAGCCACACCATCCATCAAGCAGAACCTGTTTGTTAAATACTCAAAAATAACAAACATTAGAGTATCAAAATTGTTCATACAAACATACTCATTTGTTATCGTCAAAACTCAGATAATATTACAGAACCAAATCTTGTTCTAACAATCTCCCCCTTTTTGATGATGACAAAACTATGTATTTTGATGACACAATTTTGTTCATATAATCAGAAAAGTGAAAATAAAAAGGTAAGGAATACTTATCCTTTTTATGAAACCCCCCTGAGTCAACGACTTGATGAAGCTCGAATATCCTGACTTTGAACCTTTTGAGTAAAATTCCCCCTAGTTCCAATAGATCAGATATTAAGATCTTGAGAGTCTTGACTTTAGATGCCAATGAAATCAATTGAAATCTTGAAACTTTAATGTCACTAAGATAGCTTCCAGATTCTCAATTCTTAGAGTTTGATTATGAACTGAAAAATATCTTCATAGTATGAAGCCAACAAGTTAGAAATAAGCCTTGCATAATGCTTTCAGATCTTTGTCTTTAATCAGAGTTCATAATTCCTGAAAAAGAAAACAATTATAACAGAAACAAAAGTTTAACTGGGTTAGAATGTAAGCAACTCTTTTTAGAGAAAAATTTCCAGAACTTGATTATTGAAATCAAAATTTACGTTCATTTAATTACTTCCCCTTTTTGTCATAATCAAAAAGGTAATTATGTGTGAAAAACATAAAAACCAGAAGAAATAACAAGTAAGAAAAGAAGTTTTATTGATATTTGAAAATGATTACAACAGAAGGAGAAACAACAAAATAAAGACAAACAAGGAAAACTATCTAAACTTCAAACACATCACAACTCTCATCAAATAGAGCATTGCCTTTGATGAACGGGTTTCTTCGAACAGTTTCAATTACACCAGCTAACTCAAACAGTTCAGATAATACACGTCTATAAGGAATGAACGATTTTTGGGAGTTTCTGGATGCAAGGATTGATAGCTTTAGATGATTAAATATTATTCTCGAAAGATGAATTGCAGTACTCTTGCGAAGGCAATGGAGAAGACACATATCCCTGGGAAAAACTTTATCAAGATATCCCCTCTAGGATGAAGGTTTCTTATCAAGAACTAAAACCAAATTTTTGCAAGCGGTTTTAAATGATATGGATTAAGGGGCTCATATATAAAGGGATAATTAGGAACTCTTAGAAACACATAAACATTCATGTAGGAGTTGGGTAAAGGTGGACTCTGGATGATTTCATCAATGGAGGAGCGAGTGATGGCAATCGGAATACCAAAGATATGAGAATGAATGAAGTTTCCACCAGAACTAAAAAAAATATGAATCCATACATTATTAAAGAGGTTAGGATAAATAGGACCTCTAAGCATTGTTGCATACCCAGTCCATCCTTGATTTTCAATAAAACCGTTGATGAAACCATCATCAGACACATAGTTGGGTTCTTTTTCTTTGATTACTTCGAGAATATTTTCATCTCCTTAAAAGATTCTAACAGCCATGGTATGCATAAAAGCTTGAAGAGAAGAAACAGTTGAAGATGATACAAGGACAAGGACTTGATGAAAGACTATAAATGAGAAGAGATATAAATAGTCATTTAATTCATTCAAGAAATGAGATGATTGAAACACTCAAAGGAACTAATTTCGAGAGAGAGAATCAAATGACGCCACAGACTGCTAAAAGGATGGAATGAAAAGAGAAGTAGATCAAAAGTTAAGATAGAAGAACACGAAAACACTCAATTAGAACCCTACAAAGAAGATCTTAGCAGTCATACCATTCAAAAACATAGGAATACAACATGAAACAATTGTTCCCAAGACACAATAGAGAGGAGTAGTTAATAAATGTAATCATGATTAATCAATTACAAGAAAAATAATTGCTCGTGCATTGCCTAGGTAGAGTGTGATAGACAATGAGTCTATTTAGGTGATGCGTTTGATATTCTCAACATCTGGAAAACCACGAAGGTTTTCATCTGACCTGAGACATTTCTGACCGAAACATCTTCTGATGACTGAGGTAAAAGAAATTAGAAGGCCTTTGATTGAGTCAGAATCTTATCACTTCAGACTAAGACTAAAACATATTTGATTCTAATGACATCTTACTCTGGACAGAGATCCATTTTCAAATTCTTTAGAATAAACATAAATTTATCTTCAACTAAGGGTTTTGTAAAAATATCAGCCCATTGATGGTCTGTATATATGAATTTTAAAGATAGGATCCATTTCTGAACATAGTCTCTAATAAAATGATGTTTGATTTCTATGTGTTTAGACCTAGAGTGTAAGATAAGATTATTACTCATGCAAATAGAAGTAGTATTGTCACAGAAGATAGGAACGTTACTCTCATAAATCTGATAATGTTCATGTTGATTCTTCATCCATAGCATCTGAGTGCTGCATAGTGCTACTGAGATATACTCTGCTTATGTAGTTGAGAGATCGGTTTTTGATTGCCTCTTGCTTGACTATGAAATTAGATTATTTCCCAAAAATTGACAGTTTCCAGAAGTACTATTCCTCTATAGTCTATCTCCAATGTAATTTACATCACAGAAACCAGAAAGAGTATACTCTGATGTTTTCTTATATATCAAGCCAAGGTTAGGGGTTCCTTTCATATACCTTAGAATTATCTTAACAGTAGTTAAGTGAGATTTCCTCGGATCTGATTAAAATCTAGCACACAAGTGAATGCTAAATAAAATATCAAGTCTAGAAGCAGTCAAATACAAAAGAGAGCCTATCATACCATGATATAACATCTGATATACCTTTCCACTCACCTCTTCTTTCTCCAGAATACATGTTGGATGCATTGGAGTCTTTGCTACGATGCCGTTTGTCATGTTGAATTTCTTCAGAATTTATTTGGTGTACTTACTTTGAAGAATGTAATTAGCCTCTGGTTTTTTATCAATCTAGATTCCTAGAAAGAACTTCAGTTCTCCCATCACACTCATTTCAAACTCAGTATGCATTAACTTAGAGAATTTCTTGCAGAGGGATGGGTTAGTAGAACCAAAAATAATATCATCAACGTAAATTTTAATAATCAGAATGTCATTTTTAAAGGGTTTGTAGAAGAGTGCAGTGTCAACCTTTCCTCTGGTAAACTCATTTTCTAAAAGAAAATTAGTCAATCTGTCATACCAAGCTCTGGGAGCTTGTTTCAGGCCATAAAGATATTTCTTTAGTTTAAAAAAAGTTTGATTTCTAATATTTTCAAAGCCATGAGGTTGTTTGACGTACACTTCTTCTAAAATATAACCATTCAGAAATGCACTCTTAACATCCATCTGATAAAAGATGATGTTATGATTTACAGGAAAAAAAACTAACAAATGAATAAATTCTAACCTGGCGACTGCTGTAAAGGTTTCTGTATATTCTATCCCTTCTTATTGACTATAACCTTGTGCAACCAATCGTGCTTTGTTTCTGACAACTTCACCTTTCTCGTTGAGTTTGTTTCTGAACACCCGTCTGGTTCCGATGACATGGACACTTTTAGGTTTCTGAACGACATCCCAAACATCATTATTCTTTGAGAATTTGTTGAGTTCTTCTTCCATATCCATAATCCAATCTTTATCTAGAAGGGCTTCATAAATAGATGTAGGTTCTATTAAAGAAGCTAAACCCAGAAACACTTCATCAGAAGGTTTAAGAGCTGATCTTGTTCTGACTGGAGCATCTTTACTTATAAAAATTAGATCTTCAGGATGGGAGGATGTGATTCTGTTCTTCCTTGGTTGAGTTTGATCAAAAGGAATATCAACAGTATTAAAAGTAGGAGCTTCTGATTATTTATCTTCTTGAACCTTCTCCTTTGGTTCAACGAATGTTATCGTCACATCTGCAAGCTTTTCAAGCAGCTTTGACTTTTCATAGTCAAGCTTATCATCGAATATGGCATGGATTGATTACTCCACAATTTGTGATTTTGTGTTATAGACTCTGAAACCTTTAGAGCATTCAGAATATTCTAACAACAGACTTTTGTGCTTTGGAATCAAACTGGCCCAGATTCTCTTTAGTATTCAACATAAAACATATACGTATGAATGGATGGAAATAAGAGATGTCGGGCTTTCTATTCTTCCACAATTCATAAGTAGACTTACTCAAAATAGGTCTTATATAGATTCTATTTTGAATGTAACACGTTGTATTCACCGCTTCTGCCTATAAGTGCTTAGCCATTTGAGTTTCTTGGATCATGGTGCGAGCCATTTCTTGCAGTGTTATATTTTTCCTTTCTACAACCCCATTTTGTTGTGGAGTTATAGGACAAGAGAAATCATGAACTATGCCATTTGAAATAAAAAAAGTTTCTCAAAATCTTTGTTTTCAAATTCTCCACCATAATCGCTTATAACTCTGACTTTTTTGCAATTTTTTTCATTTTGCACTTGGGGAAAGAAAGAAGCAAATACAGAATGTGACTCATCCCTGTGTTTCAAGAATTTTACCCATGTCCATCTGCTATAATCATCAAAGATGACAAGTCCATGTTTCTTATCATTGACATAAGCAATTTTCCTTGGTCCAAATAAGTCAATATGAAGAAGTTCTAATGGCCTAGAAGTAGAAACAATATTTTTAACTTTGAAATAGGTTTTTGAAAATTTGCCTTTCCGACAAGCTTCACAAAGAGCATCTGAAGTATACTTCAGATTGGGCAAGCCTCTGACTAATCCAAGTTTATTTAGTTGAGAATTTTTTTCTCAAGCTAACATGACCCAGACGTATGTGCTAGACCCATTGCCCTTCTTGAACAGTCAGAAGACATTTTACATTTTGATTTTTCAAATCTAATAATCTTATTTTGTAAATATTGTTCTTCCTCTTGCCATTGAACATAACTAAGCCATCCTTCTGACTAACAACTTTATAGGACGTTTGGTTAAAAATGACGTCATAACCATTGTCACTAAGTTGACTGATTGATAATAGGTTATGCATCAAACTCTCAACTAAATAAAATTGTTAATAGAAGGAAGTTTACCATTACCAATAGTTCCATATCCAATGATATTTCCCTTCTGGTTGCCTCCGAAACCCACAACGCCTCTAGACTTAAGTTTAAAATCTTGGAACATACGCCTTTCACCCGTCATGTGTCGCGAGCATCCATTGGCCATGTACTATGATTGGTGTTTCAGTGGCGCCATCAAGGACATCTGCAACATAGATTATCTGATCCTTAGGTACCCATTTTCCGGGTCCTTTCTTGTTAGCAATTCCAGAGGTTCTGACCCCTTTGGAATCTTGTGCAGTAGGATAATCATGTGGAATTTATGCATGATATTTTGGTTTAGAAGTTCCCTTATGTGTTTATGGTTGTGCTACAATTGTATCAAAACCTTCTTGTTCTGGACATTTCAATTTTGTGCCAGCAAGCACGAAATGTTCAGAAAGAGGTTTTGATATGATAATCTGAGTCTCATCAATTTTCTTTGATGCCTTTCGAGTATCTCAAGCCTCTTCTTCCATTTCTACTAACACCATAGATCATTGAAGCCATTTTGCTTCTATCTATTCTTTTAGCAAGGAAGTGTTGAAAAGCTCTATCATATCTTATCACTTCGTCAGTAATAGACATGTTAAAGAAAATCTCTTCTTCTAATCTAGGCACTTTACTTTTCATAGCAATGTTTGATTTTTCTAAAACAAATAGTTTTCATTTAAGTCAGAAATATTTTGCTCATCTATAGTAGTATTCTCAGAAGTAGCTACAAAACTCTTTTTTCAAGATTTTATGTTTACTTAGAAGAAGTTTATATCTTTTCATTAATTCAGATAAACCAATTTCAAGTTCAGAACGAGATAGGGAAGAAAGTACCTCTTGTCCGTCATCAGAGTCTGACTCATAATCAAGTGTCAATTTGTCTTATAATGCTGCTTCACTCGTGCTAATATTTTCCATGAGTGCTACGTTGGCATGTTCCTCATCAGGTTCTTCTTCCTCTGTTGCCATGAGACATTTTTTAGCTTTGTATGCCTTCTTAGGTTTATTATCCCTTTTGAGATTAGGGCATTCATTTTTTTAATGTCCAGGCTCCTTGCATTCAAAGCATGTGACTTCTTTTTAGAAGCTTTCTTCTGACCAGAAGTCGATTCACCTCTTCCATATGTCCTTCGTTGACCTTTAAACTTTGTTTGTCTATGTTTCTAGATTTGATTGATTCTTCTAGATATCAATGAAAATTCCTCATCATGTGAATATTCTTCTGATTCTTCCATATCTTGATAAGCTTTGGTCTTTCCAGACTTAGACCTTAGAGCCACATACTTAATTGTTTTCTGGGGTTCATCTTGATCAAGCTCAATTTCATGACTTCTTAAAGAGTTAATCAACAACTCAAGAGAGATGTTGTTCATATCCTTTGATAATTTCAAGTCAGTTAGGAAAACTTCTGATAATCTTCTTAACATGATCTGTTGTAGAGTAACCTTTATTCAGAACCTTAAGTCCTGCCACAAGAGTCTGAAATCTTGAAAACATCATTTCCATAGATTTGTCATCTTCCATCTTGAAAGCCTCATATTTCTGGATTAAGGCAAGAGCCTTTGTTTCCTTTACTTGAGCATTAACTTCATGCGTCATCTAAAGAGAATCAAATATACCTTTTGATGTTTCTCTATCAGTAATCTTTTCATATACATTATATGAGATAACACTAAGCATAATAGTTCTTGCTTTATAATGATTCTTGTAAACTTTCTTCTAAGCATCTGCCATTGAACTTTTTCTAATCTTATGACCTTTATCATCTACTGGGTGAGTGTAGATATCAACTACCAAATCCCATAGATCCAAGTCATATGCCAGAAAGTAACTTTCAATTCTATCCTTCCAATAGTCAAATTTCTCCCCATCAAACATAGGAGGTTTTGAACTATAGTGAACTCTATCATTATCATTATTATCAACAGTGGAAGTAGGTGTAGCCATTAGTTTTTCACACACACTGGATTGGTACTGAACACTGTTAAGTGTTGATAAAAATGCAAACTTTTTATCTCCTCAGAACCGGAGCTCTGATGCCAATTGAAGGTGTGAAAAAACACAAGAAATGAGGGGTTTGAATTAGGTTTTGAATCAAAAACTTTTCTTTAAAAATAACCCCCTTTAAATAAAATATGGTTTCCACACTCTTGATAATTAAGAAAGGAAGTAAAGAACAAGGTATGTTTATACTAGTTCACTTGAAAATTATCATGCTAGTCTAGTCCACCCGCCAAGGTGATTTCGCCTTTCTCAACAAGGTCTTAATCCAATAATCACAAAAATTATTATAATGCACAAGCTAACTGCAAGTGACTAACGTTACAACCTTTAAGACATACTAAACTTAGACTTATCAAGGATTTTGACCTAACTGACCCCTAAAGGAAAATCAAACAATAATCAAACTAATTATTACAATGCATAAGCTACTCGCAAGTGACAAATAACAACCTCTAAGACGCACAAGTCCTAGACTTCTTAAGGATATTGACCTAACTAGTCCCTTAAGGAAAAATATTTAAGACACGCAAGTCTTAAACTTCTCAAGAGTTCTGACCTAACTGGTCTCTCAAGGAACAATCAAACAATTGTTTGAATAATTTGTTTACAATGAAAATGCTTCTACACGAGTTGATTAGTAAACAAATTTTAAGAATAATAGACTAAAAAGTATGAAAGCTATGAACAACGCTTGTGCGTGGATAATCCGTGAATTAGAAGCTTTCTCTCTTAGTCTTTAATCCTTTATATAGCCAATAAAGTAATATATTCATTGAGGGGTACTCTTTGGATTTCCAGAAGCATCGGCGGCTTGAGCAGTAACGTGGGGGACAAGATCATGCAACATGTCCATCCTTTCATGGTAGTGGAATGAAACATTGATTGTACTATGTACTATATGTACCACGTTAAATTTATCTTATTTCCTTCCGCACTTCAGAGGGTTATGCGGGCATGAGTTTAGAAGCGAGAACATAATACAAGGTCATCAAAACTTCAAGTCTTCAAAGTCTTCAGAACAACGTAAAAATCCTAAGGCCTAAGGCATCAAGTCTCCCATGGACGCTTCCTCTTTGTGTTGACATATGCATTAAGGCTCTGCTCTTCATGGAGTTGTTTTGTCAGCTCTGATACTTTCTTCTCTCTAGCATAGAACTGAGTCTCAAAGGTATCCCTTTCTTCCTTGAGTTAAATCCAGGACTTTTGTAGTTCCTCAAAGTCAGTAGGAATGTCGGGGTGAATAATGGTATGAGGAACATCTTCTTCAGCAACAGGCTCACTGATCACTGGTAGCATAGCAAAATATGGCATCATAAGTTGTTGAGTACGAGACCACACCCATCTGAGGTAAGGTTCCAAAGGAATGTAGTTCATATGCCCCAAAGTCTTGCTATCAATCTTATTGATCATGCCCCAAGAACGTATAAACCTTTAACGGTAACTTTGAGGATCATTCTCATAGTCAAATACAATACCCTGGATGAGCATATCATGAGGATTGTCTCTTCGAGCATAACCAAACTGACATAGAGCTAAAGAAGGGTTGTAAGTAATTCCTCCTCTTATACCGAGGAGTGGTACATTAGGGAATTCCCCATAGCGGTCAATAATGGTGATATCTTCCTGAGATCGGGAACATCAATAGATATCTGGATGAGCCAGTGACATCAACCTTTGGGAACACCTTAAACCCTGTTCATCACTGATAAGGGCAGGTGCAAAATAAATCACCTGGAAATTAAAGGTATGCAACACATGAGAGTCCCTCGTTTCCTCATAGTATGAGTATGAAGAGAATGCAGAACATCTCCAAGAAAATTAGGCACATGATTATGAGTAATAAATGTTTTGATGGAACTCACATCTTTGAGTTGGTCTGGATTAGGGAATAATACCAAACTATAGATCAGCAAAGCCGAAATATCTTCAAAAGCAAGAAAACTTATGGAATTTAGGAACAACTGAGCCTTTTATATCAGAAATGTAGCAATAAGACCTTTAACTCCACTTCTTGTTTCCTAATTAGATACAATCTCTGATTGTTTCAGATGTAAGGCTGCTGCAATATCTTCAAGTTTTGGAACTTGCTCTAGACCGGTGAAAGGTATCTAATCAAGAGTAGGCACTCCGAGTAACTTAGATAATTCTTCCATCATGGGAACCAACTGATAATCTGGGAAGGTAAAACAATGATTCTTAGGATAAAAGAAATGGAACAGAACACTCATCATGTCTTCTTTGAAACCGGGAGTAACCAAACTGAGCAGATGGCCATGTCTTTTGGTAAATTGAAAATTTTTGGGAACCTTTGAGACTAACTCCTCAAGCTTGGAAGGTACTCTTACGAAGTTGATTCAGATAGTATTTCTATGGTTGGAAGCCATGACCTGCAACAAAGGACAAAGATAAATCCCTAGATCCTTGAAACAGTTAGTGAAAATGTTATGATGTCATGATGTTATGTTCATGTTTGGAAAAGAAGTAAACACAAACAAATCACACAAGAGCCTTAGGTTTAAAGGCTTGCACGAGGTCCATAGGTAAGTACCCTTTTCTATTAGAGTTAAGTTGGCTCAACATGTCCTAAAGTAGTAACCGGGTTCTAGAGATCTCAATGTCACTGATCTTTCTCGCATGCTTTATTTAGTATGACAACTGACTTATCACCAAGGAAAACCCGAGATTCGAATCTCAATGAGCATAGCATCGAGTATCAACCAACTTCGGACTGCACCAAAGTCGACTATCTCACTACCTTCTAATGGCCAGGATGGGTCGATTAAGGTTCTAAAATTCAGTTAGTGCTTATGACACCACGCAGTAGCCCAATGTTATCCTCGACTAACTCAAGAAACATTGGTACAAACCAAATTGTCACACTAACGTAGCCATCACTTCAACCATATCGGTCTATATCGTATAATTTCCATGATCTATTGCTACTTACCTAAGGCATCCCTAGATTTGGGTGTAGGATCTTTATAAGTAATGAAACCCAAGCAACCCTTAAAGATAAAGCAGACAATGTAAATGATTTAAGCAAGTAAAGTGATCTAAACTCTTAAGGTAACCCCTCTTTTAATTGTCTCCAACAGAGTCGCCAGTTCTGTAATACAGTGGGAGAACTAACTTGTTTAGCATTTTATCGCAACTGTTGCGGATAACAAGAGTCGCCACCAATTTTTTTTATCCAATAAGGAAAGGGTGAAAAGAACAGGAAATACCTTTTAAGACTTTTGAGTTTGGGGGGTAAGTTATGAAAAGGGAAGGTGTTAGCACCCTTTTCATCTGTAGTTATCTACGGGCTTTTAATCGCTTAGCTCACTTTGAAAAATTTCTTTTTGTGTGTGTTTGAAAATGTTTTGAAAATGCCAATGTAAGGCGAACTTTGTAATGATTCTTGTATCGGTCCTCAAGAATGCGTATAAAGTGTTTTGAGAATATCTTTGAAAGTCTTTATGTGAGACGCTTCTGTTTTGAAAAGTGTGAGCAAGCGATTAATAGTATTCTACCCACTCAAGGTCTTTATTATTCTTTTTATCCTCCTTTAGATAGTGTTATCCGTACCATTAGTTAGTAGGAATCCCTATCGTTGAATGTGAAGGGACAAACGAAGGGTCATCGTATGATCATTGAAGGCAACTTGTAAGGATGCTTTAGCAATGTCGTAAGGGACTGTATCATTTTTCGAAAGACAATGTCGAAGGGTCATTAAGGGACTATGATCTTTTATTCGAGAGTCTTTGCTAAAGCATCCCTACGTTCGAGGGACATGACCGTTGTTTTTTTTGAAGGCAACTGAGGGAGATTACCCTAGAGGTGCAGGTGTGAAAATGTGTTGATTCGGTTATTTTATCTTGCATTAGGATTTTCTAGCATTTGTTTATTATCTTGCTATACAATCCCATTAGCTAACAGTTATATATACATACAAGACATACAAAGTATAAGTGCAAGAAAATAAAATGTGAGAAAGTAAAAACCTACAGCTATTACATGGCTTTAGGAGATTTACAATATTTAAAACTTTGCGGAAATTTAAACGCTAAGTTATTACAAAAACTCATGCGACCTATACACCAGTTTCTAAGAAAATAAATGGCAAAAGTAAACAAAAAATATTTGCTAAATTAATTTTAAAGTCTTAACATCTAAAAGATAAAAAAAAAATTGTGCATTTTTTGGTTTGATTTGAATAATAAAATAAATAGATTTTAAACCTAAATTAAACACTTAATTAATTATAAAAAACCCATGTCTAATTAATTAATTAAGAAAAATAATGTCAAAAATTAAATTAACCTATTAAAAGTATAAATCTGATTTTATTATATTTTTTATGATTTTTCTTGATTAAATAATAATTAAAAGAAAAAACAAGAAATTAATTAAAGAAAGAAGAAAAAGAAAAAGTTTGAAAAATGAACAAAGGGTTTGCAGGCGTTGGGGCTTGAACCCATGCCATTCCCTTTATAGCCTTCATCCTTTGCCATCTGAGCCATGCGCGCTTTATGTTAGGAAAATAGAAATGAATCAATATAATATGAATCTATGTGTTAGATGGAAAATAAAAAAAATGCCAAAAGGCTGGGATCGAACCCATGCCCTTCATGATGCACGCGCGTTCGTTTTTCCAACTGAGCCGTGTTGTTTTTCTGCTATTGGAATGAAAAAAAAACAATTATAAAATAAAAAGAAAATTGAAATCAGAGAGACGCCGAAGACCTAGCTCCGATCGTCTTCTCCGGTTGCCCAAAATCCAAATCCTAAAAAAACGTTAGACTCAAAGTAGAAGGGGGACCCTACCCTCCTAAATGGAGGGCTACTAATCCAATGGTAGGGTCCTTTTGGCATGAATATGCCTATAAACAGAGATTTAACGCAAACGTACATTCGTGCCCTTACAATGACAGATCAAGATTTATTCATCAGAGCATACATGTAACACGTAAAACATGTTCTAAATATCATCCTAATCACACATGAACACACAAGGTTAGTTAACAATGTGAAAAAATGAAGTTTAAGGTTTTAGAAAATTATCCAAAACGGTGTGATCGGGAGAGAGAGAGAGAGAGAGAGAGAATTTAAGCATAATATGGGTTGTTTCTAGACTCAGGGAGACTCCTGGGAACCTCAGGAGTATGAATGAATCATTAGTTTGGACTATAACAGGTTGGAATATGGTATACGAAACTTGCACTTTTCTTTGAAATTTATGATTATAAACCCTCTCTTCTTGCATCTTTTTCGTGTCATTTGCATCTGAATGTAATGTGTATTTGTATAGGAAGGAAATAGATCAAGACAAATGAGGAAAAGACCAAGTATTCAATGTATTTCCAAAACCTAATGAAACATGTTTTTCAAACTTGCCATTTTGAGAATATCATGTCTCAAGTCTTGTCTCCCATGATTTGCATGGATGTCCAAGAGTCTTTGGGCCTCAAATTTGATCCAATACCAAGCCCATATGCCTTGGTCTATTAGTTTATTATTTTATTTGATTTATTTTAATAATATTTGCATAAAACTAAAATAAATTAAATTAAAAAAACATGGACATGTACCAAATGATTTATAGGTCCTCTAACATGTCATAAACACATTTGAACCTCAAAAGTTAAGCCTATTAGCCCAAAAGTTCAAAATTGCTCAATTGAGGTTTCATGCATTTCTAAAAAATTGCTCAACTTGCACCAAAAATTACTCCCTCAATTTTCATCATTTGAAGGTGATCTTGGACTTTTTGGAAATCTTAAGATATCCCCTACAATCTCTATGTTGGTCATATTTTCATTTGAAGACTTTATCTTGATGTAAGTTGCCTTGACAAAAAGTATCTTTTTATTGACTTTTGAAATGACCTATAATGTTTTGGCTCATATCTCTCAAAATGAAGCATTTTTTGGACTTGAGCTTAGAGAGACAAAGTTATATAGAATTAAAGTTACTTCAAAATATGCTTTGGTTGAGAAAAACATGATGATGCATGTGAGAGTTATGCTTGGTCAAAGTTTAGTTGACTTCTCCTTAAGAAACCCCTAGTTTGGTAACTTTTGACTCTTGATGTATTGAGGGTTTTCTTGATAAATCATGATCAAACCTTGTTCAAATGATGAATATGACTTCAAAATATTGATGTTGACCAAAGATCTTGAATTTTGACTGTATGTTGACCATAATTGACTTTTTGTCCAATACAGTTGATTTTCAATCATCTGAGAAATTGACTGAGCAAACTTGTGATGCAAGGCTTGAAATTTGTCATAAGGGTACCTTGAAGCATATGGGGAGGCATGAAACTCAATTGAGGCATTAGAAACTAAATTTCCTTTGAGAAAACCAAAACCCTGGTTGTAGGTCAACTGCTTAGGAGGAAGGTTTGACTGGTCAACCCTTGAGTAACCTTGAGTACTTGAGACATTCATGAGCATGAGAAGGTGTTTTGAATAAATTGTCTTTAAAAATGGGAGGGAAAAGTTTGAGGTACAACATTAACCACAACCTTTTTTTCTTTATTTGAAAAATCTTGGTCAAGATAGCTCTAGTTATCAGACGTTGCTTTCAAGCCGTGAATTACACTGAAAGTATCTTATGAAAATCCACATAAGAATCAATACACCTGTTAGGAAAGACATTGAACCATAACCAAGCTTGTCGTATCATTACTAATGCAAAAAAATTTCACTTGGAGGAATCATCGATATTGAAGTAACTAAAATATTCGTTTACAAGCTATACATGTTCATCAGGATCTCCCTTTTCTTCATAGTCGGTTAGATTGGGTGGCTTCTCCATAGACTTTGGGATCCTTCTCTCTAAGACTCATAACGACAACATGTGCTTTGACTTCACCTTATCCGGGTGAATTTCTGCTTGAACTGGGGTGTGATCGGTGGGAATAGAACTGACTGTTTTTGGAATGCCGGTTCGCGTTTGCGTTTGTTTTCGCAAAATGTCATGGTAAGCAAGAGTCGCCACCGTCTTTTATTTTCTCCAACAAGGAAAAGACAAAAGCACAACAAAATTCCTTTTCGAGATGTTTCTCGGGTTCGGGAGGTAGATTATAGAAAGGGAAGGTGTTAGCACCCTTTCTATCTGTGGTTATCCACGGGCTCTTAGGTACTTGCTCACTATGTTTTCAAAAGGTTTTGCTTTTCTTGTGTATGTGGGTTTTGAAAAGAGTTTTGTTTGAAAACTTCGATTTAACTCTTGTTTCTGTCCTCAAGAGTGTATGAAGTGTTTTTGAAAACTTTCGTTTGAAAAGTGTAAGTGCGAAAAGTTTGTTTTGTTTTGAAAGAGAAAGTACCTAAGAACCTCTACCTACTCAAAAGGAATTAAGCTGTGTAAATGTACTTTAGACAGTGTTATCCCACTATTGAGAAGTAGGTAGCACCGTCGTTGGAGTTTTTGGGTCAATTCAATTAAGGGAATGTGGTCACTAAAGCAACGTTAGGACGCCTTAGCGGTAACCCTAATGTCTTAGATCGTTTTTTATCGAGGCAACCATTTCGAGGCAGCTTTGATCTTTAGACAGGAGGGCGACCTCTAAAACTTCCTATACTCAATGACCACGTCGAGGCAACCAAGTGAGGCGTACCCTAAGAGTGGCATGTGCGAGTGTGTCAGGTTTCAGTTATGTTATCTTTGTACATGTTATGGTGAGCTACGATTGATTTTAAATTAAGGTAGATCTTGTCATGCATAGCCTAGTTAGCATACATCTAGCAATTAATAGTTGCGGAAAATAAAACTACGCTATTACAAGGCGTCGGGTATTTATATCGCCAAAAACAAACCCTTGAAAAGTAAATTGCAGAAAAGTAAATGAAAGCGATAAATAATCCTAATTAAAGCTATTACATCCTCGGAGCAATTACAATTATATGGATCAAAACATGAATAAAATAATAATCACACGCGCGAGAAAAATTGAATCGGGGAGTTTCTTAGGGTTTTGACCCTTTTTTGAGAAAGAAGGAGATTTTTATTATTTATGAATTAAATTAACTCTAAACTAATTAATTAATAAAAAGAAATATTTTTTTGGTTTTTTTTGAATGTTTTAGAAAATAAAAATAATATGATTAAAATGTCAAAAAACCTAATTCTACATTAATTTTAAATTTATTGCAAAAATATTATTATTATGCCTAATTAAAACTAAACAAATTATATTAATATTTATTTACAAAATAAACTAATTAAATTTAATAAATAAAAATATTATTTTTAAGTTTTCTGATTTTATTATGAAAATATTAATTTGTTAGTGATATAAATAATAATTATAAAAATAATTAAATGAAAGAAGAAAGAAAAAATAAATAAAAAAGAAAGGAAAAGAAATAAACTTGAAAAGGGGGGTGTTGGGCTTAATTCTGGAGTGACAAGAGCAATTCTGAAGCCCATTAACAATTCCAGCCTCGTTGACTTTCTGAATTATCCACACGCTTGTTGACTAAGGACCATGAAAGTCCTTCCATCTAGACCCTTGGATCAGGTCTGAGGCCACTTGGACAACATCTGGATGAGGGCGTATGATGGGCCCTGCTTGGAGTGCTACATAGAATTGCCTGAAACAAAATAACACAAATGTTTTGGGGGACCTGGGATTCGAACCCAGGTCCCAATGAACTATGCTTCAATGCCTTTGCCAACTGAACTGTAACGCGCTTTTGTTAAATGGATAGATAGAGAATATTATATACAATAAACAAACAATATGTTGTAAACAAAAAATAACGCGCGCGTTTTTCAAACACACGAATCAGATGCCAACACCTCATCATCTTCAACCTTTGTTCTGTGTAAACAGAATCAAATAGCGGGGGTTTTTAACCTCCACTACCTTCTGCAAGGAAAAATAGCGAATAGAAATATAGCAAACATAAATATTTCGCGAGGTATGGGTTCCCATCGTCTTGGCCTCACGAATTCAACCATGTACCTCATTGGTTCCAATTTTTCCTGGTTTGGAAAGCCCTAATTTAAAGCTTGAAAACCCTAGAAATTCAATCATGGCATATCTCGATTCAGGGCACTATGGTTCAATTCAATCATTCCATTAGCTTTGTATGATCTCTAGCAATGCAAATCAGTCACAAAAACATGTTAAATGCGCATGAATTAAGAGATACAGTTTTGAATAGAAAGTGCAAACCGTGAGATGGTATGTAGCGATTCCTTAAGCTTTGATGCTTGAATTTGATTGCAAATCAATCCTAGTGCTTCCTGCAATGTGTTTGGATGGACAAAACGCCTTGAATTGGCCTAGAATGCAAGAACCAGTTTTGAGTTTTCTTGAAAATTCTTGAAATTGATATGGCCGTTTCTGTAGCTTTCAATCGTGTATTAGGGTATGGTTGGCTTGCTTATGTATAAGGCAATCAAATTAGGTCAAAAGTTGGGCCAATATCCATGTGCATTGAAGATTAAATCCTTGATTGATAAATCAAATATTCTTGATTTTCCATGATTGAACAAGTTGCCAAATTTGGATTTTTTTTGTATCTTTTTGATTGTGCACGAATTGGTCAGCATATTTGGATCATATTTGGTTCACAAATTGATTCAAAAATCAAATCTTGTATTTTCTTATGATTTAAACTAATTAAATGAATTAATATATATTAAAAATCCATTTAATCAATAAATTTAAGAAAATAAATCCAATTTAACTTGGTGGGTAGTGCATAGGTCATGGGTGAAGTTTCAAGAAGAGATTTGAGGCCCATTAGCAAAAAGAAGGTGTTTTGAGCAAAGTTGACTTTTGCAAATTCATGAAAATTTCTCAACTTCTCCAATGCACAACTTGCTCAATTTTGATCATATGACCATGTTCTTGAACATTTTGGAAATCTCTTGAAGTCCTATGACCAATGCCTTTGGTCCTATGTCATTTGGATTTACCAGTCTCAAGTTATGGCCTTTGACTCAAAGTGTACTTTTGTTGACTTTTGAAATTGACCTATAATGTAAAAATTTGTAACTTTTTGTGAGAGAATTTATTGATCTTGGAGTGTGAAGATGGATTGTAGGAAATTGCATCCTCTTCAAAATGAGCTTTGGATGGAATTTTTCTGACAAACCATGAAAGAGTTATGCCCTTGTCAAAGTACAGTTGACTTTTCTACTGTCCAAAAATAGTAACTTTTGTACCTTGATGATTTTTGAGCTATTCTTGTGGGATCATGATCAAGACTTGATCAAATGATGATTGTGAACTCAAAATAAGATGTTGACCAAGAATTCTGACTTTTGACTGCAAAATGACCATTTTGCCCTTGCAGTTGACTGTAAATCAAATGGAGCTTTTGACTGTGCAAATTGGCACTGTGAGTCTTGAAACTTGGCATGTAGATGCTTGAGAATGTATATAGGCCTATGAGACTTGATTGAACCATTGAGAACCCCAAATTCCTTGAGAGAACCAAAACCCTAATTTTGAATTGACTGCCTTAGGAGGTGACTTGACTGTACAACCCTTGAGCAATCTTGAACCATTTGGAGATGATTCTTGACATATCTTGAGGAATATGGGAGGGAAAATTTTTGGGTACAACAGTTGCCCCTGTTCAATCTTCTTAAACCTGAGGATGTAGATTGGTTTGTGTGCCTTTCGTGATCCGAAGGTGAAAGATGATTGAACACTAAAGTGCCTAGAAATTTGCACTCGCATGGTGTAGTATCAGCAATGTGATGTCGGGAATGGGCTTACAGATGCCATTTGGAGATTGTTGGTAGAAGGATGGGCTTATAGATGCCATCTGGAGATTTTTGGTAGAAGGATGGGCTTATAGATGCCATCTGGAGATTGTTGGTAGGTAGTTTTGTCTTTGTTGACAGGTTATCTTCATTGACGGGTTGTCTTCATTGACGGGTTGTCTCTATTGACGGGTTGTCTCTATTGAAGGGTTGTCTTCATTGAAGGGTTGTCTTCATTGACGGGTTTCAGAAAAATCTTTAGGAATCGATTTAACTGGTTTTGTCTCCATTGACTGTGTTCGGATCAGAAAAATCTTTAGGAATCGATTTAACTGGTTTTGTCTCCTTTAACTGAATTAGCATCAGAAAAATCTTTAGGAATCGATTTAGCTGATTTTGTCTCCATTGACTGACTTGGCTTCAGAAAAATCTTTAGGAATTGATTTAACTGGTTTTGTCTCCATTGACTGGATTAACATCAGAAAAATCTTTAGGAATCGGTTTAACTGGTTTTGTCTCCATTGACTGGATTAGCATCAGAAAAATCTTTAGGAATCGATTTAACTGGTTTTGTCTCCATTGACATAATTTGAGAATCTAACTGCATCTTTCCTGAAAGGTAAAGGTCAGTCATATGCAATGTATGATATGGATCGAGCAATGATGTTCTCAACATAAATGAGATTGTATGATATGATGCGTATATGCATGTATCATGATGTATGAAAATGTGATGTTTTAGCTGGGGAAAATAAATCCCGGATAGCCGCTGGAGAATGATGTTGAATTCTTTGCTTCCACTGGGGATGATGAACGGAGATGATAAACTTGCAAGAGAGGATGACTCCGTTGGGGAATAAACTGGTGAAGAGATTACTCTGCGGGGAATTACTCTGTGGGGAGGAGATACTTTGCTGAGATTTTAATGATAACTTCGCTGGGGATTCCGTTGATAAGCTCGATTGGGGATTTTGATGATGAACTCTGCTGGGGATAGAAAGAACTTCGCTGGGGATGATCTTTCAGTTGCAACTTGCTGAGGATAACCCAGTTAGACTCTCGTGGGGATAACCTCCTGAATATGGCTGGGGAGATACATTTGCACTCTGCAGGGGACAAGCTTCCAGAATCTACTGGGGAAGATGATTCCACTCTGGCGGGGAAGCTTTTTCAGACTGCGCTGGGAAATGGCTCCACTGGGGTTATCTTGTATTCCGCCGGGGAACATTCTTATATTTCGTTGAGGAATATTAAGACTGCCGGGGATGCTTGCTGAGGAATATCTGTATACTCCGCTGGGGAATATTAAGATCTACTGGGGATACCCAACTTTTTAGGGCTGATGGTAGACCAACTCTGCTTGGGGAGAGTATTGCTGATTTGTTCATAATTGCAAGTCTCAGTGGGGAGAGCTTTCATTACTGTCTTACTCTGCGGGGAGTGAAGGTATCTTGGTCATATTCTTCAGCTGAATCTACCTTGGTACCTTGGTGGACAGAACAACTAGACCTCTCAGACAATTCTTATTGCCCCTACTTCTGATATCACCCGTAATTAGTCTTTTGTTTCGCATGCAAATATTTATGAGCAGCAATTAATTTCAAATGCATATATCAAAATTGAACATTGGACGTTCTTTACACAACAAAACAGATAAAGGAAAAAAACAATTTGCAATTTGTCTGAAAATGAACTTGTATTGCTTTTGAAGTTTGCCTGTAAATAGGCGTTTTTGTACAAGAGGCTGATGTCCTAGTAAGAGAACGCCGCCGGACAAATAGAATTTATACAATTTGTGAAAAGAAAACAAAACAGCTATGTGAATAATCCCACTGGGTTCCAACTCTACTATCGCCTTTATGTCTTCAAGCATCTCATCACTTTGCTGCTTAGTTGGAGATGAATCTGATTGACTAGTGTCGTCTGAGCCTGATAGTTGATACCAAAGTCCGGATGCGAGGTGATCCAATGAGACATAGTGTTACGCTTATCCCTAACTTTTGCCTAGACCGCCCTTTCGGGTTTTCAGTCCACCGGGATACCCATTTTTGCCCAAGCCGCCTTTTCGGGTTTTCGGCTTGCCGGGTGTACAGATTTTTTTATTTTCATCCCTTATTTTTGCCCGAACACTTTTGGTTCGCCGGGAAGCCCTTATTTTTGCCTAGGCCAGTCGACCTAGCAGGTCTTTAATTATGCGTAGTATCTTTTTACTATGTCTGCATTGGTGGAGTGAGGAAGGTCGTCACCATCCATGGTGGTTAGAATCATCGCTCCTCCTGAGAAGATGTTCTTAACCACAAATGGCCCTTCGTACGTAGGGGTCCATTTGCCCCTGGGATCGCCCTGAGGTAGAATGATGCGCCTGATTACCATGTCCCCAACTTGATACTCTTGTCGTCTAACTTTCTTGTTAAATGCCTTGATCATCTGTTTTTGGTACGTCTGACCATGACAAATAGCAGTGAGTCTCTTTTCGTCGATTAGGTTTAGTTGATCAAGCCGGGTCTGGATCCAATCGTCTTCACTTAAACCCGCATCCTTCATGATCCGGAGAGAGGGTATCTGAACTTCAATGGGCAGGAATGCCTCCATGCCGTATACCAAGGAATAGGGTGTTGCCCCTGTTGACGTCCGTGCTGAGGTACGATACCCGTGTAGAGCAAATGGTAACATCTCGTGCCAGTCTTTGTAGGTCACTGTCATCTTCTGCACAATATTCTTAATGTTCTTATTAGCCGCTTCTACAGTCCCATTCATCTTCGGCCGGTAGGGAGAAGAGTTGTGGTGTTGTATCTTGAATTGCTTGCAGAGCTCAGTGATCATCTTGTTGTTAAGATTGGTACCATTATCTATAATGATCCTCTTTGGTACACCGTATCGACAGATCAGGTTGTGCCGAATGAACCGTGCCACGACGTTCTTGGTTACAGTGGCAAAGGAAGCTGCTTCAACCCACTTCATAAAGTAATCAATCGCTACCAGGATGAACCGATGCCCTTTGGATGTCGTAGGTCTGATCTTGCTGATCATATCAATGCCCCACATTGCAAAAGGCCAAGGTGCTGTCAAGACGTTCAAAGGAACTGGAGGAATGTGCACCTTATCAGCATAGATCTGACACTTGTGACATGTCCGAGAATGCTGATAACAGTCGGCTTCTATTGTTGACCAGTAATATCCTGCCCGAAGGATTTTCTTTGCCATGGTATGTCCACTGGAATGCGTTCCGAAGGTACCTTCATGCAGCTCTGCCATGATCCTTTCTGCTTCGATCTTATCCACACAACGCAGTAAGGTTGAATCATGGTTACATTTGTAAAGAATGTCATTGCTGAGGAAGAACTTTGCCACGAATCTTCTCAGAAACTTCTTGTCATTAACAGATGCACCCTCGGGGTATTCTTGAGCTTCAAGGTACCTCTTTACTTCATGATACCAAGGTTTTTCTGTTACCTCTTCGGTCTCAAGATCACAACAATATGCAGGTTCATCCAATTTCCAAATAATGATCCGGGGAGCCTCGTTGTCCCATTTGACTTTGAACATAGAAGACATCGTGGCTAGCGCGTCCGCCAACTGATTCTCCTCTCTTGGGAAGTGCTCAAAGGTTATCTCCTCGAAATGGGGAAGCAATGTCAACACATACTCCTTGTAAGGAATAAGATTTGGGTGTTTCGTATCCCACTCGCCTTTGATCTGACTGATCATGAGAGCAGAATCTCCGAAGACCCTCAAAAACTTGATCCTTAGGTCAATTGCAACTCGAAGACCCATGATGTATGCTTCATACTCCGCCATGTTGTTGGTGCAGTTGAAACATAGTCGGGCGGTGAGCGGAGTATGAGAGCCTTTAGGAGATATGATCACAACGCCAATACTGTTACCCAAAGCGTTTGAGGCTCCGTCAAAGTGCATAGACCATCGGGATCCTTCCTCAGGTCCTTCATTCGGTCCAGGTATCTCGCAATCAGTTACTACCATGATATTCTCGTCTGGAAATTCAAAGTTCATAGACTGGTAATCATCCACTGCCTGATGTGCCAAATGGTCTGCCAACACACTTCCCTTGATTGCTTTTTGAGTCGTGTACTGGATATCATATTCAGTCAAGATCATCTGCCATCTTGTTATTCTTCCGGACAAGGCAGGCTTTTCGAAGATATACTTGATTGGATCCATCTTTGAAATCAACAGAGTAGTGTGAGTCAACATATACTGTCTTAGCCGGCGAGCAGCCCATACCAAAGCGCAACAAGTTTTCTCGAGTAGTGAGTATCGGGTCTCACAGTCGGTAAACTTTTTACTAAGGTAATAAATAGCATGCTCTTTTCGGCCAGACTCGTCATGCTGACCTAGCACACACCCCATTGAGTTGTCCAGTACTGTCAAGTATAAGATTAGAGGTCTCCCTTCAACCGGTGGCATAAGAATGGGTGGCTCTTGGAGATACTCTTTGATTATTTCGAAAGCGGCTTGGCATTTATCGTTCCAACGCACCACTTGATCTTTCTTCAGTAGCTTGAAGATTGGTTCACAAGTGGCAGTTAGATGTGAGATGAATCGGGCAATGTAGTTCAGCCGTCCTATAAAGCCTCTGACCTCTTTCTCTGTCTTTGGAGCTGGCATATCTTGTATGGCTTTCACTTTGGCAGGGTCCACTTGAATACCTTTGTCGCTTACGACGAAACCTAGTAGTTTTCCAGATCTCACCTCGAAGGTGCACTTGTTCGGGTTTAACCTCAATTTGTACAACTTCAACCGGTCAAACAGCTTCTGTAGATGATCAAGGTGTTCCTCCTCAAATTGGGACCTTGCAATCATATCATCGACATATACTTCAATCTCATGATGGATCATATCATGAAACAAAGCAACCATAGCGCGCTGATACGTTGCCCCAACATTTTTCAACCCAAAAGGCATGACCTTGTAGCAAAAGGTACCCCACTGAGTAATAAAAGTGGTCTTCTCCATGTCTTCGGGAGCCATCTTTATCTGATTATAACCGGAGAACCCGTCCATAAAGGAGAATACCTTATGCTGAGCAGTGTTGTCAACCAGAACATCGATGTGAGGCAGAGGGAAGTCATCCTTAGGGCTCGCCCTGTTCAAATCCCTGTAGTCAACACACATTCTGACCTTACCATCTTTCTTCGGTACTGGAACCACATTGGCGACCCACTGAGGGTAAGAAGTTACTGCTAGAAAACCGACGTCAAATTGTTTCATAACCTCGGCCTTGATTTTCTCAGACATCTCTGGGCGCATACGGCGATCCTTCTGTTTTACCGGAGGGCATTCTTCCTTGGTAGGCAGGTGATGAACCACAATGTCGGTATCCAACCCAGGCATATCTTCGTAAGACCAGGCAAAGATTTCCACGTAGTCATGCAGCATCTGAATCAACCGTTGTTTCACACTAAGCTCCAGATTTGCATCGATCTTGACTTCCTTTTTGTCTGTCTCAGTACCCAGATTTACCGTTTCCACTGGCTCTTCATGTGGATGGATGGCCCTCTCTTCCTGGAGTAACAGTCTTGCAAGTTCACCAGGCACTTCGCAATCATCTTCACCTTCGTCTTCGGCTAAGTTGATCGGATTTTCGAAGTCATAACTGGCAGTAGCAGAGTTGTTACCAGTGAGATCCAGAGTGGATTGGGACCTGTATATGTGAGTGTGTGTAAATAGCTGTTTTGCAATATATAATAAAGAAAGACAAGGAGCGCAATATTTGAAATGCAAAAAACGTCCAATGCTTTTATTAATGATATATGAAAATGGCACACAAAAGCCCTCACAAATGAAGCCACGGTGCCCCGGGTAGGACCGGGCCATAAAGTTTCACAATATTGTCTGTTACAAATTCAAAACAAAAGAGTTCATTATTGAGTAACAAAAGTAATAGGGACGAAGTCCTTTGCCGTCCAGTTGCTTGGTCCACCATCGGTTATAGGGTAGATCCAACTGTCGAATTCAGATTCCTCCACGTCATCTTCGATGGCATTTACTCCCGAGTTGCTGATGAACACAGGAGGTCTTCCAATCCTCGTACTACGAACAACCCTTTGAGCTTCTGCAGTGAAACCCAAACCAAACTTGTCAGTCTTCTGAGTGAAATCAGGAAGTCGGCCCCAGTTTGCATACTCACCCTTCTCAATAACAGCCCGGGCATCCTTTAAGGAAGCCATCTTCAAAGGAGAATCTTCGATCACAGTCTCGGTTGATGCCAATGTCTGAGGAACTTCTTCAAAGTGTTGAAATGGGGTCTCAATGAACTCCCCATCCATCTCTATGTACCGGAACGAGTTAAGGTGGTTGACCATGTACTCTTCCTCCCCCTGAACTGTCACAATCTTCCCTTTGACCGGGTATTTCATCTTCTGATGGAGTGTGGAGGTCACAGCTCCGACTTTATGGATCCATGGACGACCTAGCAAGCAAGAATAGGATGGTCGAATGTCCATCACGTAGAATGTAGAATCGAAGACCTGAGAACCAACTCTAATTAGAATGTCAACCTCACCATGCACCATCCTTTTAGACCCATCAAAGGCCCGAACAACAATGTTACTTGGCTTTAGCTCCAACCCTTCGCAATCCAACATGTCTAGAGCTTTCTTGGGCAAGACGTTCAATGAGGAACCAGTGTCAACCAACACATGTGCAAGAGTAGTACCCCTGCATTCAATGGAGACATGCAGGGCATCGTTATGGTTCTTCCCTTTAGCAGTCAGATCAGCGTCGGAGAAACCCAAACCATTATCAGCACTTAAGTTGGCCACACAATCGGTAAACTGATCAGCTGATGTGTCTTGTGGCACGTGGGCCGTCTTCAGGAAGGTAATCAGAGCCTTGGCATGGGCCTCTGAACACAACAACAATGATAACATAGAAATCTTGGAGGGGGTTTGCCCCAGCTGCTCAACTACATTATAATCACTCTTCTTAATGATCTTCAGAATCTCTTCCATCTCCTGTTTGGAAGCTTCAACATTGATTGTCTTTGGCGTCTCCGTCTGGGCAGGAATATCAGTGGCGATCCCTTTGCCCCGAGCGTCAGATGACTCGGTGACAGGGGTAGAACTAAGAACTTGATCAGGAGGGGAAGTAGGCACACTTGCAGGTGTGATGACAATAGGTCTCTGGATAGTTGGTGGCGCAATATCAGGTGAGAAAAGTCTACCACTGTGGGTGACTTTAGGAGGCCCGGTAATGTTGCTGACGCCGGTATTAGTATCAAACTCTTGCTTAACTCCAAGAACATAAACATCTTCCCCATAGTGCCAAGGGACAGTTTTGTCAGAGGTGTAGGGAATAGGCCCCGGAACAGTGATGATTATAGGTGCAATCTTTTGAACAGGCGTAATTCTGACAGGCTTCCTCGAGGGAGCCTTGGGAGAATTGTTGAAAATGGTAACAATGAAACTTCTTCAGTATAGGTAGCAGGAACAACAATCTTCTCAAACAAGATCTCTTTATTATCCATCAGGTTTTGGATGCCTGACTTCAAAGATGGACAACCAGTAGGTGAAACAGAACACAGATGGCAACCCTCACTACACCCCGGAAATAAACCGGCTAGCAACAGGTTCCTCTTGACAGTCAACAGCGGGGTGACAATATCATCCACATAGGCTACAAACAAGTCTTCCTCTACAGCATTTACTCCATGTTTGGGCATGGGAGCAGTCATAACATTGGGCCTCTCGGGCGCCTCAAACTCAATCTCTTTTGCATCAATCAAGTCTTGGACCTTATTCTTCAAAGTCCAGCAATCATCCGTATTATGCCCCAGACTCTCAGAATGATAAGCGCAGCGGGCGTTGGGGTTATACTTTGGTGATGTAGTATTCAGATTCTTTGGGGCTTCCCTTAGAGTCACCAAATTGGTCTTCAGCAACTGTGGCAATATCTGGGACAAGGTCATGCTAAGTCGAGTGAACTGCCTTCGAGGTCTCTCACCCCTTTGTTGGTTGTGATGCTGAGGAGCACCAGCAGGTTTTGAAATGACCACCGCGTTGACAGCTTGGCGGTGTTCAGATCTATTCTGTCTCCTTGAACCATAGACAACACTAAATTCTTTTTTGAACGACTTCTTCTCAGTGCTCGATGAGGCACCCTTTTGTATCTTCCCGGCCTTGATACCAGCTTCAATCCTCTCACCAGTCAAGATAAGGTCTGTAAACCCGGCTGAAGAGTTTCCAATCAAATGGTTAAAGAATGGACCAGACAGGGTCCCCAGAAACATATCAACAAGTTCACGATCAGTTAAAGGTGGCTGCACCCTTCCGGCAAGGTCTCTCCACTTTTGAGCATACTCTTTAAATCCTTCACCCGTCCCTATTGACATACCCTGGAGTTGGGTACGCGTAGGAGCGAGGTCGGAATTATATTGATACTGCTTATAAAACGCAGTAGCCAAATCCTCCCAGTTACGGATACTGGCTCCATCCAGCTGATAGAACCACTCAAGTTGAGTCCCTGAAAGACTATCCTGAAAGAAATGGATCCACAAATTCTTATCAGCTGTGTAAGGCTGGATCTTCCTTACATACGACCGAAGGTGCAGCTTTGGGCAGGAGGCTCCGTCATATTTGGCAAAGGCAGGTGCCTTAAACTTATGGGGAATCACCACCCCAAAGGATAAACCTAGGTCTCCGAAGTCTAGCCCGGGCACGTTCTGTATCTCCATAGCGCTCAAGCGGTCCTCCAGCTGTTTGTACCTATCCTCAGTAGGGGGATACTGTTCCTCATCATAATACGTCTCGTTGTCGGAGACCACGGGGCTAGGGACCCTTCTCTCTTGTGGACTGTCTTTCCCTACAGATGAGGTGGTCAGATCAACCTCATTCTGCATTCCATTTCCAAACCTGCGTCCAGTGTTGAACAAGACGGTCCTCTTCTTCTTCTTCTTCCTCTCTTTCAGAATCAGAGTCTTCAAATCCTGTTGACCCTGGGCTAGGCTCATAACCAACTCTTGGAACTGAGCATTCTGGGCCTGGAGGGCCTTGATAGCTTGTTCAATGGACAGTTCAGTAGACATGATGATTGCTGAAATAAACAACGAAGAAGATAAGTGACCTGTAAAAAGGGTACCTGTTATGCATATGATGAAATGAAATACGTATGATTTATGTTTTCAAAGACAATCGGGATTCAAATTTGTAGACAAGAAAGGAAACACACTTTATTAGATTTAACTTTAGAATTTAAACTATTCAACAAATTGCCCTTAGGCGTTACAAGAATGAAAATACTGAAAAGTAAATAAAACTGTAAAAGAAATCATCAAAGGTCCATCAATGCTCCCATGGCCTCTTCTTCTCAGTGCGGATATAATCATTCAGGATCCGCTCGTTCTCCAATTGCTTAGTCAGCTTCTGGATCTTCTGTTCTTGTTCGTTGAACCTTTCCCGATAAGAATCTCGTTCTTCCTGCAATTGTGCCCAAGACCTCTTCAGTGTGCCAACATCAGTGGGTGTATAAGGATGGAGAATAGTTGGAGGAACCCCGTCTTTATCAGCAGCTTCAAGAGTAATAGGCCTGACAGCTTCGTATGGCATACCTAACCTCTGGGCACAGATGCGGACCCATCTGAAATATGACTCCATTGGTAGAGAAGTCTTTGGCCCCAACTCAAATGGGTCAGATTTGTGAACTCTATCCCAAGCCCTGGTGAATTTACGACGCAGCTCGTTGTTATCTACCTGAAAATCAAAGACGATATGAGGTATCAACATCTCATGAGGCCCTTCTCTTCTGGCTCTTCCAAACTGAAGGAGAGCTAAGCATGGGTTATAAGAGATTCCTCCATGGGTTCTGATCAATGGAACATTAGGATACTCTCTACAACGATCAATGACAGCCACCTCATCTATGCCTCTGAGAGTCCAAATAATGTCGTTATCAGTAAGAGACCTTATCCTATGAGCCCATCCCCTTCCTTCTTTGTTCTTCAGTACGAACTTAGGGAGGTGCGAAATAAACCACCTCGCCAATAAAGGAGCACATCACATCAAAGTTCCCCGCTTTCGGGCGGTACGAGCTTAGAGCTGATAAAGGATATCACCCAAGAGAGTGGGTACAGGGTTCCGAGAGATGAAGATCCTCATGGCATTAACATCAACAAAGGTGTCAGGATTTGGAAACAATACCAGACCATAAATTAAGAGAGCCAGAATGTCCTCGTACGCTTTGAAGTCTAAGTCATTCCAGAAACAATTAGCTTCGCCAACCAGAAACTTAGCCAAAAAGCCCTTAACTCCACTTCTAGTCTCCCAGTTAGCCATTACCTCCTCTTTGGTCAAGTGAAGGGCTGCAGCAATCTCTTCAGGCCTGAGAGTCTTTTCCCAACCAGTAAATGGAGTCTGCTCCAAAATAGGGATGCCAAGCAACTCAGAGAATTCTTCCAGGGTAGGGACCAACTGGAAGTCTTGAAAGGTGAAGCAATGGTATAGCGGATCATAAAACTTGACTAGAACACTCATCATTTGTTGGTCCCACTTTGAGGTGACTAAACCAAGAAGAGAACCATGCCTCTTGATGAAGGAAGTAGTGTTTGGAATCCTGTCAACCAATTCTTTAAGCAAAGTAGGTGGTTGAACAAAGTTGAGCCGGATAGTATTCCTACGCATGGGCATCATGATGTCCTACAAAACAGAGCAAAGATGAAACCTTCTTGTCTTTGAAATGGGTTAGTCCTTATGCAGGATGTATGCAATGTTATGATGTTATGATGTTATGATAAAGGCACACCACAAGTATTCACAAAAGGCAAACATGGTAAAGGCACACAAGTCACACAAAAGAGCCCTTAGATTTCAGGCTGGCATGAAGCTTTAGGTACTAACCTCTTTCAGTTTCAGTTGGTTAAGACCTGTCCTAAAAATAGTAATCGGGTTCTAGAGGATCTCAATATTACTGACTACCCTCAATCGGTCATAATTCCAGTTTGGTAACCTTTTCTTGCAGCCGGAACCATCGCGAGAGTTTAGTCTCAATGAGCGTAGCATACTGCTACTGTTCTATGGCCAAGTTGGTCAATTTAAGGTTCTAAGGTCAGTTGGTGCTTAATGACTCCCCAGAAGACCCACATTCTCCTCGTTCCAACACAAGGGATATCGGTACAGACCAAGGTGTCACACCAACGTAGCTACTGCTTCATCTGTGTCGGTCTACGCCGGACAGACCCCTCACAGTTTATTGCTACATACCTAAAAAAGGGTACCCCAGATCCGGGTTAGGATCTATAAAACTCTGATACAAGCCCACAAAATTTAAAGCATATAAAGCATACAATTGAAAACATAATGATCTAATCCTAAGGTACACCTCACTTATTAGTCCCCAACAGAGTCGCCAGTTCTGTGATCGGTGGGAATAGAACTGACTGTTTTTGGAATGCCGGTTCGCGTTTGCGTTTGTTTTCGCAAAATGTCGCGGTAAGCAAGAGTCGCCACCGTCTTTTATTTTCTCCAACAAGGAAAGGACAAAAGCACAGCAAAATTCCTTTTCGAGATGTTTCTCGGGTTCGGGAGGTAGATTATAGAAAGGGAAGGTGTTAGCACCCTTTCTATCCGTGGTTATCCACGGGCTCTTAGGTACTTGCTCACTATGTTTTCAAAAGGTTTTGCTTTTCTTGTGTATGTGGGTTTTGAAAAGAGTTTTGTTTGAAAACTTCGATTTAACTCTTGTTTCTGTCCTCAAGAGTGTATGAAGTGTTTTTGAAAACTTTCGTTTGAAAAGTGTAAGTGCGAAAAGTTTGTTTTGTTTTGAAAGAGCAAGTACCTAAGAACCTCTGCTTACTCAAAAGGAATTAAGCTGTGTAAATATCCTTTAGACAGTGCTATCCCACTATTGAGAAGTAGGTAGCACCGTCGTTGGAGTTTTTGGGTCAATTCGATTAAGGGACATGTGGTCACTAAAGCAACGTTAGGACGCCTTAGCGGTAACCCTAATGTCTTAGATCGTTTTTTATCGAGGCAACCGTTTCGAGGCAACTTTGATCTTTAGACAGGAGGGCGACCTCTAAAACTTCCTATACTCAATGACCACGTCGAGGCAACCAAGTGAGGCGTACCCTAAGAGTGGCATGTGCGAGTGTGTCAGGTTTCAGTTATGTTATCTTTGTACATGTTATGGTGAGCTACGATTGATTTTAAATTAAGGTAGATCTTGTCATGCATAGCCTAGTTAGCATACATCTAGCAATTAATAGTTGCGGAAAATAAAACTACGCTATTACAAGGCGTCGGGTATTTTCATCGCCAAAAACAAACCCTTGAAAAGTAAATTGCGGAAAAGTAAATGAAAGCGATAAATAATCCTAATTAAAGCTATTACATCCTCGGAGCAATTACAATTATATGGATCAAAATATGAATAAAATAATAATCACACGCGCGAGAAAAATTGAATCGGGGAGTTTCTTAGGGTTTTGACCCTTTTTTGAGAAAAAAGGAGATTTTTATTATTTATGAATTAAATTAAACCTAAACTAATTAATTAATAAAAAGAAATATTTTTTTGGTTTTTTTTTTAATGTTTTAGAAAATAAAAATAATATGATTAAAATGTCAAAAAACCTAATTCTACATTAATTTTAAATTTATTGTAAAAATATTATTATTATGCCTAATTAAAACTAAACAAATTATATTAATATTTATTTACAAAATAAACTAATTAAATTTAATAAATAAAAATATTATTTTTTAGTTTTATGATTTTATTATGAAAATATTAATTTGTTAGTGATATAAATAATAATTATAAAAATAATTAAATGAAAGAAGAAAGAAAAAATAAAAAAAAAGAAAGGAAAAGAAATAAACTTGAAAAGGGGGGTGCTGGGCTTAATTCTGGAGTGACAAGAGCAATTCTGAAGCCCATTAACAATTCCAGCCTCGTTGACTTTCTGAATTATCCACACGCTTGTTGACTAAGGACCATGATAGTCCTTCCATCTAGACCCTTGGATCAGGTCTGAGGCCACTTGGACAACATCTGGATGAGGGCGTATGATGGGCCCTGCTTGGAGTGATACATAGAATTGCCTGAAACAAAATAACACAAATGTTTTGGGGGACCTGGGATTCGAAGCCAGGTCCCAATGAACTATGCTCCAATGCCTTTGCCAACTGAACTGTAACGCGCTTTTGTTAAATGGATAGATAGAGAATATTATATACAAAAAACAAACAATATGCTGTAAACAAAAAATAACGCGCGCGTTTTTCAAACACACGAATCAGATGCCAACACCTCATCATCTTCAACCTTTGTTTTGTGTAAACAGAATCAAATAGCGGGGGTTTTTAACCTCCACTACCTTCTGCAAGGAAAAATAGCGAATAGAAATATAGCAAACATAAATATTTCGCGAGGTATGGGTTCCCATCGTCTTGGCCTCACGAATTCAACCATGTACCTCATTGGTTCCAATTTTTCATGGTTTGGAAAGCACTAATTTAAAGCTTGAAAACCCTAGAAATTCAATCATGGCATATCTCGATTCAGGGCACTATGGTTCAATTCAATCATTCCATTAGCTTTGTATGATCTCTAGCAATGCAAATCAGTCACAAAAACATGTTAAATGCGCATGAATTAAGAGATACAGTTTTAAATAGAAAGTGCAAACCGTGAGATGGTATGTAGCGATTCCTTGAGCTTTGATGCTTGAATTTGATTGCAAATCAATCCTAGTGCTTCCTGCAATGTGTTTGGATGGACAAAACGCCTTGAATTGGCCTAGAATGCAAGAACCAGTTTTGAGTTTTCTTGAAAATTCTTGAAATTGATCTGGCCGTTTCTGCAGCTTTCAATCGTGTATTAGGGTATGGTTGGCTTGCTTATGTATAAGGCAATCAAATTAGGTCAAAAGCTGGGCCAATATCCATGTGCATTGAAGATTAAATCCTTGATTGATAAATCAAATATTCTTGATTTTCCATGATTGAACAAGTTGCCAAATTTGGATTTTTTTTGTATATTTTTGATTGTGCACGAATTGGTCAGCATATTTGGATCATATTTGGTTCACAAATTGATTCAAAAATCAAATCTTGTATTTTCTTATGATTTAAACTAATTAAATGAATTAATATATATTAAAAATCCATTTAATCAATAAATTTAAGAAAATAAATCCAATTTAACTTGGTGGGTCGTGCATAGGTCATGGGTGAAGTTTCAAGAAGATATTTGAGGCCCATTAGCAAAAAGAAGGTGTTTTGAGCAAAGTTGACTTTTGCAAATTCATGAAAATTTCTCAACTTCTCCAATGCACAACTTGCTCAATTTTGATCATATGACCATGTTCTTGAACATTTTGGAAAGCTCTTGAAGTCCTATGACCAATGCCTTTGGTCCCATGTCATTTGGATTTACCAGTCTCAAGTTATGGCCTTTGACTCAAAGTGTACTTTTGTTGACTTTTGAAATTGACCTATAATGTAAAAATTTGTAACTTTTTGTGAGAGCATTTCTTGATCTTGGAGTGTGAAGATGGATTGTAGGAAATTGCATCCTCTTCAAAATGAGCTTTGGATGGAATTTTTCTGACAAACCATGAAAGAGTTATGCCCTTGTCAAAGTACAATTGACTTTCTGCTGTCCAAAAATAGTAACTTTTGCACCTTGATGATTTTTGAGCTATTCTTGTGGGATCATGATCAAGACTTGATCAAATGATGACTGTGAACTCAAAATAAGATGTTGACCAAGAATTCTGACTTTTGACTGCAAAATGACCATTTTGCCCTTGTAGTTGACTGTAAATCAAATGGAGCTTTTGACTGTGCAAATTGGCACTGTGAGTCTTTAAACTTGGCATGTAGATGCTTGAGAATGTATATAGGCCTATGAGACTTGATTGAACCATTGAGAACCCCAAATTCCTTGAGAGAACCAAAACCCTAATTTTGAATTGACTACCTTAGGAGGTGACTTGACTGTACAACCCTTGAGCAATCTTGAACCATTTAGAGATGATTCTTGACATATCTTGAGGAATATGGGAGGGCAAATTTTGGGGTACAACATGGGGAATAAGCACGACTTCTCTGGTCTCCATCGATGCTCGAATGAGGAGTCTCATGTTTCTTACTTTTGCGTCGTTCCTTCGATCAAGGAGCCTCTTCCTTTTTCATCCTGACTTGTCCTAGAATGGTAGCACGACTTTTTCTTAAAGAGACTTCTTTAACGGTATTCTCTCAGGAGGGAGCGTTATGGAGACCTTCTCCAATTTGTTGAATCCTTTCTTCAATAGAGGCTAGTTTTGCTGTCAAACGAAGTTAAACACGTTGTTCAGTAGCTCGTTGGATCATTACATGCCAAGGTTTTCCTGTGGAGCGTGAAGGCCATGTAAGGTTTCAAGTTGTGTAGACGAAAATTGAACAAGAATTTCCATTAGATTTACTTGACTTGTGAAGCTCAAACTAGACCTAGATGTAGAAAAACTAGTGCTCTAGGATCTGTGGTGTTTTATGGCGGAGGAAGATGCAGTTGATTACTTGCTGCTAAGGTAGCAACAACAGCTTCTTGTGCAATGACAAATTTGGTAGCCTTTGATTCATCCATCTCTGATAAAGGTAAGAATTAACAATATACAAATCTTGAAGAAATGAGACTGAAATCGTGCCAAGTCAAATCAAAACATGATCATCTTTGTGTTAGATTGCAAGTACTTTCCCCGGTGATCAAAAAGAATTAGGAATTGCGAAGTTGAATAGTGAATACGAATTCATGGGAATCAAGAGTGTTCCCCACAGTCGGTTCCAGTAATCCATTCAGAAACCAAAAATGAGAAGTTAAACGGTGGATATGGTTGATTGTAGCCTCTGATGCGGTATCATGGAGGGACCTGCAAGGTTAACACTCCAACTATCAAGTCAGTATATGAAGAAGAAGAGTAAAATGAAATTATATTTAAAACTTGTTACCTCGATTTGGCGCCATATGGATAAGATCAATTGACACCAAGGTGTCATGACATCAAATGATACCCATTTATTATTATTAATCTAAAGGTTAAGATATTATCACTTAAAAACTAACACATAATTTTTTTAAGGGAATTTAACTCAGCCTTTGGATTAATAATAATAAAAGGGTAAGATTTAGTGTCAAAATTAATATTTAACACTGGTGTCAAATGATATATATATATATATATATATATATATATATATATATATATATATATATATATATATATATATATATATATATATATATATATATATATATATATATATATATATATATATATATATATATATATATATATATATATATATGCATTTGTGCGTGTGTGTGTGTGCATGTGTGTGTGTGTGAATAGTCAATACGAATATGTGGGAATTAAGAGTCATTCCCCACAGTCCGTGCTACTATTCCATTCACAAACCAGAAGTGAGAAGTTGAACGGTGGATATGGTTGATCGTAGCCTCCGATGCGGTAGAGTGAAGGGACCTGCAAGGTTAACACTCCAACTCTTAAGTTAGTATATGAAGAAGAAGAGTAAAATGAAATTATATTTAAAACTTGTTACTTGATTTGGCGCCATAGGAATAAGATCAATTGACACCAAGGTGTCATGATATCAAATCCTACCCGTTTATTATTATTAATCTAAAGGAGATATATTCACTTAAAAACTAACACATGAGTTTTTTTAAGGGGATTTAACTTAGCCTTTGGATTAATAATAATAATAAAAAGGTAAGATTTAATGTCTATATATATATATATATATATATATATATATATATATATATATATATATATATATATATATATATATTGTAAGTATTAGATCGAACTCTAGTTGGTCAAAAGTAGATTCTTGGTTTCGATAGTTCGACAGAGTTGTAGCATGTAGTCGAAGGTTGCTCACATGCTGGTGTCGAAATATTGTATGTTGTAGTCGAAGAAGGGTCAAACATGCAGAAGTCAAAGAATGCTAGGATTGTTAGCATTGAATTGGGATTGCTTGTTATGTCCAGTTATTTAAGTTAGCTTGTAATGTGTATTTCTGAAAAATCCCATTAATTTTAGTATGTTAGGTTTATTATAAATAACATACTAGTCTCTCATCATTGCATACTACAAATCCTAATTTAGGGTGAGAGAGGTTATTTTTTATTCTTGTAACACTTGTAATCTTGTTCTAATAGAAAGTAAATAATATTAGTTAATAATCATTCCTTGTGTTCTTCTTTTTTTCCATCTTTTCTACCCTTGTGTATTTCTTGATCATAAAGAAACAATTTATACTTTATTTCCAAGGTATCATTTTCATAACAAATTGGTGCGGTGAGCGTGGAGGAGATCCCTTCAACAAAGTATGAGATTTAAAAGTTCATCGGAGTGAATGATTTCAGTATGTGGTGATTGAAGATGAAAGCCCTACTGGTTCAGTAGGGTTGTTTGGAAGCATTGAAGGAAGCAACGACTATGGATGTTGCATTAACGGAAAAAGAAAAGACAACCATGATAGAGGAAGCCCATATAGAAATATTTGTGAGCCTTGGTGATAAGGTTCTTCGATAGGTATCAAAGGAGACGACATCAGGGTTATGGGTGAAACTTGAAAGTTTGTACATGACCAAATCGCTGATAAATCGAGTCTACCTGAAGCAAACTTTGTGTTCATTCAAGATGATTAAGGATAAAGTGTTGACTAAGCAGTTAGATATGTTCAACAAGATGATTCTTCATCTTAAAAATATTGATGCGAAAATTGATGGTGAAGATAAATCATTGTTTCTGTTGTGTGCTTTACCCAAAACGCATGCTTACTTAAAAGAAACTCTCTTGTATAAAAGGGAGTACCTGAACTTTGAAGAAGTTCAATCAACCTTGTATTCTAAGGAATTGAACAAATGAAAAGAGCATAAACCTTCGACGATTGGTGAAGGTTAGGCCGTTAAAAGAAAATTCTTGTGAAAGGATGGTAAGTTCGACAAGAAGAAAGGTAAAAGTAAGCAGAAGTCTTATAGTGGTAAAGCATCTGGTATTCAATGCTATCATTGTAAGAAGGAGGGCCACACAAGAAAGGTGTGTTCTTAACGTCTGAAAGATCATGGAGGTAAGGATAATGGCAATGCAACCATTGTTCAAGATGATTTCAACTCATCTAATGTTCATGTGGTTTCAAGCAGCGACTCAAGAAAAGAGTGGATTATGGATTTAGGTTACACATGGCACATGACTCCAAACAAAGAGTTGTTAGAGGAATTATGTGATCAAGATGATGGATCTGTATTGTTGGGAAACAAAAAAGCTTGCAAGATTGTAGGTGTTGGATATGTGAAATTCAAGCTCCATGATGAGTCAATAAGGTTGTTGATTGAAGTCATGTATGTACTTGATTTGAAGAGAAATTTGATTTCTCTTGGTGAATTCGACAAGAAAGGATATGTTTTCCAAGGAGAGAAAAGTATCCTAAGAGTCATGAAGTGATCGAAGAAAGTCTTGAGAGGCGTGAAGAAACAAGGCGTGTATACCCTTGAGGCTGAAGTTGTAAGTGGTTTGACAAATGTTGCATCCACGAAACCTTTATCGAAGACAAAAATCTGGCACATGAGATTGGGCCATGTCAGTGGAATGGGTCTTATTGAATTAGGGAAACAAAATTTGCTCGGTGGAGACAAAGTCGAAAAGCTAATATATGGTGAACCATGTGTAATTGGAAAATCTTGTAGAGTGAAGTTCAACAAAGGTAAACAAATAACACATGGTTCCCTTGATCACATCCATGCCGATCTTTAGGGGCCTGCAAGGTGTCCATCATATTCAGGAGCAAGGTATTTTCTATCCATAGTAGATGATTATTCCAGAAAGTTATGGTTATTCATCCAGAAGAATAAGGATGAAACTTTTGAGAATTTCAAAAGTTGGAAGACTCTATCGAGAATCAAACTCGAAGAAAGATCAAGAGATTGAGAACAAACAATGGCCTTGAATTTTGCAATGAGGCTTTCAACAACTTTTATACTGCCTCTAGTATTGCAAGGAACATAACTACTACATGTACTTCACAACAAGATGGTTTGGCTGAAAGGTTTAATCGAACTATTTTGGAGAGAGTTAGATGCATGTTGACTAGTACTGGGTTAAAGAAGGTGTTTTAGGCTGAGGCTATTTTGATGGTAACATATCTGATAAACATATGTCCTTCGATTGTGTTAGATATGAAGACACCTGAAGAAGTTTTGTCGGGACATCCACCAGGTCTCGAAAAACTGAGAGTATTTGGATGTGTAGTCTATCACATTAGGCAAGACAAGGTCGAACCTATAGCTCTAAAATGCATGTTCATGGGATACCCTGAAGGAGTCAAAGCTTATAGGAATGGTTCTTAGAGCCAGGTCACATGAGAAGTATCACCAGTCGAGATGTAGTTTTCAATGAAGCTGAAATGGCTTTCAAGAAAACTGATGATGCTGGTCGAAGTGCAGAAATATATGACAAAGGGCTGGAAAAGGTAGAGTTTCCTATTGAGGTGGAACATGTTGATGTTGAATTGCGTATCCTAGATGAAGTCAAAGAAGAAGCAACATATGCTGATGAAGTTGAGGAAACTGTCGATGACTACCTATTGGAAAGAGATAGGACGCAAAGAGTTATCAAGTCCTTAGAGACTTGTGTATGCAAATCTTATAGCTTATGCCTTAATCTCTGTAAGTGAGGTTCTAGACAAAGAACTTAAAGACCATAAGGAAGTTATAAGGAGTCAAAATAAGACTGAATGACTGAAGGCCATGGATGATGAGATGAAATCTCTTCATGATAATAACACTTGGGAACTGATCAAGAAACCTACTGGAGCCAGGTTAGTTAGTTGTAAATGGGTTTTGAAAGTTAAGGAAGGAATCGAAGGAATCAAAGGAGTGACGTCAAAAATATACAAGGCAAGGTTGATTGTAAGGGGTTTCACTTGGAAAGAATGTGTAGACTTCAATGATGTATTTTATGCTGTTGTGAACCACATGTCCATTCGAATATTGCTTGCCATGGTGGCATAATTTGACCTTTAACTGGAACAAATGGATGTGAAGACTGTGTTCTTGTATGGTGATCTAGATAAAATAATCCTGATGAGGCAACCTGAAGGGTATTGTCGAAAAGGGAAAGGAATATTATGTGCGCAAGTTGAATAGATCTTTATATGGACTGAAACAATCTCCTCGATAGTGGAATAGGAGATTCGACAAGTTCACGACACACATAAGCTTCGTTAGAAGCCAGTTCGACCACTGTGTTTACTTCATATTTCATCCTGGTAATTCATTTGTTATGTTGTTGCTTTTATGTTGATGATATTCTCATAGCAAACAACAATATCGTAGATGTAATGAGGGTGAAGGTTGAACTCAATAAGGAGTTCGAAATGAATTATCTGGGAGCTGCATCAAGGATTCTTGGGATTGACATTTGAAGAGATAGAAATTAGTCAAAATTATGCTTATCTCAAGAGGCATACCTATGGAAGATTCTCGACAAGTTTGATATGTCGAATTCAAAGCCTGTTGTGACTCTAACAAATCCTCAATTCAAGCTGAGTATAGATCATTGTCTAGTACTGATGTCGAAAGAACTTATATGAATAGTATCTCATATGCTAATATAATAGGTTCTTTGATGTATGTTATGGTTTGTAATAGATATGATATAACATATGCAATAAGTCTTGTAAGTAGGTACATGGAGAATCCTGGAAAGGCTCTATGGCAAGCATTAGAGTGGATTCTAAGATACATAAATGGATCTCTAAACAAAATCCTAATTTATGGTGGAGCCTTGGGTGAAGATAGTAAAGCAGTAATCGAAGGATATGTCGACTCTGATTATGCAGGTTGTATGGATTCCAAAAAATCTATTTTTGGATATGTTTTCAGTATGTTTGGTACAACAATTAGTTGGAAAACAACACTTCAGAAGGTTATCACATTATCAACCACTGAAACAGAATATATGCCTTAACTGAAGCTATGAAAGAAGCATTGTGGTTGGAAGATTTTCCTAAGGAGCTGAAACTTCGAGGTCAAGTTATCACTGTTAAATATGATAGTCAAAGTGAAATACACCTGTTGAAGAATTCTACCTATCATGACCGAACCAAGCACATCGATGTGAGGCTGCATTTTATCAGAGGGATAATCGAGTGTGGAGAAGTCCAAGTGCTGAAGGTTTTGACAAATCACAATGCTACTGATATGATCACCAAGACATTGTCAAATTGCAAGTTTTTCTACTGTATGCAGTTGATAAAGATGCATGAAGAAAGCTAGTTTATTCCTTGCTATTAGAGTTTGTTCCAAGGTGGAGATTTGTGAGATATTGGAATCGAACTCTATCTGGTCGAAGGTAGCTTATTGGTTTCGAATGTTCGACAAAGTTGTAGCATGTAGTCAAAGGTTTCTTACATGTTGTTGTTGAAGTATTGTATGTTGTAGTAGAAGAAGAGTCAAGTATGTAGTGGTCAAAGAATGCTAAGATTGTTAGCATCGAATTGGGCATGTTTGTTATGTCCAATTGTTTAAGTTAGCTTGTAATGGGTATTTGTGAAAAAGCCAATTAGTTTAGTATGTTAGATTTATTATATATAACATATTAGTCTCTCATTATCGCATAGTGCAAATCCTAATTTAGAGTGAGAGAGGTTGTTTGTTATTCTTGTAACACTTGTAATCTTGTTCTGAGAGAAAATAAAGAATAACAATTAATAATCATTTCTTGTGTTCTTCTTGTTTTTTCATTTTTTTCTACCCTTGTATATTCCTTGATCATAAAGAAAAAATTTATACTTTGTTTTTAAGGCATCATTTTCATAATATATATATGGTTAAGAAGAATATGAAAGAAGTGAACCTTTATCAAATTGTGCTATCAATTGAAACATTTAGGCTTTACCATTGTAAACTATCTTTGGTGGGAAATACATAACATTACAATTATGGATTTCAATAGAAATAGATCGAGGCTTCGGAGCTTTAGGTTTTGATAATTGGTAAGGTTTTGGCCTTTCTCCCCCTCATTTCCTTGTAATTGAATTTCTTTTTTATATACTCTAGGGTGCCTTTGCCCTTTTGCCTAAAAAATAAAATTATGACTCATATTAATATATTATTTATTTTATTATTTATTAGTTTAATTTTTTAATTTTAATATAAATTTAACATAGTATAATAATTTATAATTTCATCAATTTATTTTTATTAAAAATATGGATAATAAATACAAGTATGATATTTAAGAACTCATAAATTTCATATACAATTACATATGTTAATGTACTTGTAGGTATAAATACAAATAGAATTTTTTTTAAACGATGAATATTATAATATCATTGACATTCCTACTACAATCCTCCAACTTCAACCACACTAATATTCTCCATTCTTAGATTCATCACATTTGTGAATTAAGGTGATGTATGTGCAATGCAAACTTACCCACCCCACCATCCTATGAATCTAATTTCTCTACCTTTGAGGTTTTCCCCCAATTTTTATTTTTCTTTCAAATATGTAGTTTTGACATTTGACTCGTGTATTATAAATATTCATTATTTATGTGCCTACCTTTCTTAACCTTGATAAGACTAATTCCATTGAAATAGTTCTAGTTGATAAGACTAATTCCATTGATATTCTATGGCTAATAGTCAAAGCCTTCATCAATCATACAACGAAGCAAAGAGATGGAGTTCAACCTCAGCTTTATTCTTCTTCATCTTCATGTTTTTATTTGCTGTAACCACTTTCATCATCCATTGGATTCAACAAGTAAGTTATATTCTTAATCATGTTCCCTCTTTCATCATGAAGTTAATATTATATCTTGTTTTATAGCTTTTGATGCTTGCTTTTCTTTCAAGTATTACGTCAATTTTTATTTATAACTCCCACGCATAATTGTTAGTTTGAATGATTGAATTAATTTCTTGTCATAAAGAGAAAATATCAAATTCATGAAGAATTCAACCCATTCATCAATCTAATTGGCAAAAGTCAAAGTAATAACATATAAGAGGGTGTGATAAAATAAATGGGCCGTTGTTATACAATGTGTTGGGCCTACTTTACATTTCTATGCAAATGGGTACATGTTTAGTTTGGACAATTTCTCATTCCATTCTTGAAAATTCGCAAATGTTCTTGAGTGAGTTTGAAGATGCATTTTCGAACACACCAAATATTATTTTTTTAGTTAAATTTAGTTCGGAGATGCATCTCTAAATTCACCCCTAAGATAAATTCAGAGATGCATCTCTGAATTCACCCTTAAGGTAAATTCGGAGATGCGTGTTCAAAGTCACCAGTCACCTTAAAATTTAGAGATGTGTCTCTGAATTATTTCCTGAGTGCTTTTTCCAGAATCAATTTTCTATTATTGTGGTGTTTTCAATTAAAACTAATTTTAATTTGATTAAAATTACAGTTATTTGTTTCAACGATTAATAAAATCGAATATTATAGAACCACATAAAGCTTTAATAAAACTGAATATTATAGAAACCGAATATATTAGTACAACAATTATTCTGAAAGTTGATTAAAGTTAAACAAAATACAATCAAATACATACTCTACTGTGTATGCATAATCCTAACACTTTGGTTCCTCTTTTGCCTACGATAAGCGACGACACTCCATGCCTCAAAAGTAATGGAATGTGCTAGCGCCACCGCTTCATCCCCACCTTTTGCAAACACTCTGATCTCGATGCCCACACGTGTAAGCCACATAATAGTCTGACAGTGCAACAACACATCAACGACATGGTCATCCATGACCTGCTCATTCTCCAGGGTCTCTTCATGAGCAAGCCTAGGTGGACGTCCATGAGCGTCCAGCGTCATGTAAGGGTGTGATATTTTGTAGAACCATGTCATGTAACCCTCCACATAAGACCACTCAGATGTGACTGCTTGACTCTGATACTCCTCCAGTACCAGATGACTCTCAAAATCTGCCAGAATGTCATCCAACTGTCTACGTGCAACAGTGATGGGAAAAGCCTGCAAGGGGGACCTCAGAATAATCTAGACGTATCCAAACTTTCGCATGCACCTCTCAGGTAGGTACCTACACATGATGTTGGTACCACATGCCAACCATCTAAGGTATAAGGAAATATGGTCAAATGGAATTGTGTCCTGGTGCGCACCGTATGGCCTTCATCTTACATCGTCATGCTGAGTCTGGTCGATATACACATGGTACGATAAGAATTGATCATTCGCTCTGCTAGGGACAAATCGAAAAACATATGGCCAATCATGAGTATATAACAGATCATAATTAAACTCGTGGATGCAGTGATATTGAGCAAGGATTCATCCCTGAAAACGAATAAGAAAAAAAGTACCAGTAACAATTGTGAAAAAATATTAGTTTGTAACTTAATAGTGGAATTTAGAAATTATCGTAATCAGGGTGCATGATCCTGTCATCTACTTCGTCGTCCATTTGCAACCTTCGTACAGGTTGTAGTACAAGTAAACTAAGCATGTTGCCCCCCAATTCCACTCTTCAATCGTCTCCAAGTTAATGAAATATTTGAGGTAGACCACATCCACGTAATTTGAATTTTTATCCACAAACATGGACGTGCCAACCAATAATAGGAAGTAGCACCTCAGAGCACACTCCATGTGGTAGGTAAGCCAGAGATCATCAGCGTACAGGTGATCACCAATCTCTAAATTTTTGCAATACAAGTCTGAGAACCAAGCAAACTTGGCATGTGCACCAGTGGTGCTTCTACACTACTCAAAGGCTTCTGCAGGATTAGTTCCAAAATAAACATCCATCATCTATTGTGCCTCAACCCTACTGATATTAGAATGATCAAGCAACCTTTCTTTGATGGGAAGGTGTAGGAGGCATGCCACATAATCTAGCGTAGTAGTCATCTCACCAATGGACATATGGAAAGATGGGGTCTCATTGTGCCACCTTTCAGAAAATGCAATATGCATGCCATGGATGATGTTGGTGTACCCTATATCACAAAGAGCGACTAGCTCAGAGTTCTGGAGTACATTTCGGAACCAGGCTTCTTCGGGCTGGTAAAGACCGTGAATCTTTCTTGCATGATCACACTTTTGAGATAGTCACACTCTTGTTGAAAATAAAATATAACATGATCAGTTGAGTTGAATTTAGATACAAATAAAAAAAAGAGGCAATTCGGAAATTTTCCTCTCATTCCCAAACATGCGAAACCACATGCTCTTCGAAGTATATGAGTAAATACGTATCTATGGGCCCTCCTGAAGACGGGTCTGCAAGGGGGCATCCTCAGCAAGACGCACATGAGGTGCAACTGGGGAAATTGAGGCATCCTCATCATGGGAATCACCACTCTGGGATCCCGATCCCTGTGACAGTCAACTACTCCTAGAGCCCGACGCCTCTCTATCGTGAGGCTGATGAGGGGCGGCTCTAGCCTGCTCATGTTGACAAGCCTTCTTGCGACGAGCATAAATAGTTAGGGTGGGTCGCCCAAGTCTCAACCTTTCTTGGTTTCAGTCATCTTGGAAAAAAACATAACAAAAATAAGAGGAATGAACGAGTTCGGATATGCATATCCGAAAAGTTGGAACAAAATAGTTCAGATATGCATATCCTAAAAAAATCTTCGACTTCAACAATGGCAGAACCATTTCTACAACTGCCTTAACTCATCCAAACCCAACCAAACTCATCCAAATCGTATAAACATAGTCTCCAAACTCATACACTAACCTATTTGAGCTATATAATATATTAAAACTAGTATATTTGATCTAATACATTAAGCAAAAATCAAAATAAATTAAATGAGAAACTTACTCTTAAATGTGTTGTTGAGGGTGTAGAGTGCTCTAATGTTGAATGCAGTAGGAAGAAGGAGTTGGGAATGGTAAGAAACAGAAGAATGCAACTTCAATACCTGATCTTAAGGGTATACTATAAATGGGTTGAGAGGGAGGTAGAGAGAAACTTTTGTTTTTAAAATGAAGAAGGAAGGAGAAGAGGGAAGGCCTGACGCGGCCTTTAAACAGGTCCATCTAGTTCGGAGATGCATCTCCGAACTATTTTTTTGAACTAAAAAAAGGTGTGTTCGGAGATACATCACCGAACACACCCTTCAATTGACTTCGGGCTTGCATCTCCGAATTTTATTTTTAAAAAAATGGAATTTAGTGCATCTGGAGATGCATCTTCGAAAACAGGGAGCTTTTTGAGAATTTCACACAGGATCTGGGAGAAGTAGTAAAGGTGGGGTGAGAAATTGCCTTAATTTTTGTATGACTGGAATTATTTTCTCAACTTTCAATCTTCTTTAAAACTCTTTTATAACTTATAAATGTTCTTTGAATTTTAAAATTCAAAATGCGTAAATACCCTGATAGCATGTGTTTAGGTTATAGAATGTGAACACGATGTGTTTGATCGCAAAATACATGTTTCATTGATATCTGAACATTTATTTTACACAAACATCAACAATAACCATAACATGACAATATAAAGTAATATTATAACTGAAAATATTAAGAAAAATATCAAATATAACAAGTTATCCACAATACATAATAGATAATATCATGTTAAAAATATATAATATCAAACAATTTAGGGTTAAATATCTTTTTTGTCCCTATAAATAACTTAAATTTAGCTTTAATTCATATAAAAATGTTTTTCGAATAACGGTCCTCCTAAAATTTTTTCACACTTTTAGTCCTTCCTGCTAAAACTGTCACTAAAATCGTTGTTAATTCAATCGCTAAGTAAAAAATTGTCTCTAATTTTGTCGTTAAGTTGTCAAAAAAGTCGCTAAGTTGTAGAAGAGACCAAAAATGTGGATGTAAATTTTTAGCAAGACCATTTTGTAAAAGAAATGTTTTGACGGACTAAAAGTGAAATATAATATATTCAGGAGGACCACAGACATATTTGACCTAACAATTTAAAATGAATTAGATGATATAAAAATACATTTTATCATGTTACACGAGAACCACTCCTCTTCCTCCTTAATACCTTACACCGTAAGAAATTCTTAGCTCTATATGACATTTGTTAGACAACATCATGAACAATGTCATCCTTAACATCTCCGCCAAATAGTAACTTGGATGCCAAGTCTCTAACGCATGCATGTGCAAAGACAAGTTTATATGCATTGTCGCCATTCTCTACAAGTGCTTCTTCTTTAGTTGGTATCGAAGACTCTCCGTTGAAAGTGTGAATTTGATAATGATTTGATATTTGAAAATGCCAAATGATGTATCTTGCTGAAGTCTTCCAACTGTGCAGGATGAAGAAATAAAAGAGAATGAGAGTGGACTGTTTACTGTCTCTTCTTTATAGATTTTGTCCAACTAACTTTTACAATGAGATACAATGGATTTATATAGAGTCAAATGATAGAATGTTAAGAGTTATAACAATAACTATGTCTAGGTCCCTAATGGAATAAATTTTCCCTTTGCCCAAGGGAATCTGACTTTTGATTTTCCCAAGACTGATTGAATTTAACCAACAAAACTCCCCCATAAATTCAAATATTTTTTCGATTCATCATGCCTAGCATTTTCTTGACTCTGTCGAAAAGCTCCTTCGATAGTGGTTTTGTGAGAATGTTTGTTGCTTGATGTTGTACCCCAAAATTTGCCCTCCCATATTTTTCAAGAAATTGCCAAGTCAAGTCACAAAATTCCCCAAGGGTTGCACAGTGCAAAGGTCTCCCATACAGTCAAAACTAGGGTTTGTGTTCTGATCAAGGAAATGAAGTTTTCAAAGGCCCAATCAAGTCTCACATGCCTACAAATATGGTCAAGCATCCTCATATCAAGTTTCAAGGCATTCAGCACAAAATTGCACAGTCAAAACCCTAAATTGTACTACAGTCAACTATAGGGGCAAAATGGTCATTTGGCAGTCAAAAGTTCAAATTTTTGGTCAACATATCATTTTTAAGCCACAAACATCATTTTATCAATGCTTGATCATGATTCTCAAAATTTGGCTCAGAAATCATCAAGATGCAAAAGTTGCCTTATTTGGACAGCTGAAAAAGTCAACTGAAATTGACCAGGGCATAACTTTCACATGGATTATCAGAAAAATTCCATCCAAAGCTCATTTTGAATAGAAAGACATTTCCTACAACTCATCTTCATGTTCCAAGTCCAAGAAATGCTCTCACAAAAAGTTATCAATTTCAACATTATAGGTCATTTTCAAAAGTCAACAAAAAGAGACTTTAAGTCAAAGGCCATAACTTGAGATTGGTAAATCAAAATGACATGGGACCAAAGACATTGGTTAGAGGACTCAAAGACCTTTCCAAAATGTCCAAGAACATGAGAAAAGCTTAAAAATTGAGCAAGTTATGCCTTGTGGAAGTTGGGAAATATTTGGATATTTTGAAAAGTCAACATTGATTCAAATGGTCTAAAATGCTAATGGGCCCATTTTCCTTCCACAATTCATCATTCCAAGCATGTGCACGACCACTTGGCCCAAAGGGAAGTATTTTCTCATTTTTTATTTATTTATTTGAATTTTTATTTATATTAATTCATTTAAAATCATTTAAATATGTGAAAAATATATAACTTGACCTAATAAATCTTTTCATGCATGTTTTGCCCTCAATATTTCGTGCACATTCAAAAATAGGAAGATTTGATTTGATTTGAGCATAATTGATACAAGAGCACATGGAAAAGATTGAAAACATAATGGTGAAAAATCAAATCTCCAAATCCATGAATGAAAGATATTTGGATCAATTTTGTTAACCTAATCTATTCAGTACATAAGCCTGAGTGAAAACCTAATGCTAAGACACACAAAGCTGCGCAAGAAAGGCCATTGCAAACTTGGAAAAATTCCTTAAAAACTCAAAACTGAAAAGCACTTTTGAGGTCGATTCAAAGCACAAGACTTGTTTCAATAGCTTCCTTGGAGATCACTGATCACATTCCAATCAAAAACAACAATCCAGACGCAAGGAATTGGTATACAGAACCTGGAATACCTTGTGAAAAATTTGTGATCGTGTTTTAAAATTTATGCATCTTCATGACATATTATTCATTGATTCACATTCCTGATGAAGTTCTGATGCTAACTGTACCATTTAATTGTGTTTTTATGCTCTCAACGCGATTTCACCATGTTTAACTTTTAGGGTTTACAGAGTTCTAAGTTGGGGGTTTCTTGTTAAAGAAAAATTGGTCCTCCAGACCACCACCATCCAAACCAGCAAGCTTAGACGAAGAAGAATCCATACTCGCGATTAATTTATGGATACCATAGCTCTAGTCGCTATTTTCTTGAAACTGACCTTAAGCAACGCATAGAAAACCGTTGCCACATGTTTTTGTTTTCAGGAACACGTGAAGAAGATGAAGTCGTGGCCAGCTGTGATTGGCCTTTTTTGAATCAGCGCGCGTTTTTCATGTTTCTATGCCACTAACTAATTTTTGTTTTTTATTATTTATTTGTTGTTGTATATACAAAGTGCGCGTTGAGATCAGATGGCAAGCGTGAGGTTTGACAAAGCATATGACCTGGGTTCGAGTCCCAGGTCTGGATTATTTTCAATATTACTTTTCCATGTATGTTCATATGCAGGCTCAGTAAGGTGGTTCACCATACACCTTCATTATCCAACGTCCACGCGTCCTGGGAAATCAGATCAAGGGCATGGATCTCAAGAACACGCTACGCCCTAGTCAACGCTTCAGCATACTATTCAAAAAGGTCAAACGGACCCAGGGTTTTTGGGCCAGACTATTCCAAGTTACACCTCCACTTTGGGGACTTCCACCCCTCCTGGTTTGCAATTTTCTTTTTTTATTTTATTTTCAATTGTTATTTTATTTTCTTTATTGTTTTAATTTAATTAATTAATTAATTATTTTTACCAAATACAAAAAACCTCATAAAAATCAGAAAAAGATGAAAAATATAATAAGTATTTTATTTTAATTATTTTCATAAACAAATTGTATGTAAATAAATTTAGTTTTAATTTAGGTTGCAACTTTAATTCTTTTCATAATAAAAATACAAAAAAACATAGAATTAGGTTTAATAAATTTTATTCCTTTTAATTTTTCTTTTTTCACAATATTTTATTTTCATAATAAAAATATAAAAAAATATAGAATTAGGTTTAATTTAGGTTGAATTTCAATATTTTTCTTAACAACTTAAAAACCATTAGAATTAGGGTTAGTTAATTTTAATTAATTCTTTTTTCTATTAAATCTTAAAAAACACAAAAAATGCCAAAAACATTTTCTTTTAATATTAATTTTAATTCCTTATTAATTTAATTTTTGCAAAAGGGTCCAACGCCTATATTTTTAATTGTTTAATTTCGCATATTTATTTTATTTCGCTTGAATAATTATGTACCTCTCCCGAAGCCTTGTAATTACTTCTCGCACTTTCCAATTCTTTATTTATTTTGCTTTATTTATTTTCCGTCAAATCGGGTCCGGTTTAATTTTGGCGATGTGGACCCGCGCCATTTGTAATAGCTTTAGATTTATTTTTTCTCGCAATATTTTAACTGTTAAACAAAGCATGCAAGAATGAATGGACTTAAATAAAATCAAGCGTAGAACACTGATAAACATGACAAGACAAATATCTGAATCTGACACACGAATCGCACACACCACCCCTAGGGTACGCCTCACTGTTGCCTTGCCTCGAAAGGTGATCGTCGAGTAGAGGATGTTTTAGTAAGTCCTCATGATCCGGGAACCTGGCATGAGGGTAGCTTCTAAGGTGTCTTCCCATTGCTCTGGTGATCACCACGTCCCGAACCTCGAATTGACCCGAACACCTCCAACGGTGGTGCTACCTACCTCTCAATGGTGGGATGGCACTACTTTAAAGGACATTTACACAGACGAATTCCTTAGGGTAGGTAGACGACTCTAGATACTTGCTCTAATTTCAAAACAAAGCAAAAATACTTTTCACACCAACACCTTTTCAAAAAGCTTTCGAAAGCAAATTTTCAAACACTCTTGAGGACTGATACAAGAGTCGAGCTGAAATTTTAAAAGAAACTTTTTTTAAAACCCACATTGAAAAGCAAACAAACCATTTTTTGAAAACACAATGAGCAAGTATCTAAGAGCCCATGGATAACCATGGATAGAAAGGGTGCTAACACCTTCCCTTTCTATAAATCTACCTCCCGAACCGAGAGCAATCTCTTTAAGGAATTTTTCTGTGCTTTTGTCCTTTCCATTTGGAGAAAATAAAAGACGGTGGCGACTCTTGCTTCCGCGACATTTCGCGAACCAGCGTTAAACAGTCAGTTCCAGATCCACCGATCACACTTGATCTTTACTTGCAACATGCTTTAGTTCGATCTTCCATCCTTCACATGTTCTCGAATAAAATGGAATCGAACATCAATGTGCTTTCTTCGTTCATGGTTGACTGGATTCTTTGCCTGTTTGATTGCAGATTTGTTGTCAACTCGAATCATTGTTGCAGCTTCCTTCTTCGATTCCATCTTGCACAACAATCTTCTCATCCATATTGCATGGCATACGCACCAGGATGCTGCTATATATTCTACTTCACGGGTCGAAAGAGTTACAATGGGTTGCTTCCTTGACAACCATGTGAAATCAACGTTTCCCATGAAGAATACATAGCCTGAAGTGCTCTTTCGATCATCAATGTCACCACACCAGTCGCTATCAGAGTAGCCAGTTAACTTGTATTCTTCTGCTTTCGAATAGAACATTCCAAGTGACATAGTTCCTTGGACATATCGAAGGATTCTCTTCAAAGCTTTCCAGTGTGCAATAACTGGTTCTTCCATGAAGCGACTCACAATTCCAACACTCAACGAGAGATCTGGCCTTGTGCATGTGAGGTATCGAAGGCTTCCCATAAAGATTCGAAATTTGTTTACTTCGATACGCTCTCCCCCATCAAATTTCAAAAGCGTTTCTCCTGGATCCATTGGTGTCGAAATAGGATTGCAGCTATCCATCTTGAATCTTTTCAGGATATCTTTCGCATACTTTTATTGTGAGATGAAGATTCCTGTTTCTTCCTATTGAACCTCAAGACCAAGAAAATATTTCATCAGGCCTAGGTCAGTCATCTCAAATTCTTTGGTCATTGAGCCTTTGAACTCTTCGACCATCTGATTGTTGTTTCCCAAGAAAATCGAATCATCAACATAGAGAGCAACAAGCAGTATTTTCTCTTTTTTTCTTTTTCACATACAAGGCATGTTCGAAAGGACATTGCTAAAATCCATTTTCTTTGAAGTATTTATCAATTAGAGTGTTCCATGCTCATGGTTCCTGCTTCAGCCCATAAAGTGCCTTCTTCAGCTTTAGCACCTTTCCTTCATTTTCAATTTTCATGAACCCAGGGGGTTGTTCGATGTAAATTTCTTCTTAGAGCACGCCATTCAGAAAGGCTGACTTGACATCCATATGATGTATTTTCCATTTGTATTGAGCAGCATGAGATATGAGCAATCGAATAGTCTCCATTTTTGCAACAGGTGCGAAGACTTCATCATAACTGATTCCTGCTTTCTTCCTGTATCCTTTCTCCACAAGCGGTGCCTTAAATCTTTTGATTTCACCTTGTGCATTTATCTATTTCTTAAACACCCATTTTACACCAATTATTTGACTTCCTTTTGGTAACTCATCAAGTTCCCAAGTATCATTTCGTTCGATGGCCTTAATTTCTTCATTCATAGCATCCTTCCAATTTTTTTTTCTTATTGCTTCTCCGAAGCTAACATCTTCAGTGTCTGCCAATAAACATACAAGATGTACTTCTTCTGTGTTTTCATACAAGTCTTGTAAGCTTCGCAACCTAGGCTGTGAGGATCCTTCTTTATCATCAGAGCCTTCTGGATCTATCGAAGTGTCTTTCGATATAGCATCTGGTACTTTGACCACAACCTCATTCGAATTGTCCCAGTCCCATTTGCTACCTTCGTTTACTCGAACATCTCTACTGACTATCACCTTTTTGTTTATTAGATCGAAGAGTCTGTAACCTTTCATTTTTTCGCCATACCCAATGAGTATGTATTTCCGACTCTTATCTTCAAGCTTTGTTCTCCTTTGATCAGGAGCATGTGCATAAGCCACACTTCCAAACACTTTGAAGTGAGACACAATTGGCTTTCGACCACTCCAAGCTTCTTGAGGTGTTAAATCTCCCAGGTTCGAATGTGGACATCTGTTTTAAACATAGATAGCACATTGTACAACTTCTGCCCAAAACTCCTTCGACATGTTTTTGCTCTTCAGCATTGATCAAACCATGTCAAGGACTGTTCGATTCTTCCTTTCGAATACACCATTTTATTGGGGTGAGTAAGCTGCAGTCAGAAATCTTCTTATGCCTTGCTCTTCACAGTACTTCATAAAGGCTGTCGAAGTATATTCCCCACCTCTGTTTGATCGAAGGGCTTTGATGTTTTTGTCTGTTGCTTTTTCAACCATTATCTTAAACTTCTTGAATACTTCGAAGGCTTCATATTTTTCTTTCAGAAAGTACACCCAAGTTTTCCTTGAAAAATCATCGATGAAGGATATGAAGTACCTTTTTCCACTGAAGGATTCTGGGGTAATTGGTCCACATATGTCAGTGTGGATCAATTCTAGAATTTGTTTGGCCTGATATTATGCCTTTCTTGGGAATGAAGTTTTCGTCTGTTTGCCAAACACACATTCTTCACAGAACTTTCCTTCGAATTCTACATCTGGCAGTCCATGCACCATATTTTTATTTGCTAACCTCCTTAGTCCAGCCTAGTGTAGATGACCAAATCGAAGAATCCACAAGGATGCTTGGTCTTTGATATTGACATGTAAACACTTTTCTCAGATGCTTCTCAAATTCAGCTTATACATTCGATTCCTCCCCATTTCGACTTGAGCAACCAGATGTCCTGACTTGTCTTTTAAATGCAGGCTTTGATCTTCCATGAGAATCGAATAGCCCTTTTCAGTGAGTTGTCCCAGACTCAAAATATTTGCTTTGAGGTTTGGTACATAGTACACGTCTTGGATTGATCCTATCAAACCATTCTTCTGCAAAAAGCAAATTATTCCTTTTCCTTCGACTCTTGCTTTCGATGCATCTCCAAACGAAACATGATCGTCTTCGATTTTCTTTATGTCTTTGAACAAATGCTTATGACCACACATATGGTTGCTTTCTCCTGAGTCCAGGTACCACATAGTGTCATTTTATACTTCTGCTTCCTTTTGAGTCATTAACAGAAATCCTTCATTCGATTTTGTTTCTAGGGCAAGGTTTGTTGCTTCTACTACCTTTCTTCTGGATCGACAGTCTTTTGCAAGATGTCCTGTTTTACCACAGTTGTAGCAACTGTAGGGGTTTCAATCTTTCTCATAGTGCCCCTATTTTTTGCATTTGTAACATTCAATGTTGTTGTAATTCGATCTACTACCTCTCTGGCCACGTCCTCTGCCACGCCAGCTTTGTTGGCTTGATTGTCCCCTGTCGAAGTTATTATTTTGGTAAATTTGACTACCATTACATCCTTCACGACCATGTCCTCTCCCACGCCAATTTTTAGAGAAAAATTCCTTTTCATCTCTGTTGGGTTCTGCATCCTCAAGTTCCTCCTCCTTCTTCTTTATTTTGCGATGTTCATGTGCCTCAAGCGAACCAGCGAATTCTTCGACAGTGATTGTTGAAAGGTATTTTGCCTCTTCTATTGCGCATACTATTTTTTCAAACTTGTCTGTCAAAGATCTCAGAATCTTTTCGACAATACGAGCATCAAACGTTGTTTCTCTATTTCGATTGAGTTGATTTGCCACTGTCTGCACACGAGTAATGTAGTCCGATAGGGACTCTGTCTCCTTCATCTTCATTCTCTCCATTTATCCTCTAAGAGTTTGCAAGCGAACTTGCTTGACTCTATCAGCTCCTCTGAAATCCTTTTCAAGCGTATCCCATGCCACCTTCGACGTAGTCGAACCAGCAATCTTTTCGAAGGCTGATTCATCAACTGCTCTGAACAGCATGTACAATGCTGTTTTATCCCCTGCTCGCGTTTCTTTTGACGCCTTGTTCTGAGTAGCTGTGTATGCCTTCATATTTGATTGTTCTTCAAACCCATCGTTAGTCCCTTTCCATACATCTAACAATCCTAGCAGCGCCTTCATCTGGACGCTCCAGTTTTCATAGTTCGACTTTGAAAGTCGTGGCAGTGGCATCTGACCTATCATATTTGCCATGCGCTTTGATACCAATTTGAAGAAATAAAAGAGAATGAGAGTGGACTGTTTACTGTCTCTTCTTTATAGATTTTGTCTAACTAACTTTTACAATGAGATACAATGGATTTATATAGAGTCAAATGATAGAATGTTAAGAGTTATAGTAATAACTATGTCTAGGTCCATAATGGAATAAATTTTCCCTTTGCCTAAGGGAATCTGACTTTTGATTTTCCCAAGACTGATTGAATTTAACCAATATAGGATACATGTGCCTCGGTCTTTTGCATACAAGACCTAGTCTATGTACTCAACTTACATCTAACTAACCTACTCTAGAGTAACTAGAGGCCTGCAATAAAAGTCTCATTTCATGAAGCAGTTGCATATTTTCTGCCAACTGCTTTGTCTTGAACTTTGTGGTAACATTAAAATCCATATGTAAGTAAGTAGATAAGTTATGGAAGTAGTTCCCCAATATGAACTCGTCAACCATATCGAGGTCGCTTAAATACTATAAGTAGACAAACATGAGTGTAAGTAACACTCTTATTTGATTGTGGTCGAGCCTACCAAATAAAAGAGGCACACTTTAATGGTGTACTACTTGTGCAAGTGTTTGGCCACATTTTCTTCATCAACATCAGCAACCTTTACAACAACCATGTGTCTCTGAGACTCATTTTTCATAAAGTTGAATTTTCCTGACCTTCTTTGGTCCTTTCAACTTCTTGATCATTGGTTGTTAGGTCTAATCCATTGAGTTCAACCATCCACCACTTCAAGTTTGGCCAATGCAATATGGTCAATAGGAAGATTCTAGATGGGAAAACGTGACAGACATGCCACATCATTTAGTGTCATTGTTTTTAATGGTATCACTGAACCATTTCTTTTTGTTTAAAATAGTCAAACTAAAAAGTTGGTTAATTCTCTGAATTATGTGATTGACATATGTTTGGTAAAACTAATATAGCACTAATATGTTAGATAGGGCGTGCTAACTTGCTAAAAGGAACAGGTTGAGCAAGAAGTCATATCTTATGTTGAGACATGTTGAGTTGAAGTATTTCAAAATCTGGATGAACATGTCAGACAAGATATCCTATGAAGGAGCATAAGACACCGCACCTGAGTTGAACTAACTGTTATATTCTGTTAAGTCACAAAACATAATATATTTTAAGGATATTATACTATCTTATGTGGCACTGCTTTATAGGTCTAGAAGAATCAAGAAAAATATTGAAGATTATGCACTTTCTAAGTATGGAGATAAATTAGGAAGATTTGATTGAAGACCTATTGTTATGCAGAATCTTCTACAGAATTGTAACAACTAATGAGCTGTGATCGGAGGACCAAATCCAATTGAAAGATAGGTTATAAATAGAAGCTTTGTAACCTAGAATTTGTATCAGCCGTGAATTTAAAAGATGTAGTTACTAGGGCTGAGTCTGTACCACTCTCTAGGAGAGTTGGTTGTGTGTTCTACTCGATTGTGAGTTGGACTGGTGTTATAAAGTTGTAGTCTCTATTATTGTTCTCCTTGAAGCTTTTAAGCAATAAGTGGTATTATTCTTGGAGGAACCTGTTAAGAAACTCTAAGTATTGTTCTTGATCAAAGTTATGAAGCAAGATCAAGTATGTTGTTCTTAATCAAGGGGTGTCTTGATTAAGGTGTTTGTTTGTATTTGAAGTGTGATCTTCATTTAGGTGAAAGGTTGTCGATACAGTAATTGGGACTGAGATTGTTAGATATCGTTGCGGTGATTGGAAGTGAGTGAGTAAACTCATATCTAGGAGTTCGTAGGTAGAAGTTATATTGGATATGAATTAAGTGGTAAGTTGTAAACAAAGGAGTTTAGCTTTGAATTTGTACTACTGATAGTGGATTTCCTTCCTGGCTTGGTAGCCCCCATAGTAGGTGTTGTTGTACACTAAACTGGGTTAACAATTATGTGTGTTGTTTATTGCTTTTCAGTAAATTTGCCAATGATACTTGAGTCTTATTTCTCAAGTCCACTCATAAATGCATTTTAGTGTGTGGTTGATGTATTTTTTAAGAAACCTGTCATTTATTTGATAGTTTATTGAAGAAAAGATATATCCATTTATTTTAGTTTCTAAAAGAGTCTTCCTAATTCTAGACCTATTTAGGAAAGTGACTCTGAGTCTTGTTGTTGTTGGTATAGCTGGAGCTTGGATTTATTTTTGGGACCTTGAAGGTGATCAATGGATGTTTTGGTCTTCTGGAAGCAGTAATGGCTTCAGAACCTAGCTTAATTTTGTGTTCTAGAAGAAGGGAACTGATGTCCTACTAGATGTTGGGACATGATGTCAGCAGGTGTGCAACTTCCTATTGAAAAGTAGATGCTTTGGGTGCTAAGCAAATGTGTGTTGATCACATCTGTTTGGAACCTACTCCTGATCTGAAAGAGGAGGCATATGGATGTGTATCTAAGATGTTTTATCAAGATAACATGTCTTAGATTGGAGGACCGATTGAATGTTGATTGACCAATTAGTTACTTCTTGGTTCAGTTATTTATGAGTCAAGCAAGTAGGAAGTGCAGAGGTTGAGACTTAGTGTCCTGGAGAAAATATGTCATCTCATCCAATTGTTCTTATATATGAAGGTCAAGTTCATATGTGAAGGTTATTCTCTCTAACATCTGAAAGGTCCTTCAGATCAAAGGAGCCAGACTTATTTTGGAATCTTGTTTGTGGGCAAGGAAAAATTTTTCCTGTATTAAGAGAGTTACATGGGTGTGCACTTATCACATGTTGTACTACTATTATGGAGGTAATCGTGTGATTCTCAGGGTGATCATAGTAGTTGTTGAAGAATAATCCCTAATCTGGAGTTGGAGATTCTTGAGATGTCGGATATAACGTCTTGACATCTTTGTGTTGAGAATTTATTTTTCTCAACTTGGTTTCACTGGTGTTTCTCTCACACAGAATAAAGGTTGTTTACTAAAACTTGGTATCTTTTATCAAGTCCATGAGAACATTGAACTCTTATTCTGCTAAAGTGGAAGAGACACTCTAGGGGTTGTGTGCAATGGAGATGCATCAACCTGAGGTAAGTTAATATTCTGGAAGATTAACTTACATTCATGATGAGTTGCCCAGAAGGATCGGGAGAAGCAGAAGTTTTCTTTTCTGGACAGTCTGTTTGAAGGGTTGACGATCATACAAAACCCTGTATGTTGTGACCTGTATGATAGAGGGATTTTTTTTAATGTACAAGGATGGTGTTTAACACCTCAAAGGCAGACATGAGGTCTGGAATATGTTCTTATGAAAAAACCTCCTAGGGTATGGTGTCAGCTGCTGATTCTTGATCTGCATATACGGTCAACTACTGAAGCATGGATCTCTTGTGTTCTCCCCCAAGAGTGTTTGTATAAATTTACTATGGGTGTTATCTCTAGAACCAAAGTAATTAGTGGACTACATATGATTGAGATTGATGTCTTATCTGATGTTAGAACATCATCTCAGGTGGGTTTGTTTCTTCAGAAGGAAGTTATACTGAAGATTATGGGGTGACCATTGCTGATCACCAATGAATTCCAAAATTGGAATGTTTAACCATGATGGAGTATGAAGTCCAGTCTCTAATCAAGTATGGAATATTGTGAAGAATCCTCTTGTGCTAGGAATATGAAGAAGAAGGATGTTAGAACAAATGCTCGAACATCTGTTGAAGGGGAACATTATCTGCAGTCTGTAAGGAAGTATTCCTATGATGAAAAATACCTTGTCGGGAGCTGGGTACTTATCTGAGGTGTGGATGCAAATTTTCTTTCTGAAATCTTTGTATCAGAAAGTTTATGAGATTTTATGTCTCTCATTTGGTGTTCAGGTGATTGTATAAACCTGAATAAGCTGCAGAAGGTGTGATATTCTGTGATCTTCTCTTAAAAGGACTATCAAGAATAATGAGCTCTTTGAATTTTAAATTAAGAGCCAAATTATTAGGTTTTGTGAAGAAAAGTTGATGTCCTAAATAATGTTGTAACATCATTTTTTACTCCTAAAGGAAAGTCTAGGATTATGATTATAGAAGATTGAGGATCAAAATTATTGTCAGAAGAAGTAGTTCAGACTTTGTGGATCTTAATGTGCAGATTTCAATCCTGTCTACAGTAGCATGCTTGGAAAATGCATGACTACTATGTCGAAGTCTTCACTAGTATCAACAATTGCTAGTGAATGAAAGGGCAGAAGAAGGTTATCAGATACTGAGGTCTGATCAAAATGTATGTTGAAACGATGTTTCTTCTACTATAAGTAAGAGATGGTGGCAATCTTGAACTTGTGTAGCAAGCAGGAAAAGAGAATTAGTTCTGTAATTCTAAATCAAGTGTGTCTTGTATAGATTTCTGTATGAAGTGGTTGCCCTCCACTATGGAAGTATGAAGACTGTAGTATGTTCTTCTCTTGTGCTCAATGGTGTATAAGTGAATGTTTATGAATTGTTGCTACAATGGTGCATATATTTTGAAGCTTGCTTGATGTTCAAGCTTGTGAAGAATGTATGCCTCTTATGAGATTTTGATGTCATACAACTTATTGTGACATTAAGCTGCCGAATGAGTTATGGATTGTGCTAGCATCTGGGAAGGTAGGAGCCTAAAGAGAAATTTTGTTTGTGTCTGGGGGAAGTTATTTTTCTCTGCAAAATCTAAAGGAGCCTGATGGATGGTCTGTTTGATGAAGAGAGATATCACACATGTGATGTTTTGTTATCTTGGTATGTTTTACTCTTGATTGAAATGAGTGCTTTTAGAGTCCAGAGGAAGGCTTGGTGATTATACTTCAGTGCATATAGATAAGTTTGGGAACTTCCTTAGACTGTGTTGATGAAGAAGAGTGTTATGTGGTGTTGAGTTTGATGGTCTGTAATGGATTTGTTTGGGATGATGTGAAGAGATGTTGGATGTGTTGTCTTGACATCAACCAGATTGTGGGTGTTACCTCTTGTTAAAAGCCTATCATATTTCAGATAAAAGGGGGAGAAAATATGTGTATGTGTTGAGATTATCTTGTGCCAAACATGTATGTGCAACTTTTTAAGGGGGGAGAATGTGTTGAATGTTCATGGAGAAGTCCCATTGTTGATGTTGCGACATCATGTGAAGACAGTGAAGACTGAAGACTTTCAAATGTGAAGACTAAAGACTCACTGCTTCTGATGTATTTAGTTTAACGTTTGCTGCTAACTTATTGTATTGTTTAAACTTTGAGTTATGTTCTTGTCTTTCATGCAAAGGTTATGTAAATTAGTTTTAGACAAAACAAGCCAAAGGGGGAGATTGTTAATTCTCTGAATTATGTGATTGACATTATATTTGGTAAAACTAATATAGCAGCAATATGTTAGATATGATATGCTAACTTGCTAACAGGAACATGTTGAGCAAGAAGTCCTATTTTATGTTGAGACATGTTGGTTTGAAGTATTTCAACATATTAGAGCAGTATGTCGGACTAGATGTCCTACGAAGGAGCATACAACATCGCGCCTGAGCTAAACTGACTGTTATATTCTGTTAAGTCACAATAACAGAATATGATTTAAGGATATTATACTATCCTATGTGGCATTTTTTTATAGGTCAAGAATAATCAAGAAGAATATTGAAGAATATGCATATTCTAATTATGGAGATAAATTAGGAAGATTTGATTGAAGACCTATTGTTATGCCGAATCTTCTGCAGAACTGTAACAACTGATGAGCTGTAATTGAAGGCCCAAATCTAGTTGGGAGATAGGTTATAAATAGAAGCTCTGTAACCTAGGATTTATACCAGCCATGAATTTAAAAGATGTAATTACTAGGGCTGAGTCTGTACCACTCTCTAGGAGAGTTGGTTGTGTGTTCCACTTGGTTGTGAGTTGGACTGATGTTATAGAGTTGTAGTCTCTATTATTGTTCTCCTTGAAGCTTTTAAGCAAGAGGTAGTATTTTTCTTAGAGGAAGCTGTTAAACAACTCTAAGTATTGTTCTTGATCAAAGTTGTGAAGCAAGATCAAGTATGTTGTTCTTAATCAAGGGGTGTCTTAATTAAGGTGTTTGTTTGTATTTGAAGTGTGATCTTAATTTAGGTGAAAGGTTATCGATACAGTAACTGGGACTGGGACTGTTAGACATTGCTGCGCTGATTGGAAGTGAGTGGATATACTCATATCTAGGAGTTACTAGGTAGAAGTTGCATTAGGTAGGGATCAAGTGATAAGTTGTAAACAAGAGAGTTTAGCTTTGAATTAATACTACTGATAATGGATTTTCTTCTTGGCTTGGTAGCCCCCAGAGTAGGCGTTTTTGTACACTGAACCGGGTTAACAATTTTGTGTGTTGTTTGTTGCCTTTCAGTATTGTTTTCAATGTTTATACCTTGCATGTGTTGCTTCTGTCAGATCAGATGTCAATGATGTTTTTGTCGTTACAATCATATTTAATTAGCTAAACACAAAACAAAAAAAATTTAGAAGCAGTAAAAAACAAGAAAATAAAATAAAATGTAAAAAATTTTAAATGGATATATGTATGGTACCCTTCCTCTCTTCTCTCTCCCAAATATGTATGATCACATGGTCCTCGTAAAGTGTTAATACCAACGCGTTGTATGAGCCTCTGAGACATTATTTATCTAGAACGTTAATCTCTTACATATCAGGTTGGGATTCATATTGAAGTTGTGTTTCAAATATATCTTTCTTGAAACTTATTTCTAGTATAGGCTTTGACTGAGTCTCTATCCCCCCTAACACAATCCAATATGTCATCTCTAAAACATTGACAAAAACATAAAAAGCCCAACACATTTAACAATAAGAAATCACCACACAATGAAACTATTACATAAACAAATCAACAAATAGAAAACAACAAAAAATGCATACAACAAGGGTTATGCTCACACCCGTATTTATGCATACACATGTATTTATCCCCACATCCTCCCTTCACACCTATAACGGAGACCACATCCATCACCCGCTCCTCAAGACTCGTGCACTACTCAGACATATTCTCAACCTTTGCATCTTACACAAGAATTACCCATTTATTTAAGTAAAGGTAACATGTCATCTCAAAATCCTAATCACATTTATGCTTGTCATTTATATTACCATCGATTATCTACATCCTACTCTACTTTTATGGTTTCCTTGGATTTTATGCCTATTCTCAAAACTACAGGTGAAGCTATGTCTGACCCTGGATGGCTGTGATCGGTGGATCTGGAACTGACTGTTTAACGCTGGTTCGCGAAATGTCGCGGAAGCAAGAGTCGCCACCGTCTTTTATTTTCTCCAAATGGAAAGGACAAAAGCACAGAAAAATTCCTTAAAGAGATTGCTCTCGGTTCGGGAGGTAGGTTATAGAAAGGGAAGGTATTAGCACCCTTTCTATCCATGATTATCCATGGGCTCTTAGATACTTGCTCAATGTGTTTTCAAAATTGTTTTGCGTGCTTTTCAATGTGGGTTTAAAAGTTTCTTTTGAAAAATTTCAGATCGACTCATACGTCAGAGTGTTTGAAAAGTTTGCTTTGAAAGCTTTTGAAAATGTGTCAATGTGAAAAGTCTTTTGATTTGTTTGAAATTAGAGCAAGTATCCTTGAGAACCTACCTACCCTAAGGAATTCGTCTGTGTAGATGTCCTTAAAAGTAGTGCCATCCCACCATTGAGAGGTAGGTAGCACCACCGTTGGAGGTGTTCGGGTCAATTCGAGGTTCGGGACATGGTGATCACCAGAGCAATAGGAAGACACCTTAGAAGCTACCCTCATGCCAGGTTCCCGGATCATGAGGACTTACTAAGACGTCCTCTACTCGACGACCACCTTTCGAAAGGCAACAGTGAGGCGTACCCTAGGGGTGGTGTGTGCGAATTGTGTGTCATGTTTCAGTTATTTGTCTTGTCATGTTCGTCGTGTTCTACGCTTGATTTTAATTAAACATTCATTCTTTCATGCTTGGTTAACAGTTGAATATTTGCGAGGAAATAAAGCTAGACTATTACAAATGGCGCGGGTCCACATCGCCAAAATTAAACCGGACCCGATTTAGCGGAAAAATAAATAATGCGAAGAAATAAAGTGCGAAAAATAAATTACATGGCTTAGGGACAATTACATGATTATAATTACGACATAAGATAAATGCGCAAATTAAATAATTAAAACGAAACTAGGGCGTTGGACCCTATTGCAAATAATTAAAAGTTAATGAGAATTAAAAAATTAAATGATTAAATGCTTTTTTGGATATTTTTGTATTTTGTAGATTTAATAAGGAAAAGAAATTAATGGAGATTAAATTAAAAGACAAACCCTAATTCTAGTATTTTTTTATTTGTTATGAAAGATTTAAATATAGTCTAAATTAAACCTAAAATTTATTATGTACAATTTTTAATTATAAAAATAAAAATAATAAATAAATAGTATTGTGAGAAATAAAAATTAAAAAAAAAGAAAATCAACAAAGATATTAAACCTAATTCTACATGTTTTTTGGATTTTTATTAAAAAAGGAATTAGAATTAAAACCTAATTACACTAGTTTATTTACATATTAATTTGTGAAAATAATTATAATATAAAAATTATATTTTTTATCTTTTCTGTATTTTTAATGGAGTTTTGTATTTTTTGTGGAGAATAAGTTAATTAATTTAAACAAAAAGAAAAATGAAATAATCAAAAGATGAAATAAACAAAAATAGAAAGCAAACCAGGGGGGGGGGGGTAAACCCAATTTTGGAGGTTCAGGCCTGGTGATCTCTGGCCCATTAAGCTTGACATTTATTGACTTTTTGGATTAAGCGTAACACGTTGACTGGCCTCCACCATATGCCTTGACTCTGGGCCCTTGATTTGGCTGCCTGGGACATGTGTTCAATAGGATGCTGATGGAATATGGTGGTCTTTCATGTTAACGCTGCATAAGAATTTTTTATGAAAAATAATATGGCAAATATGCAAGACCTGGGACTTGAACCCAGGTCTTTGGGGCTACAAACATAGCGCGTTACCACTGAACCACATGCATTTCAACTAATATATAATAACGCGTAAATAATATAAAGAGAACACGCTAACGCTTTGGAATTTCGCGCAAAAATTCAAAATGTCCAATCAGGTTCAGACACGTCTTCGTCTCCTTCCCTACCCTGTAAAACAAAACTCAAGGGGAACGGTTTTTTCAGCGTGGTTTTAAGGTGGATTCAAGAAAATAGCGAATAGCCATATATGAAACATAAATTGGGCGCGATGACATGTTCTTCTTCGTCTCTAAGCCCTGAATTCAACCATGGTATCCAGAAGTCCTAATTTTTCTGGTATTGGAAAACCCTCTTTTTGAATTCCTGAAACCCTAACAACCATTCATGGTAATTTCTCATATATGGCACAAAAACAAAATCAAACACGTTGGTTAGCTTTAGAACATCATGACAAACAATAATCCATAAAGAAAAATGCATGAGAATGCTTAAATCGTGCTATGCGAATTCAAAATTTTCTTGGTTCAGTTTGACTTTGTGATACCAGTTCAAGGCCTTTTGGTGGTTGTTTTGGGTTGGCACGCGTTCAGGACACTCCAATGAAGCTATTGAGATCAAAGTTAGGGCTTGAATCCACCTGCAACCTTGAAAACAGTTTTTGAGTTTTATGAGAAATTTTCAATATTGAAATGCTTGTTCATGCGCAGCTTTTTAGTCTTCTAGCCATTAGGTCTTGTTCTAATACTTGTAAGGAAGCAATTAGGTCAACAATTTCAACCAAAATCTCTTGCAATTATGATTTCATATATTTGATTTTGAAAAAATCTTTTTCATATCTTTTCATGTGCAACTTGGTTCAAATCTGATCAAATCTTATCAAAACTTGCCATAATCCATTAAGCACGAAATATTGACATGATAATGTGCATAAAAAGATTTTTTTAGGTTAAGGTTATATTTTTCATGAATTAAAATCATTTAAATGAATATAAATTAATATTAATTCAAATAAATAATTAAAAAATATGAGAATACTTCCCTTTGGGCCTAGTGGTCGTGCATAGGCTTGGCATGAAGAAATTTGGAAGAAAAATGGGCCCATTTGCATTTTTAGGCCTTTTGCATCAAAGTTGACTTTCAAAAATTTCCAAAAATTTCCCAACTTCCACAAGGCATAACTTGGTCAATTTTTAAGCTTTTCACATGTTCTTGGACATTTTGGAAAGGTCTTTGAGTCCTTTACCCAATGCCTTTGGTCCCATGTCATTTTGATTTACCAATCTCAAGTTATAGCCTTTGACTTAAAGTCACTTTTTGTTGACTTTTGAAAATGACCTATAATGTTGAAATTGATAACTTTTTGTGAGAGCATTTCTTGGACTTGGAACATGAAGATGAATTGTAGGAAATGTCTTTCTCTTCAAAATGAGCTTTGGATGGAAATTTTCTGATAATCCATGTGAAAGTTATGCCCTGGTCAATTTCAGTTGACTTTTTCAGCTGTCCAAATATAGCAACTTTTGCATCTTTGATGATTTCTGAGCCAAATCTTGAAAATCATGATCAAGCATTGATCAAATGATGTTTGTGGCTTCAAAATGATATGTTGACCAAAAATTTGAACTTTTGACTGTCAAATGACCATTTTGCCCCTACAGTTGACTATAGTGCAATTTAGGGTTTTGACTGTGCAATCTTGAGCTGAATGCCTTGAAACTTGACATGAGGATGCTTGACCATCTTTGTAGGCATATGAGACTTGATTGGGCCTTTGAAAAGTTCATTTGCTTGACCAGAACTCAAACCCTAGTTTTGACTGTCTAGGAGACAGTTGAGCTGCACAACCCTTGGGGCACTTTGTGACCTTGATTTTGACAATTCTTGATGAATATGGGAGGGCAAATTTTGGGGTACAACAGTTGCCCCTGTTCAATCTTCTTAGACCTGAGGAGGCAGATTGGCTGACGTGCCTTTCGTAATCCGAGGGTAGAAGATGATTGAACACTAAAGTGCCCAGAAATTTGCGCTCACATAGTGACAGTGATGGGGGAATGGGCTTATAGATGCCATTTGGAGATTGCTGGATAGGATGATGGGCTTATAGATGCCATCTGGATCTTGCTGGATAGGATGATGGGCTTATAGATGCCATCTGGATCTTGCTTGGATAGGATGATGGGCTTACAGATGCCATCTGGACGTTGATCGCGTAGGAGATTCCTTAGCGAGAACCTGCATACCTGCAAAACAGAAAAATGAGTACCTGACACGTCGCAGGAGCTGATTTTAGATGCTTGATATAGATGTGTCCTGATTGGTTACAGGAGCTGGGTCTGGAGCTTCAAACGTTGATGAATGAACCAGGGATGGTTACTGCCTTAGCCTGAATGATAAGTGAACCTTGGATGATTTTAACTTCAACAACGCTCGTTGAGAAAATCTTGGTGAGGATTACCATCTTCGTAGTGTCAGGAAGAGAACCAAAGGACATTATAATCTCGAAGGGAGTCACCTTACTCACCGCTGGAGAGGGAACTATAGGAAATTATAATCTGAAAGGAGATATCACCTCACGCTCATGCTAGAGAGGGAAACATCTGAAGAAGGAATTACCGCCTCACACGCCGTTGGAGAGGGGACCATAAGAGGATATCACCTCACGCTCATGCCGGAGAGGGGAACATCTGAAAAAGGAATTACCGCCTCACACGCCGTTGGAGAGGGGACCATGAGAATATCACCTCACGCTCATGCCGGAGAGGGGAACATCTGAAAAAGGAATTACCACCTCACACGCCGTTGGAGAGGGGACCATAAGAGAATATCACCTCACGCTCATCGTCGGAGAGGAAAACATCTTGAAAAAGGAATTACCACCTCACGCTCACCGTCGGAGAGGGGACCACAAAAGATTATCACCTCACGCTCACCGTCGGAGAGGAAAACATCTTGAAAAAGGAATTACCACCTCACGCTCACCGTCGGAGAGGGGACCACAAAAGACTATCACCTCACGCTCACCGTCGGAGAGGGAAACATCTTGAAGAAGGAATTACCACCTCACGCTCACCGTCGGAGAGGGGACCACAAAAGAAACTTTAACTTCAACAACGCTTGTTGAGGAAAAATCTTGGTGACCTTAACAACGCTCGTTAAGGAAATCTTGGGTGACTTTATCTTCAACAACGCTCGTTGAGAAAAATCTTGGGTGTCCTTAACAACGCTCGTTAAGGAAATCTTGGGTGACTTTATCTTCAACAACGCTTGTTGAGAAAAATCTTGGGTGTCTTCTACTGGGATAAGAACCAGGGAGATCTTAGGGTCGATCTGACTGAACCAGAGAAGGCCTTGAAATGTGATTGAGAATTTGAACTGCATCTTTCCTGAAAGGTAAAAGTCAGTCATATGCAATGCATGATATGCAATAACGTTCTTGATGTAAATGAGACTTGTATGATATGATGTGTCTATGCATGCTATAATGATGTATGTGACGTTTTATGAATGTATGTTTTTGTCTAGGAAAGTAAATCCTTGACAGGCGCTAGGAAGTCGTATCCTGGGCTGATGTTGAGGTATTGATTTCCCTTCCGCTGGGGATGGTAGTTGCAAGAATACTGGTAGGAGAAGATAACTCCGTTGAGGAATAAACTTGGCAAATGGAAGATTCTGCGGGGAGAAAAGATACTCTGACGACCATGCTAGGAAGCGGTACTCTGTGGGGATAGCGATGCTTTGCTGAATTATTGAGAACGATTTACTGAGGAAACCCTTGTTGTATAGGAAGCGTTGATAGACTTCGCTGGGGTAGGAAGGCTTTGTCGACGACGCTCTTCCCGTGGCTTCTGGCTGAGGATAACCCAGTTATATCCTGTTAAGGAAATAACTCTTTAAATAAAGCCGGGCGATGCGTTCGTGCTCTGCGAGGGGATAAGCTTCCAGAATCTACTGGGGATAAGCTCATTGCTTGGGGATATGAGTCCTAACTTCCTGGGGAAACTGGATTGGACTCCTGGGGAAGTTTTGTTATGCAGGGGAAGTGACTGAGATACCGCCGGGGAACAATCTTTAGGCCAAGACTGCCGGGGATGCTTGTATTGAATATGTGCTGCTGCTGGGGAGGTTGAGATCTACGGGAGGATACTCAATTTCCTTGACAATCTGATAATAGCTTGGAGAA